>OZ005651.1:212255041-212710041 GCA_963930645.1 Salticus scenicus | reverse complement strand
TGTTAAGATGTGGAATTAATAAAAGTTGTTAGTTTTTAAACTGTTCTCTTTATTTCATAACAGAGTTATATTATTTTGAACACTTTAGCTGTCAATTTTCAGTAGCTTTTACTGTGCATTCTATTTGCTCTGCAAACTATTCTTGAGCAAAATTTGTTTTTTTCAAATTTGCTAACATATGGTTATGGGCTTTTGCTGAATGGCAGCTCATTTGACGTTTCTATTTTAAATATAACTTTTGACAGTTGGGATTTTGAGAATGGCTTTAAATATCCTGCCGGGAATTGAAAAACTAAGTACGCATAATTATGCAACTTGGATTAAGGATATTAGGTTTGTACTTATTGAAAAAAACGCATGGGACTTGGTCAATGGTGACGAAACTTTACCGGAGCCTGATGAGAAGGGGGGAGTTGCAAGTAAAGGTAGTATTAATGATTTCGAGGCTCGTTCTCGTTTGGCATTATCTACGATTTATTTAAATATAACACCTGAATATAGAGGATTGATAGATAACTGTTCATGCCCTAAGGAAGCTTGGAAGGTTTTAAAGCAGCATTTTGTGAAAGATTCGCGTGCTCATCATATGCATCTCGTAAATGAATTGTTTAGCTGCAAAATGAAACCTGATGAGTCTGTTAACTTGTATGCTCAACGTCTATCAAGGATTGCTGACCAGTTAAAAGATATGGGTCATCCTATGGAGGATACCTACATTTCCTACCAATTTTTGCAAAATTTATCTGCTAAGTTTGAGTCGGCCGTCCAGTATATCCTCAGATGGGAAAATAACTTTGAGTTCAGGAAAATTGTAGTAGAAATGATCGCAGAGGAATCACGTTTGGAATTAAGAAATATAAGTATAAATCACCGTGTTGAGTTGCAGAACACTAGTCATGCCAGAAATTTTTCAAGTAAAGTAAAGTGTTTCCGCTGTGGCCGTCTTGGTCATATTCGTAAAAATTGCCGAGTGACTTTACCTAAACAACCTGTTAATGGTCAATATAAAAATACTTCAATAGATAAATCTTCAAATGTTTATAAAAGTAAAACTAAAGCTGTCAACCGTAACGTTTCATCCAAAAATTATTTCATCGCTCAGGCTAATTTTAGCAATGTTGATGATGATAGCTGCTGGGCGTTCGATACAGCAGCTTCACATCATTTCTGTAAGAATGTGGAATATTTTGTGAATTTACACCAATTGAAGGTGAGGATTTATACGTTGCGGTTGATGGCGTTAGTTTCCCCATTGAGGGGGAAGGTTCTGTTAATTTGAAATTTGATAATAATGTATATATGTTGAAAAATGTTTTATTTTCCTCTAAACTTCGTAAAAATCTGATTTCTGGTCCTGTAATGGACGTTAACGGGGCAAGTTTTTCTGGCAAGGGGGGAAATATTGACGTACTTGACAAGGATGGCAAAAAGATTTTTTCTGCTAAATTAAATAACGGTGTTTATAATGTATATCCTAAAGTCTTAAACAAATGTGATAATCAGATCTCAAATAATTTAAATTGTAGTGCCTTTAATGTAAAAGCTAATAGTGTTGAATCCTGGCATGCTCGTTTTGGCCATATAAGTCCAGATCTTGTGATTCACACTAGTAAATGCAATGGTGTAAAGGGTCTGCCTAAATTGAAATTTTCTAAGTTCATTTGTGAACCTTGTCGTTTAAGTAAACAAAAGAGGATCCAGTTTAAAGCTTTTTCTGGTACCCAGTGTGATGGTCCTTTGGAACGTATTTTTATGGACATTTGGGGGCCTATTAAGATCAAAGGCTATAAAGGGGAAAGTTTTTTCTTGTCAATTGTTGACATGTTTTCTAAAAGGACTGCTATCTATCCATTAAATAATAAGTCTGACGTTTTTCCTATTTTTGTTCGCCACATTGCTCGAGCTGAGAGACTGTTGGGGAGAAAATTAAAGTTTATACGAACCGATAATGGTTCTGAATTTGTGAACGACGATTTCAAGAACTTTTGTGATACGAATGGAGTTGTTCATGAATTAACAAACACATATACCCCTGAACAGAACGGCGTTTGTGAACGTCTTAATCAGACGGCAATGAACTGTGTTAGAGCAATGTTGGTGGACAGTGGTTTACCACTACGTTTTTGGTCCGAAGCAGTTCTTTATTTTTCTTATACTTGGAACCGTGTGATTCACAGAGGTGAGAAAAAGACCCCTTTCGAGTTATACTTTGGTCATAAACCCTCGGTTAGACATCTAAAACCTTTTGGATTGGTGGTATATGCGGGTATCCCCAAACAGAGGCGTCAGCACAAATTGTCACCCAGGTCCCAAAAAGGAGTCCTAATTGGTTACGCCCTCAGAACTAAAGGTTACCGGGTTTGGCTGCCACAGGAGGATAAAATCATCGAAACGCTGAATGTTTCTTTTGGTGTGGACTTGTATGGTAAGGACAGTGGAGCTGTGCTGGGCACCCCGTCTTCCGATTTAGACCTGCTCGCCGATAGTCCAGTAGATCAGAACATATCTGATCCTGTCGATATAATCGCGCAGAGTGAGCCTGGAGAGGTCGACGAAGGTGTCTCAGATGAACCTGTCGATTCCCCTGTTGGATTGCAGTCTGAACTTGTGTGGCGACGTAAAGCTGTCCCGAGACCTACTAGTAAACGGGTTGACATATACTATTATCCAGATGGCTCTACTACGAGATTAAGGTCGATTAACGATGTCCAAAGGTTTTGTTTAGATAAGAATATTTTGTTTAATCCCGATATATTTGATTTTTCTGGGGGGAATTTGTTTGAAGGGGTAGTAAATCAGAATATTGTTCCATCATCACAATTAACAAAGTTCAAGAAAAGACGTAGGAAGAAAGCAAAATGACTAGATGTTTTGGTTCCAAAGACGTTTAACCAGGCTATTAAATCCCAACAACATGACGAGTGGAAAATTGCTATGGATGAGGAAATGGAAAGTATGGAAAATCGTAAAGTCTGGCACTTAGTTGAGCTACCTAAGGATAAAGCTCCTTTGGGAAACCGCTGGGTCTACGCCTTAAAGAGAGACGAGCATGGAAACATTGCACGCTTTAAGGCTAGACTTGTGGCACAAGGTTTTTACCAGATTAAAGGCGATTCTTACGATGAAACATTTTCACCTGTAGTAAATTTTTCCGTAGTACGTTTTTTCTTTTCCCTTTTGGTGTCAAATTTGAAATGGTTTAACACTCAGTGTGATGTTAAATGTGCATACTTGTATGCCCCTCTGGATGAGGATATATACATGTGCCAACCACCTGGGTATATAGTACGAGGGAAGGAGCACCTTGTGTGCAAACTTGATCGTGCAATATATGGTTTACACCAAAGTGGGCGTTTATGGTTTTATGAATTGAACCGGGTTTTGTTGGATTTGGGTTTTGAAAAGTTTAATTGGTGCAATTGCACATATAAGTTTAAAAGTTTTATTGTTCTTCTAGTCTACGTGGATGATATTGTCATCTTTGGCAAGAAACAATCTCAAATTGACGACATGGTTAAACGTTTGGGACAGAAATTTGACTTAAAGATTTTAGGCAAGACTCAAAAACTTTTGGGAGTCGAATTTTCATACGATAATGGTGATGTCCAATTGTTTCAGTCATCATATATCGAGGAGGTAGCCGATCGTTTTAAGTCTTTTCATATTCCTATCTCTTCGCTCCCAATTGTAAAAGGAGTTAAATTTTCTAAAAAGGACTGTCCGACTAATAAGCAAGAAAGTGACGAAATGACTAGATTTCCATATAGGAATGTTTTAGGATGTTTGTCATTTGTTGCCAGTAGGACACGCCCAGATATAGCCTATGCAGTCAATATCTTAAGTCAGTTTCAAAGCAATCCTGGTCTGCCTCATTGGAATGGCTTGTTAAAACTTTTGGGATATGTTTTATATACTAAGCAATTCAAATTGAATTTAAAATGTCGTAACTCAAATTTAAATGCTTATTCAGATGCCGACTTTGCGATGAATCGAGACGACTTTGTGTCTATGGGAGGTTTGATTGTGTTTGTTGATGAGAGCCCTATTTCATGGAGAACCTTCAAAGAGAGGGGTGTAAGTTTGTCTACTATGGAAAGCGAGTTCGTCGCAATGTGCGAGTGTGTGAAGGAGTTGATGTGGTTGGACCATATATTGGAAGACTGTTTTAAATTTAATATAATTCCTGGTTCACACACTCCCCCACTTTTACTTGCTGACAATCAACCCGCGATCGATTTTACAAAGTCCCCGATCGAAAATAATAGATCAAAACATATTAACGTCAAATTATTTTTTATTCGCGAATGGTTATTTGAAGAACAGTTTAAGCTTAGATATATTCCCAGTCAGTCCAATTTGGCAGATCCTTTCACAAAGCCTCTTACTAAATTTAATCTTAATAAATTTATTAATAAAGTTTTTTTAAAAGTAAATCAAGGGTAAAAATTAGTAAATTAAAATTGTGTCGGGTTAATGGAACCTATCAAAATCCATTTAAGTTTTTTTCAAGTTTAATATTTCGGGTTTATGGATCCTACCAAAATCCATGTTTTTTTTGAAGTTTTCTATTTCTCATTGCCTTTGTGATGTTTTGTATACGTTTTTTTTAATTTATTTTGGAATGAATGGTGTAAGACATGAGCGCTCATGCATGGTTAATGTTTATGTGGTTGTCAAATCATTGTATATACATCATAATAAATGTATTCATACCTTGTATATAGTTTTTTTGTTTGCAATGAGGAAGTGAAAATTTGGTAAATGTAATATGTAATTAATGTTTTTTTTGAAGTTTTTGCAGCATCCACTTAGTGTTAATATACCGTGCCATGGACTATCAAATAGCAGATGTTTGTTCTTGCTGCTTAAAGTTTTTATTTGTTGAAGTCTTGTTGGAAATTGGTTTGTTATATGTTAAATATTTTATATCTTGTTAATATTTTCTTGTGTAAATCTTGGGCAACCAGTTACTTTTTTAAGTAAAAAGAAAAGGGGAAAAAATCAACATGGAGGGGGAAATCTGATGTCAAATTATTTCCATGTTGTTTTTTTTGGATAGTTTTATAATTTTTTTTTATATGGAGAATTTGTTAAGCAAAAATAGTAAAATAAAGTGTTAGGCTTGATTAACATAGGAAATAAAAGCATTGTTTACATGTGGAAAAATTGTTTTTTATTATGTATAAAATTGGGTAATCATACTATAGTTAAAAATGTTTAAAACCCTATTACTCACCTTTAATACAGAGCTTATCCTTTTTTTTGGAGGTATTGTTTACATTTCTCCAGGAGAGCACGATCAACGGAAGTTCGTAGTTACCGGCATCCACGCAACACTTGCAAGCTTTACTTGTCTATCTGGAGTAGTATCCATCGCCGCTAATAGATGGCGTGGCGTTCGGCTGTTACCGTGAGTTTTCATTGGCCAGGTGCTGAGATCCGCCGGGCTCTATTTATAGACAAGGAGGTGAACTACGCATTGCATCAGTTTCCCTGTTTTTTTTTAATGCAGCATGGTAATAGTCGATGGCTCTTAGTATTTTTTTTTTTTGTAGGCGTTAAAAGTTTGAAAATGCCGTGACAATAGTGAATTAAAGGATGTTTCTTGCCTCTCCATTATCTCCTCTCGTCTGGGCTCTGGTGGTGTTTTCTTGACATCGGCAGTTATCGTCGTATGTTTACGTGAGTTGTTTTTCCATAGTTAAGTGTGGTATAATGCTGTTTGTCAGCCGTTAGGCCGACATCGTTTTTTTTCCTGATAAACTGTTATGTTTGAAAAGTACGTTATTGTTGAAACCTGTTGAATTTTTGTTATAGTTAATATCTTTAAATTATATTACCGTTGGTTATGAAACATGTTGAGTTTTTGTTGTTGTCAATACCTTTAAATTATATCGCCGTTGGTTATGTCGTTGTGTTTAACGTTTATATATATAGTCTATTAATGTTGAAAATATGGCAGTTGGTGTTTTATTAAGTTTGAAACGGTTTAAGTTTATTAAGTTTTCCCTATTAAGTTTCAGATGGATTATAAATGTTGGTATTTGTTAAGTTTAATAATATTTATTTAAAGTTGAAGTTAAATAGATTTATAGCAGTTGGATGGTCTGTTGTTAAGTTTTGAAATTTAAATTTACATATGTTGAAGTTAGGTTTTGCTAAAGTTTAAATGATTGTTGAAGGTTTTTTGATATTTTTATAAGGATTGCTGGTCAATCTTTATTCTGGTTGCCTAAGGATAAATATAAGATATAATTAAGTTAATGCTAATATTGTTGATATTGTTTATTAACTGTTGAATTTGATAACATTGTTGAAATCGTTTACAAGTTGTTAAGATGTGGAATTAATAAAAGTTGTTAGTTTTTAAACTGTTCTCTTTATTTCATAACAGAGTTATATTATTTTGAACACTTTAGCTGTCAATTTTCAGTAGCTTTTACTGTGCATTCTATTTGCTCTGCAAACTATTCTTGAGCAAAATTTGTTTTTTTCAAATTTGCTAACAACCACGCGTGGGTGGTGACGTCACGGACTCCGTTGGTGCGCCGGTCTGGAGGTTCGCGCGCGAGGACTTTTTAAAAGTGGACACACGCAGTTTGTGATGTAAAAGCCAAAAAAAGTTTGTGGTGTGATAAGTTTCAACCGCAAGACCAGTACGTAGCCATACAATTTTTCCACGATAACTGTTTGCAGAAAATTTTCCGTAAAATTAGCAAATTTTTTTCGATTACCATCTGCGGAAAATTTTCCACAAGTTCAGAAAATTTTCCGCGAACGCCGTTCGCACGTTCGTGTATATTATGCGGGTCTGGTTAGATCCTCAAAGGCAATTTTGTTACTTTTTTGCAGATAATTAATAGAAAAAATGTCTATTGATGAAAGAAAATCTTCAGTTGTCTACATTAAAGATTATGAAATTTTGATTAGTTTTTGAAATGAACCTATGAAATGAACCTATAAAATTTTGATTAGTTTTTTTTTTTTTTTTTTTTTTTTTTTTTTTTTTTAAGAAACTTTTTCTTTTTTTCTAACTAAAGTGTAAAATAAAAATTTAAGTAAAAAATCATTCTTTAACAGTACAAGCCTTATATTCTGGAGCCCTAAAAAGCATAAAATAAAAATTTATTCTTGCAAAAACATGATATAAAGTAATGAAACTTTCAACGCTAAGAAAATTTTAGAGAAAAATATAGATATTTCACTTTTGCGAGGGATGAAAAATTTTAAATATTCAAAATATTTTAAAAAGTTTTCGAGACATTTTGAAACTTATGGCTTAACAAATAATTATACAAAAACTGTAAATATTGGTCTCGAATGCTTTTTAAAATATTTTGAATGTGTAAAAATTTTTATCTCTCACAAAATTGAAATTTCTACATTTTTCTCTAAAATTTTCTCACTTGATATCATGTTTTTGCAAGAATAAATTTTTATTTTATGCTTTTTAGGGCTCCACAATAAAAAGCTTCTACTGTTAAAAAATGATTCTTTATATATATATATATATTATATATATATAATATATATATAACCTAAATAGTTTGCAATAAGAAAATATTTTAAAATACAGGATTTCTGAAATATGTCTTTACATTTTTAGACAATAATTACAAATGAAGTCTTATGTACATACAGTTTTTTATGTTTCATAAAGTAAATACCAATGCTTATTTTGTAATGTCTGAGATGTAACTTTACACTTTTTAAAAAGTAATTAAAAATAAATAAATAAATTATATGCACATACGGTATTGTACAGTTCATAAAGAATGTATTGGTTTAACAGTGGTTTACACCAGTTGGTCTTTTCCTCATAAAAACCCTTTTCTTTTTCTTTTTTTTTTCTTTCTTTTCCCAAAAATTTTCAATTTTTATTCTATTGACCCTTCTTCAATTGAAACTTCTAAATTATTGAAATGGAATTGACTTTTACTTTTAATTCAATTTATTTCAATTGTAATATTGCTTCAGAGATGGTTTAAAAGTTATATGTATACCAAGGTAAAAAGAAAAAAAAAGGTCTAGATCTTGCAGAAGAAAAATATTTATAGTAATCATCATAAAAAAATATATATAAATGAAAGGGTGTAAGGCTGAATGCAGTAAAATAAAATAAAATAAAGAGTAATAGAAAGCACATTTCTTTTATACAAGATGTAAAGTGAAAATTGTAAAAAAATGCTCTCATTTTTATTTTATTCAAAACTGAACTAAGTGGTCTTGTTATATTCAAACCATGTTTTCTCCTTCGGATACGATTTTTCAAAACACATAAAAAACTAATAAATTAAAAAATAACTAAACTTAAACCCTAATTATTGTTTGTTTATATGTATTACTAGTTTCTAGGAAGCTAGGTAGACATATCTAAGAAGATGTATAGGCTATTTTATGTCAAGTTCAACGAAAAATCACTTACTCAATTTTTCTTATTTTGGAGAAAACACAGTTTGAATGTTTGCTCCTCATATATAGAAGTTCAATTTAGAAACTAATAATAGATATATTAAAAAGGTACTAAAATAATTTATTTTTACATTTACTAAAAAAATTTGTATATACAGTTTTTATTTTTGTCATTTAAGTTAGGTTTTTTAAACCTTGTAACAATTATGGTTGTAAAATTTTAAAGTTTTAAAAGGAGAAACCTTTTACTTTAATTAAAAATATTAAATTCCATTTTAGTTCTCCAGTTTAGAAGTCTTTCGGTCAGGTGCTTGAACATCTTTAGTGAACTCCTGTGTCTGACTGCTAGCTCCTCTGTTCTTTATTTTCATAATACAGCACCATCTTTGGTCTAGTTGTTGGTTGAATTCCATGTCCTTACAACTGCACTCATTGGCCAAGATTTCAATTGCTTTGTGCATAAGTACATACTTATGATTTTTATAATTCAATAATTTCCATATATTTTTTAAATCAATGTCTATTGTTGATTTGCTGCTAGTTTTGGTTAATGCTGTTGTAATTTTTCTATATTTTTTATCACTGCAGTCCATTATCCTATTGTTGATTTTTCTTTTGATCATTTCATTGTAACAACCTACCTCATTTTCACTATTTTTGTAACTGATTTCATATATTCTGTAGTTTGGAAGGGATCAACAGAGGTCTCTATCATTTCTCATATATTGAAATATGTTATTTAATTTGATTGGGATACTGACATTAAATTTATATGCTTCAGTTTTTAGTTTGATACATGGACTTTTATTATAGGGGATTGAAGTTGTGTATTTCATTTGGTTTGAGTTTTTTTATTCTATTTTTATATATTTTGTTTTTTTACTATATCTTTATTAACCAGCTGTTATTGCAATTTTGGAGATTTTACTCAATTCTTCTTTTAATAAATGATTGTTTGAACAAATAACTATAGCTCTATTAACATAAGATTGTAATGCACTTATTTTATATCTGTAGGGGTTTATAATTCTATAATTATTTTATTGTTATTGGACGGTTTTACTTCTATAATAAATTATTTCATTGCTATTGCTTGGTGCTGAACAATAGCAATGAAGTAATGAATTATGGAAGTAAACCTTCCTATAAATACAAATTAAGTGCATACAATCTTATGTTAATAGAGCTATAGTTATTTGCTCAAATGGTTGTTTATTAAAAAAAACTAAGTAAAATCTCCAAAATTGTAATGAAAACTGGATATAGTAAAATTTTTGTAAACAAAATAGAATAAAAAATCTTAAACTAAATCAAAAATGCACAGAAAAGTAAAGCGAAATAGACAACTTCGATCCCCTATAATAAAAGTTCATCTATCATGCTAAAAACTGAAGCATCTAAATTTGATGCCAATATCCCAATCAAACCAAATAACATTTTTCAACACATAAGAAATGGCAAAGATCCCACCAATCCCCTCCAAACCACAAGAATATATGAAATCAGGTTACGTAAATAGTGAAAACGCGGCTATTATATTCGCATGACCAAAAGAAAAATCAGCTATAGGATAAAGGAAACACAGAGCAATATAAAATATGAAAAAAAATATGAGAGCAAAAACTAACAACAAATCAATAATATACATAGATTTAAAAAATATACAGATTTTGTCAAATTACAATAACCATAAATATGCACAATACAATTGAAATCATGCCCAATGAGTGCAGTTGTAAGGACATGGAAGCGAGCCAATAGCTACACCAGAGATAGTGCTGCATTATGAAAATAAAGAACAGAGTAGCTGGCAGTCAGACAAAGAAGTTTGCTAAAGATGGTCAGGTGCCTGACCGAAAGGCTTCCAAACTAAACAGGAGAACTAAATAGTATTTAATATATATTTAATTAAATTATGGTTGTCTTTACTTTAATTATTTATATATAGGCATTATTTATTTATTTCATTATTTATTTACAGAATATATTAATGAACTTGCAATACATTAAATATTTATTAAGCATCAGCAATTTTTTAAAAGCAAATTCATTTTAAGTGTTTGTATTAAGTGCTTTTAATGCCACACTCCTTCAATTATGTAAAGGGTTTTTCCTTTTCAATCAAGTACGCCATTAGCAATTGAAAATTTCCAGTTTTTTTTTTTTTCAGATATGATTAAGATATTTCCAGAAGCCCTTTTTTTTTTTCTTCTTTAAGTTTGATTAACTGCAAATGAAAGTAAAATTCATTTAGAAATATTATTATACTATAATTATTTTACTTTTTTGCTTTAAAATTTGTAGAAATTAATTTAAAAAATTTGTTAAAGCTGTATATCTAAAACAAACTAAAATCAATACATTCTCACTGTGAAATGAATTATACATACATTTATCTTTTCTGTGTAGTAGCATCACTACCAATATTGTTGTGTCTATTTATTTATTTATTTTTTCTGATTGATGATTTTAAAATTAAAATTACAAATAATTAAAAAATTTTACAAGTTAATTTTATAGCTTAAGTTCTGAAGAATGGAAATGTAAGACCATGTATCAATCATAAAAAAAAAGCCATAATTTTATTATATGTGATACAAAGGGGCATAATAAAGTTTTAATTACAGCTAAAAAAAATAATGATTGAGATAAAATTTTAATATTTATTTATTATCCTTTAAGACCTCTACAAAGTAAATATCCAGAGTTATAAATTTCTTCCAGCATTTTTTTTTTTTATCATTGTATAATAGGGCATATGTTGGTCATTTTAACCTATGGCCTTTTGAAATCAAAGGGCTACTAATAGGTATAATTTGTAATACATTTAATAAAGATCAATTAATAAACAGAATAAATTTTATCTAGATTGCTGAATTATTATTTAATAGAAATTAAAGCTCTACGTTTTCCCCTCATTGGATAGGGTAGATATAGTTTACTTTACAAAACTAAACTATTTGTTAAAACAAAACAAATCAACATTAATAGCTGTGATTTACAATATCATTTTCATATGGATTAATTAATATGTAGAATGAATTTATATCTTGTTTCGTAATGATAATTAAAAATTAATAATATCCTGTGTTACTCATTCTCAATTCTTTGTAGCTCTCAGGAAATATTTTGCTATTTACAGTTTTTTATAATTATTTTTGTGTTTTATAAATTTAAAAAAAATCTATTTTTTAAACTTAACCAATTCATAGTTATGATCCTGTTCCCAACATCTCTCACGCGTTGGCATGCATTTAACAAAAAAATTCCAGCTCTCAAAGATCCAAATGACAAGGTTATTATATCATATTTTCATTTTACTAATTTTTAAATTTGTGTCAATAAAATAAAGTTTTCGGATTTTGTTTTTGCTGATTTATTATGAATGTTTTATTTACAGCTGTTTAAACTAGACCTTCTACAGACTGAGTTTATAAAATATTTATTTCATTATATTATTTTTTTCTGTTTCTTGAAAAGTATTTTGTTATTGTACAGTTATAATAATAATAAAAAGTTTCTATTATACAGAGGGCGATCAAATTATTAGAAATTCTTTTATTTTTACATTTTTTTTTTTTCTAGAAAAGTATTGGACAAAATGTCCTCAGACTTCAGACATGCAAAGAACATTTAAAAACTCAAATTTTCCACTATTGATTTAGTTCAGAGTGAAATGAGGGAGCCAACCAGAAACTGAAGAAGAGCACAAATACTTTTGATCACCCTGTATCATAAAAAGCTATAAATAACTTGTAACTGTAACACATTGTTGCACATACTATGTACAGTAGAGGATCTTTATAACACACACCTTGGGACCAGAGGTTTTGCATTATATAGAATTTTGCGTTATATAGATTATATCACAGACAATTAAACTTACCTTCTAAACATGGTTACGTAAATATTATACACTGGTAATAAATGATTATATATTTACAAATTAAACTTCAAATATTGCCTGGAATAAATTATGATATTTACATTTGAGAACCATTTCAAAAGTTAAATTTTTCCAGAGCATGAAATATAAAATTCAATAAAATTTGAAATTTACATAAATGATTATTTAAATAAATTAGCAGCATATACATTAACACTATACTTAATATTGTTTTTCGAATCGTTTACCAGTATGTTTTCTGCAGATTTGCTGATATTTTAGGATTATGAAATTTAGTTTTCTTGTTTTAATAAATTTAAAATATTTTATTCATTATTATTTATTTATTTTCTCCCTCCCCTCTTTTTCACATATGAATTTGTTCTACATTGGCTGTTCTCCTGTGTATTTAAAAAAGAAAAAATTCTTCCTTAATTAGACATGTATTGGAAATTTCAAGTTTGTCATCTGATATTTATCTTTAATGCATGTGATTATAACAGTTTTTGATGATCATTGTAATAACTGTATTCTTTCTTTATTAGTTAAAAACTATGAATTAGAAATATAATGTTTCAAACATTTATTTTAGTTGTGTGTGAATATATTTACATATCAAATAAATAAGTTTCTCTAAATAAAATTTTTAATGTTTACATCCAATCAGTAGTACGTTTTATAGATCATTGTGTTATATAGATCGGCGTTATAAAGATCTCCAACTGTATAATATTTTTTATGTTTTTTCTGGAAATTGTGCAATTACTTAAGCAGATATAATTTTTTTTTTTCAAAAATTACTAATTCTTTTTAAAAGTTTTTTGCTTATAACTAGAATGATTTCCATGAAATTTTATAAAAACTTGCCAGAAAATTAACAAAACATTAGAGAAACATTCTGAAACATAAAATTCACACATGTAATATTTGCTGAGATATGAACATTTATATTTTATATTAGTAAATATTATTTTACTGCGTATGCGCCAAAGATAGAAATTTTTTTATTACATAGGTCGAAAGCTAGATATATTGGGCAACTTTTGTCAAAAGTTGATTTGAATAGAGTAAAAATTAAGCAAATTGTCTGCAAAAAAACAAGCTAGATTTTAGGTATTTTCCAGAGTTGAAATTTCACAAGGGGTTTTTCACATGCCGCATATTTAATTTGAAAATCCTATTATTTCAACTATGTTCCAAAAGTTCTTTTTTGGAAAAAACCACTTATGAACTCACAAATCTTAGTAAATAAATAGAAATATGCTTATAAGAGGTTTTTCACAAAAAAGAACTTTTGGAACGTGGTTGAAAAAAATTGAGCCTTCAAATTAAATATGAAGCATGTGAAAAGCTTCTTATGAAATTTTAACTTTGGAAAATAACCTAAAATCTAGCTTGTTCCTGTGCTAACAATTTGCTTATTTTTTACTCTATTCAAATGAACTTTTGACAAAAGTTGTTAAATGTATTTAACTTTGAACCTATGCAATAAAAATTTTTCTATCCTATGCACATGCAAAGTAAAATAATATTTACTAAAGTAAAATATAAATGCTCATATCTCACAAATATTACACGTGGGAATTTTATGTTTCAGAATAATGTTTCTCTACTGTTTTATCAATTTTTCTGTAAATTTTGTGGAAATAAATTCTAGTTATAAGTATAAAAATTTTGAAAAAAATTTATATCTGCCTAAATAGTTGTTAAATTTCCATAACAAAACATATAAATATTATACATAGTATGTGTAACAATGTGCTACAGTTACAAGTGATTTATAGCTTTTTATGATACAGGGTGATCCTAAGTATTTGCGATCTTCTTCAATTTGTGGTTGGTCCTCTAATTGCACTTTGAACTAAATCAATGGTGGAAAATGTGAGTTTTTAAAAAAATGTTCTTTGCATGTCTAAAGTCACGAGCCATTTTGTCCTGTATTTTATTTAGAAAATTGAAAAAATGTAAAAAAAAAAAAAAAAAATCTAATATTTTGATCATCCATTCTAATGTACAATTATTTAATACTGGGAGGCTTTTCCCTCTTCATTGGTCACTATATTTAAATGTATTCTCAAATTCCATATTATTAATAAAATCTATTAAAAAAAAAAACATTAAAACTATTCAAAACCTGAGTTAAAGTTCCTGCTACGCTTGGCAGTGGTTTTCCTGCCCACAACATGAAGAGTCTGGGTCCACACTGCCTTCAGCAGTGATTTACCCACATTTAATTCACCCTCCCCTGTGTATAAGTTAGAAGTTTCATGAAATCCCACTATATTGCATATTGTGTACACTTAGTCAACTCCCGCACACCAAAATTCACCATTCTAAGGTGGTTTGAAGCAGATTTAAACTTGAAACCAAGTTGTTTGCTCTGCCAGTCCGAAGGGAGGATGGGTACCTGACGGGTACTCTTTTAAATTGATCTCCCTGTACATACAGACTGGAATAACAGAAAATTTTAGTGAGAATTTTATATTGTATATTTATAGAAAAAGAATTTAAGTTATGTTGCACCTACACTTTTTTTTTTATATTATTGAAGTAAAGATAAAGTAGCCCTCTTTAAACAAGATTGCCAGTGAACATTTTATTCTTCTGGTCCAAATGCCTGAACTGTATGTCCAAGTCTTCAGTTACCTAGTATTTCAAAATATTCAATTGCTTGCAATTGAATATTTTGGAATATCTGAAATTTTTCTAGTGAAGACTTATAGGCTGCTCCATAAACTACCAAATTACAAATTAACATTGGTCTACATGAATCTATACAGTGCATATTTACTTTTAATAACATATTGCGATTTTCTGAGGTATATTATGCCACAGCAATTTAGAATCTAAGTGAAATCCTAAGCATTTATTAGAAATTCTTCAGGAAATAACTTCAATATTTAGATAAAAGTTGTTGTGAGTATAATTTTTATTAAATAAATAAATAAAATCAGTATTTTTGAACTGCTTATTTCAGTCTTCTATTTCCTGAGTTAAATTTAAAAAAATAAAATGGCCTACTTCAAGAACCTTAACACATTGAGCACCACACGTATTCTTAATAAAATCCATTAAAATTCTTTAATGATATTATCCTGTAATAAATAAAAATTAAGTAAAATTTAAATAAATTTTCAATAATTACTTAAAGCAATGTAATATTCTTAATTTTACATCATATTTTACGCTGTCAACCACCGATGGTTGATGCGGCTTTATATCATATTTGACACGGTCAGTGACCAATGACTGACATGGCGCTCAATGTGTTAATGAAGAATCTGGAAAAATTTTTGGATTTGAAATAGGTTTTTAAATCTAACCATGAAAGACTGCTTTCAGAGATTCTCAGAAAAGGTTTTAAGGGGACTATACCTTTTGTTGCCAAAAGCCAATACCCATGTTTCTATGTTACTAGAGAAATTTGTTACTAAAATTAATCATTACATATTTTATTTCCTTCACATTTACAAAATTTAAAACAGTCTTTTGCTCTTGTTTTCGAAAAATTTAAAAATGAAATAATACACATTTAATAAAAATTTAAAAAGTGTAGGGAAATGAACTAAATGCAAAATGAAATTTTAAAAATCAATAAAATAAATTTTTGGAAGACAAGAATGAATTTAACAGTTGAGAATTTTTTGAATAAAAGTGAGATTTAAAAATTACATTAGGTAATGAATTATTTCAGTAACAAGTTTCCCCATAGAATTATGAGATGGGGAAATTTTAAAAGATAGAGAAAAGCCTTAATTTAGTGAGTCTAGAACTTTTAACTCAGTTTTTTCAAGAAAGTCAGTTTGCTAGACCTTATAAAAATTTTCTCATAATTATCTATCACCATCCCTTATTTAGTTTTATCTGAAATCACTTAAAATTATCTTTCTTAAAAAATGTACTTAAGATTTAGTTATTAGTAGTAGTACAGTAAAACACCATTTATACATATCTTTTTTCTATGTCTTTTACATTTGCACGTCCTTTTGGTGAAGTCCTGATTCATTCCTATTATATTTAATGCAAAAATTCTTTGTTTATACACCACTCAACATTGGTCATACATCTTTTCTACTTTTCTAAAAATCACAAAATTTCTCGACTGGTCATTATTTTTTTTATTATAAATACCAATTTTGATGATTATGTGAATTGTGATATCGATAATATGACTTCAGAGTTATTCACATTCGATGAACTAATTGTAAATAAATTGCCTGATGCTAATTTAGGTGATTAAGGTGTAGAATATGAAGTTATACCATTTTCATTTAAAGACATAACAGACTTCATTGAAAAACTTTGAATTTATTTTAAACAGTTTGGAGTATAAGGTTGATTTTTTATAGCAACTATGTGAAAAATACTAGAGTCAGGAATTGAACCCGGGCCCTCACTTAACGTGCAAATGCTCTTCCCTGGCTGATAACCAGCTCATTCTCACAAAATAACCATTGGCAAGGTCACTGTTTCTGCAAACACAGATATAACAGGTGAGAATATTAAATGTGGCATAACTCCATGATCACGAAATTTCAAATTTCATGGTGTATGGAATTGTGCCCCATTTAATATTCTCATCTGTTATATCTGTGTTTGCAGACACGGTGACCTAGTCAAGTTATTTTGCGAAGAGTTCTGAGCTAGTTATCAGCCAAGGTGGCTCAGTGGAAGAGCATCCGCACATTAAGCGAAGGGCCCGGGTTAGATTTTTGGCTCTGGCATTTTTCACATAGTTGGTATAAAAAATTAACCTTACACTTGAAACTATTTAAAATGAATTTTCACGGTTGATGTATTTATGAAAAAAAATTTCTACTTTGAGCTTATTTTGTTCGTAAAAACACTAGTGAAAAAAATATTTAATGAATTGAGTTCAGTGCACAATGCAGTTCTCAATACTCACAGACTGTCAGCCCGTCAGGTAAGTATTAAAAATTGTTTAATGAAATTAAGTAACTAAATTGTATAATACTTATTATGAAAGATATGCAATATATATAATTAATACTTAAGATATATCATATAGTATTCAAGATATATAATAAATACTCAAGAAACAAGATCTATAATTAGTACTTGAGTTGTACATTAATGCTTTGATTTTTGTCACTTTTTTTTTAAATAAATAATTATCTTCCAATATAAATTCTACTAGAAAATAATATACTAGTTACTATCTTCATAAACTTTATTAATTAGTAATTTAACAAAAATTTTGCTTCAGTGTCGTTAAATTTGTTATAATTTTTATTTTTAATTACTTTTATTTTTTTATTTTGATTATACATCTTATGCCAGTCCCTTGAAAGACAAATAAACAGTGCTTTACTGTATAAAAAATATTTCCTGTGTTAAAGTAATATAAAGTACAATTGTTTGATATAAATTTTATGTCCATATGATTCGTCTAAAAGTTATGCACAAAAAAGCATATAAAATAAATTGTTGCCTGAATTTTAGAAATCAGTATTATATAACATGTATAAATGTTTCTATATTTTTGCTTAAAATCTTATATATTTATTTCAGGGATTTACCCTTGTTCTACTCAGCTCAGTCTTAGAGTGGCTTATAGTTATTGTTATACTATTGTTTAACTTATCATTTTTCTTTGATTTGAAGAAACATACTTTAATATATACAATAACTGAGACAAATAAAAGCACCACTGAAAATAATGGTCAGTATTTATAAGACTTCTTCATTTCTCTACTGTTGATTGTAATTTTAATTTTTGTCAAATATTTGAGTATTATATCAACAAATGTCAAATTGCTTAAAATTTAACTAATTTGAAAGATCAAATTAAAGAGAAAAAATTGCATGCATCTGACCAGGATATATGTTTTAATTTAGATAATAATTAAAGTATCAATATACATTAATTGTATAATTTGCATTAGAGAAAATGAGCTAAAAATCATTATATTTATTATCTTCTCTTTATAAGTTACTGGCAGTAGCAGCTTGCAAATGGCGTTTAAGAAACACTGTATCTAAATGTCTAGAAAAAGTACATTAAAATGGGATATTTATTTATCTTATTGTCTGCTTTGCTTATTTCGAGAAACAACATAGATATAATGATATTGAAACAGTCAATCAGATGAATGAACTCTGTATAACAATAGCTTATTTCTAACCATGACATAATGCCCATTTCATAAATATTTATTACTAATTGTTTAGCAGAAACACACACTATCAAATGATGTCAAATCTGTTTAACTGCCAAAAGATCTACAATGAGCGACCATTACTACTTATTATTCTTTTAGTTATGGTTGAATAAGAGAATGCTCTTTTTTGGAGGGGTGATGGAAAAAGTAGATTTAAATTAGATTCAAACTTAGGCTTATTTTAGATTTGGTTTCTTTTCTATTTAAAGTGGTATTGTGAGGTTTACGTTGACGCAGACCCCATCTTTACTTAGTTAACTTAAGTATTAGATATAAGAAGCACAAAGACTCAGATATATAAAATAAAACTAGGAGTTTATTCAACTAGAATAATGGGAGGATTGGTCTGAATTATGTAGCTCAGTCAGCAGAATTAAATATTTTAGCAAATAAATATAATAACTAATTTAGGTAATTTGAAATATCTTACCCCAGAAAATAGTAGAAGTTGTAGAGACGGAAGCACTCCCTTACTCAACTGACGTGACTCCAATTAGATCAGCGGATTCCCTGCTGATTCAATTTCTTATTTACGAATACTAGCACTGAAGCACAACAACACTCATTAAACTACTTAACTTAAGTGCAACTCAATCTCCTTTATCGAAATATAATTTTCTCCAGGCTCTAAGCCTTAAACGCTATCGTAGACAGGCGTCGGCCAAGATTCACTACACCACCAACTTCCCTTCTCTTCATTTCAACCAAACTTTTAGAATATCTTTCTATTCGTCTACACCACACAACTTAATTCATTTGTTGCAGCACCATGTCGACACAAAACTAATCAGACTTAAAATTTCGCCGAGTCACTGGCGTCAAAGCGATTTAACTATCCCAACTGAATACTTTGCTGGATCCAGCTTAATTTTAAACTGTGGTGACCTTCTACAGTCTTGACCTCACAGTATATACAATAAAATAGTAATAATATAATAGTATAAGTATATAATATAATAGTAATAGTATAATAGTAATAAAATAACTAAAATTTATATTGTATTTGATATATCAATCACAGTGCAACATAGGATATAATAAACAACTTATAATAAAAAAAAATAAATAAGTTCAATATTATTAAAATAGTTTAGTTGGGTTCTCTTTAAAAAGTTTGATGAAAATATGATAAATTAATATTTTATTTAATTGCTAAGGAATGGACAAACATTATATTTTCAATAAATAAAACAGAAAATTTTTCGTTTATTATTTTCTGGAATGGGATTTTCATCTTTTATCATATATCTTCCTTCTGTCTTATCAGTCTTTTTTTTTTTCTTTCTTTCTTTCTTTCTTTATTTTTATTTTTATTTTTTTCTATTTCTGATGGGTTTTGTTACCTCAGCAAATCAAATAAAACTTTTACCCATCCATGTCAATGATTGAATATTATTGTATAATATTCTTTTTAATCAAATAAAGATTTAAAAAACATATTTATTAGTTATATTACTTATATAATTATAATATATAATGATTTTGTAAACAAAATTCCTGTATTTCATTTCAACATCTTGCCTTTTGCATACAGTTTCAGCCTTTTTTTTTTTTTTTTTTTCTTTTTTTTCAATCTTTTTCTTATATTTTACCTTTAAATCATTACATGCTTAATTATTTTTAGAAAATAATTCTTCTCATGAAATAAACATCTTTGATTCATGATATCATAAGTAGAATCAAGCTTTGAATCGCTTTTATAAAGATGAAAGAAATTCTTTTTAGTTTCAAATTTTAGTTATGTTTTAAATTTAGTTTCATGTTCAATTTTTTTTTTTTTTTTTTTTTTTTTTTAAGTAGTAGTAGTGTTAAAATTTCACTCTTTACACCTAGACATTGTGGGTTTAAGCTTAACTCTGACAAACAGGAGTTTTTTTTTTTTTTTTTAGAATCGATGTTTGCATAACAACAGAACATATGATAAATGTACTAAATTTAATTATATATATTTTTAACTAAAATAGGAGTGTAACATTTTAGTAATCACTTGAAGATAGGTTGAGTGGATTTTAGGTCTCACTAGAACTGCACAATGGGCCACTGGCAACGGTTTAGGATTCATCCCTAGGGGTGGTTCAGAGACACGACATCACAATATCTTTTTATGCAATAATTAATATTTTGTGATAGTCACTTTAATAAAAATGTGTTATGCAAAAAGTATTGCTTAAACTTTATTTCCTCAGTCTGAAATAAAGAATTAAATGAATTGATTATATTAGTTTCTGATTGTAATAAAATGATTCTGTTATCAATATATTATTATGTTTCTGGCTGACAAATCTACCCTATTTCTAGCTCTTATTCCAGACTTTTTTAATTTTTCATAGTTTAAACCATTCTTTAAAATAAAATAAAAAATACAGTAGTAGGATTATAGTAGTTTGCAATTACCAGAGAATGCCAGACTAATAATAAAATGCATAAAACTTTCTTAGATTTAAAATATGTGGCTTCTTAAAAAATTTTTAATATAAAATTTCATAGAAAAAGGGGGGGGGGGATCTTAACATCATTCTGCTAAGAATATCAAAATAGTAAATTTCAATGCAAAAATTTTAACAAAAATGTCTTTTAATATACAATAATAATGTTATTGCTTGAATTAAAATGTTTAAGGAATTCCATATTTAAATAATGTAAATTAATGTTAAAAAAAATTGTGTACTGATAAATATCTCTAATATCCATCTTCAGAACAATAATTTATTGTTCAAAAATTAGTCGTCATATAAGATATGATTAATATTCAAACTAAAAGCTTCTTCACACACTGTAAAACTAATGAAAACACTACTGTCTGTTTTTGCCGCCAAGGCAGTAGCAGATGTTTACACCTGAGGAAGAAAGGCTACATCCTTTCAAAACCGGTAGAGTTTTCATTAGTTTTCTGGTGTGTGAAGAAGATTTTAGTTTGAATACTGATTGTACATCAGTTCTTTTATTTAGTATTAAGATAAGATATCATTCTTCTACCAATTTTCCATGCATGTTCTTTTCTCTCTTTTCTGTCTTTCTTTTCTTTTCTTTTTTTTTTTTTTTATTGTATGTATATCATTCAGTTATCTTTAATTATGAACATATTCTTTATCAGTATTCAACTTATAAATAATAAAATAATTCATTAATAAAAGTGCATGATAATTGATAAATCCTAAATCTAAATAAAAGGTATTCTTTTTGTTATAAGCTAAAGAATTTTTTAAAAGAAACACTTTTATAGTAAATCAGTGAATATGTAAAATATGTGTATAGTAGTATCTTTTATTTATTTATTTTTTTTTTTTTTTAATCTTATGTTATTATGAGACACTAGGGATGTAGTTGCATTTAAAGTACAAACATTTTGCTATTTTCTCATCATTATTTTTTTTTCATAAATTTATAATTTTTATTGTACTTTATAAAAAAGTAAAACAAAACTAAATCTTTAATCTCCTAGTGCTTATTATGTCTCATATATATAGAGAGAGATAAGATTTATTTTATTGAATTGCTGCTTCAAATAGATGAGATCTATTTAGACCTATAAAGACGATGAAATAAGGAATTTAATTGGTTATTATTTTCATAAATTAAGAATCTTGCATTTTAAAATTAATTTATTCCAGCAATATTATCAGAATAGTAATTTCTGTTACTGTTTTGTCTCAGATCAATAACAATAATTTTGTAAAATATTCTTTATTTTTTTTTTAATTTGGTGGTTTTTAATTTTCTATTTGTAAATTTCTAAAATTATTTCTGCCTGATTATTGAAAAATGTTTATGAACTGCTTTTTGCTAATTCATTGCTATTTCAATGATATATTTGTGTGTGTGTGTTGCTTTCTCCTTTTTATATTTTAATATAATTTTTTTTAGATGTACCTAATACCGAGAATTGATTGAACTGGAAACAACTTTTCATGTTATTCATTCATATGTTTCATATAGTGCTGTTGTGTATGTGTCATTCATATGTTTCATATGGTGCTGTTGTGTATTATATTTGTATATTATATGAAAACTTTTTAAATAAATGAAAAAATATGTACATTTCTCATAATTATTTTATTCTTTAAAAATTATATCACCCACCATCCTTTTTTTTTCTCCCTTTAGCTTCAGATTATTTCTTTGTTGAACAACATAAAAATATACATTCTTGTTCAAAAATAAGTTTAGCAAGATATATAAAAAAGAAAAAAAAGAAAAACATTATACATACCTAAAAATTACAAAATTACCTTCGCAACTAGTTTTAACCTTTCTAGGCCTTGTTCATACTTTGTGCTGCTAACTCATCAATCTCTCTATGGCTCTATTTTTTGTCTTTTCTGCGTCTTGCTTATGCATCATGTGTCTCCATTCTGAACCAATCTGAGTGTGTTCCATAAGATTCCATGCTCTTTTCTCCCAGGATTTAAAGATTCTCTATTAACTGCAGTAGTTAGCTTATTATTATTATTGAAATAGTTGTTATATTTTTTATTTTACGATTTATAAATTTTCTACTTGATGAAATATTCTCAACTGTTTTTTAGTAAAGATTATGTTATCACTCAATAATTAAAGGGTCAATAAAAAATTGAGTTCAATATAGTACTATTTGTGATCACCCCATATCAGTAAAAATTTTAAATGAATCTAACTTGCAAGTATTAATATAGACTCTGTACATTTTTTTGATGATGCATTTGTATAAAAATTGCATGTTAAATAAAAAAGTTTTAAACATTTATTTTAGAACTTAAAAAAAAAAAAAAAAAAAAAAAAAAACAGCAGGTTTCACAATGTTTACTATGCAGATTGTAATATATAGAGTTATCAATGAAAATTTAACTCTGTTTCTAGATAAATTGAAAAAGCAATTTAGAAATAATATATTCCAATGTGAATTTAAAAATATTAAATATCTTATAAAATATGAGCATTTGTATGAAAAGTGTTTTAACTATGTTAATAAAAAATCTTTACATAATTTGTTAGCCAAATAAATGAGTTATCTCATATTAAAAATTCTTTCAAATATTCCAAAATTTCAGAAACATATATGGAAAATATTAAAGTGTTTTTCAGTTACTGAATAAAATTGACTTTTCATAAGGGAACACTCATTAATTACTGGCTCCATTATCAATCATGTATAACTCTAAATTAAGTAATAGATAATTATTTATTTGGAAATTGTTAATTTAAGAAATCTTGCAAAATATTTAATGTTACACGTAAAATAAAATTTATTGCAGTATATATGTCACATTTCACTTCATTTATAAATATGTATGTGTTTTAAAGTATTAATATTCCTTTATGTATTTAAGTGTAATTATCCATTGACAAATAATGTAAACAGCAATTTGTGTTTATCCCCTAGAGGCTGAAGCTTACTTTTAAGTTTGAAAATATGTTCTTCTCACCTTCAAAATTTGTTCCTTTTTATGAAAAAATAATCTAGGTAAAATATTAGCATAATTAAATAATATTTAGAGCTAGTGGCGGACCTACAACACTGAAAGTCTGGTGAGAAAAATCTCATTGGGGCTCCCTAATTGGAGTCTTCTATTATTAAGACCCCTTATCAGGAGGTCCCCTTTTACTTCTTCACTTGAACTTATAACTGAAAAAAGGCATTTAAATCAGAAATACCGATTTGGAAGCCCAACTGACCATGAGAGCCAGGGTCATTTGCCCTGCTGCTTGCCCTGCCATAGTTAGGCCTTGCATAAATAGTTCTTTTGGCTTTTGCATTGTTGCTCTACAATAACTTTTTGTACACAATATCTTTTTATACAGGAACCTACAAATATTACTGGTTAAAATAGTGGCAGGATAACTTCACCAGATACATATACTCAAAATGTCAGATTCTTTAGAAGCCCTTGAAGATCAGAGGCTTTAAGTGCAAGTCAAGAGAGGATTGTAAACGAGCTAAAGAGATAGTAAAATACCTACCAGTAGTAAATGACCATGTTGCATGTACAGCGATTTATTCTGGAATACAGTGAAATGATAACTCATTATGAAGTTAGTGAGTATCATCATAAAATGTACCTTTAAAAAAACTTTCTCTTTCTTTGCACAAGCAATACAATTTTAATGCAAAATAAAAAGCTAATAATTTGTAGAGTAATTTAAATCAATTTTTAAAATATTGTGTTTTTGAATCAAAAGAAACAAAGTAAAAGAAGGAGACTGATTTAAAAAAAAAATCATGGCTTTAAGCTTTGCTGTACTATTTTCTCAATGAAAAAACAATTTTATTCAGTGATTGAAAAACACATTATTTTGTACATATCTTTCTTAATTTTCTGGATATCTGACAGAGCTTAAATGGCCAATTTATTTGACTATCAATTTATCCAAAGAATTATTTGCACATGTGCAGTTAACCACTTCACCGGCCATCCCGAGATAACTCTGGTGAAACATAGCTTCCACACACTACAGTGGCTGGTGAAGTGGTTAAAATACTTCAGATGCAAATGTCAAATACAAAGGACAATTTGCCAGTCAAAAGTCAAATTATATCCTTAAAGGTGACTAAGCATCTGATCAAAAAGAATTAGGACAAAAGAATTAATAAGGTATTTTAACTAATTTATTACATAAACAATGTTATTTTCAATTAAATGTAGTATTGTGAAAGATGTTATAAAGAGAGTGTCAGAGTCTATAACTTCAAGACTAATTAAGGTCATGGAGAAAAATGGCAATTTCGACTTTTTAACTTTATTTTTGTCACTAGGCTAATATGGCCTTAAAGTTTTGTTCAACATTTTATTTATGTTTAATTCAAAAACATAAAATTAAGGTAATAATATTTACTTGTTCTAAGTACTTTTCTATAATTGTTATTATGTACAATCCTTCTTTTCAGATTTTTTCTTTCCAGAATCACTTGTAAAGATTTACTTTAATATTTACTGTTTCTTACTTGGCCCTATATTTTTGTCCAGCACTGCATGGGTTTTACTTTTTTCCCTTCAAGCACTGCAACGTAATCAATCTATCATCCATTCAGTCCATTCATATTTTTCGACAAAGCTGTAGCCAGAATATATATATATTGGAAGAGGTTCAATCTTTAGTGTACAGTGTTGAGTGTTAAAAATACTGTATAGTTCACAATCTTCTGAGGATAGGGCTACGGCCTTGTATTTTTAATACATTCACATTTTAGTAGATCATTACAACCAAATAGCATGTAAGTACATCTTAAAAATTTTTAACCATGTGACTAAAAAATAGTAATTTTTGTAATGGAACAATAAAACTTACTTTACAAACAGATTTTTGATCACCCTACTCTAGAAACTGACTTCTCACAAACAAATAAAATTTTATGTATTTGATAGAACATGTAGGTGCAGAAGGAGTAGAGGCCACTTCGGCTCAAGATGAGTACTGCAAGTTAATTGGCAGATATCCAACATTCCCCAAATCTGCAAGACCACATAACAAAAATGAGTCAAAATTAATACAACAATTGCTGAAAATAAAGATAATAAAGCAAACAAATGACATTTTCCAGATAATATATTAATCTATTTCACAATCATATAATAATCTTTAACAATATCGAAATTAATAATTTTATTAACATTTAAAAAACTTTATATAAGTCAAATAAGAGGTTATAATTCATGAAATTATATATATATATATTTTTTTTTTAGTATTCTGAATTCATGGAATTTTATTCACAATTAGGCTAAACATATTACACCTATAATCTATTAATGCATTTAAATTAAGTAATATATGGAATTCAAATTGCTGTAGAAAATCAAACGCAGCATCAATAAGTTAAACTAAGTATGCAAAATTAAGATATGTTTCAATAATAGAAATTGAGTATACTGAATTGTAATATTATACAGGAAAAATAAATTAATAAAAAATTAAATATAGTAAATGAAATAGTAACCCCCCCCTTTTTTTTTAATATATATCAATGACCCTCCCAATCAACCAGCTTATGCCTCCACCTCTTTTTATTATGTTTTACTTATTTTATAATTATGTGTATTTAAGTCAGATAATTATTGGTGTTATATATATAAATTAATATTTAAAAGTATAAAAATTTCGGTCATTGAATTTTTACTATTGCTGACAAAAAAAAGGTTTTTAAATATTGCTTTGTAAAATAACTTTGTTATAATTCTTTTAATTTACAAAAAGACTTTTATAATAAAATTTATAAAGTAATAGTTCAATATAAATGCTGCAAAGAGGTATAAATAAATAAATATAGATTTGCATTTACATTGAAACAAAGTACTTTTTTTTTTCTCTCCTCTTTTCATACTAGTGAGTATCCTCCTTGGTAATTCAAACAGGATTATTTGGGGAGTAGACAATAACACATTGTTTCAGATACACCTACTGTGTATCTCATTCACTTGCATGAGAAAAAAGTAAATTTAGGGAATAGATGAGTCAACTTTATAAGATCTCTTTGAAAATTCAGCGTTTAACCATAGTTTCCTGAACTAGATGCCTTCCGAGTAGCTCGAAAACTTGGCAGCAATACAAGATAAACATAGCCGGTAAATGGTGCCAGATACAGGGCATATAAAGTTCTACTTATATTCCACTTTTGAATTGAGTTTTACTATTATTTTATAGCATATATTTTATCAATTTTACAAAAGTGAGAGTTTTTTTTTTTTCTTCAAGTTTATGTATTATATGTTAAAATATGGTTTATTGCATAGTTTAATTTTTTTATGCTGGATAGTCAGCGTAAGAAAATAAGTTTCTATGAATTTTCAAGCAATCAAAACTACATGATAAGTGGCTATCAAGTACTTCAAAAGTAGGTACATAAACTATATAAATAATTAATACAGATATACTAACCCTCCAGATTTTTGAATACCAATATTTTTTCATAGAAGTATTCTCTTAATTTATTATCATAAATTCCATGATTAAATAAAATGGAGATAAATTTTAAGATATAGTTGTGTAAAATAATTTTAAAAGTTTACAGCTCTGTTGTAAGTCCTATTTATTGAATAAAATAGTTCTATTAATTCAAAAATAACATAAAATTATTTATTTATTTATATTGATGCAGGAATTTGGAGGAATATTATATTCTTAATTTACTTTTAAGGTTCAGTAATGAATGAACTTATACACTTTAGTGTTGTTGTTGTTGTTGTTGTCGTATGCCACTCGGAAATTCCGAGCCCTGGTTGTGGAACTGACCGGATTTGGTAACTTATTAAAATGATAAAATAAACCAATACAGATACAAAATTGATTTAAAGTATTAATATAACTTTCTTCCTATGACTTGTGTAAATACACATAAAAACTTGAATGCCCGGACAAGATAAGTAAATTCTTCTGGTTTCACACTGAAATTAAAACAAAAATGTTGCAGATATTTAAAACAAAAAATAGATAATATTTATTTTCACTTTTGTACTTTCTTAAAAGATTGTTTTAAGATTCGAAACATTTCTTTTATTAAGAAGTAAAAAAGTGCTTATAGATGTTAAAATCTTGTTTTATAAAAGTATTTAATATTTATTTGATCATCCTCTATTTTAATTGAGGTAGTAATTTTTGTTTTATTGAATTGAAAACAGGACACCAAAAAATAAAATAAATATTAAAAAGGAAAAAAATAATAATATGGTGTGTCCCACTGGCCGCTGTACATACAAAATTTATTCATTCTCAAAAGAAACTTTTTTTTTTTTTTTTTTTTTTTTAAGATTTGTACAATGAACATTCAGTAAAATTGTTAAAATGCATTTTAAAACTTTTTTTATATATGGTTTTGATTTCACAATAACAAAGAATTACTTAGATTATATTGGATTTAGCAAGGCAGTTTCACATTCCATGGTGATTTCCAAAATGTGTGCTTTTTATCCATTGACCTACTTCTAACGCATTGCTCTTTGACCTTGATGCAAGCCACAAGCAGACTGATTAAAGTAACTCTTTCATCTGCACATTTTTATTTCATTTGAGAGTTAAAAATGTGTCATAAAAAGAGGAAATACTAAAGTTTATTTATATTATCTAAAATCACAGAATCTTCTTTTAATTCCTTCCCTCTCCAAGAAACAGAAAAATAAGGTTTTAATAAAGATCTGGAGTGCATTTCTCCATTTAATTATTTAATTCACTAATTTAAAGATACTTATTTTAAGGAGTAAAAATAGCACATATGTGGCATGTTACTTATATTATCAATGTAAAAATCAATTTTCACAAACCTCTAAAATTTGGAATTGTTGAGATCCTGGAGATTCTGAATTTTTCAGGTTGGACCATGATAAATTATTACTTTAGGGATTATTTGTCATTTTATCGGTAATTATAATCTAAAAAGTGTTTTATTATGTGATTAAAATACTATTTTTTTTTTTTTTTTTTTTTTTAATATTAATCACACAGGTTGTCGTTAACGTCCAGTTGTTCCAATGAAAGGCATGAACATAGCTACTAACTTCCCCGTTCTTTCCGGGGACTTCATACCTAAAATTTTACATTCTTCTGCATTTAATAGAAGAAAGTATTAGTTTTGTAATTTTTTTTTTACATTAGATTTTCAATGGATTTACACGTTTTGAGAGATCCAGAACAAGATTTGACCATATTTTGGAAAATTCTGTGTGTGTGTGAAAAATTTATGGCGACTATAACTGAGGAATTGCAGCACAGAATTCCCTATAAATTTAAATGTAGTTGCACTTTGACATAAATTAGTGCCTATCAAATTTTGCTACAAATCGCTCAACAGGTCAAAGAAAGTGCCCCCTTGGAGTCTTTCTAAGGGGTCCTAACTAGTATTTATACAAGTTTTAGAGAAAACCATGAAAAACTCCAAATGACTAAGCCGATGAGCGCAACCTAGAATCGAGCATGTCTGTTCATGTCTACCAGCTTCAAGAGCAGACCCTCTTAGAACTGTTGGAGCTAATATATTTTTGAATAAAATTAAATAAATAGAAAAGGTGAGAGAAAAATCTTTCACCCAGTAAATCCTTAATTTTTAAAATTTAAATCTCAGTTGTTAATTTTATTTGTGACAGGCCAGACATTAAATTGCTTTCTTGTCCAATTTTAATTACAAAATATTTATTTACCTTTGTGAATTTTGGTGTGCTGGTGTATCTGTATGTTTTCTTATAAATAGTAAAGAATTTTTAATTTAAGAAAAAATAATTCACACTTAATAAAGTAATAATGTAGCGTGAAAGACATGACAAATAGCCGACACACATGATTTAAGTGATTCATCTTTATGACTCAGTTACTCTAAATTGAAACACATTTGAAGTTCAGAGATTTTAATTTATATAAACAAGACTCTTGTCTAATTTTTTAAAAGTTTTAAAATTTTAATAGCGTGATAGATCCGACATGTGTAAAAATTTAGAATTACTGTTTGCGTACTTAATTTTTAATTTAAATTTCCTTTTTTTAAATAATAATGTAAAAAAAAAAAAATGAATATGTTACAGTATTTGATAGTTTCATGTTTTTTATATTAAGAAAATTTAAAAATAATAAAGTTAGTTGTAAAGCAAAAAATGGTCTTTTTGTCCACCCTAGAATTGAAATTAAACCCAATATTTATTAAATATTTGAATTTATTTTCATTTATTTATTTAATTTATTTATTTTTAATTTATTTAATTAAAAAAAAAATATATTTACGATAAAGCACTTTTTTTTTTTTTTTTTTTTAATAAAAGAAAAAAAAAAAAAATGAAATTTTAAACTTAAAATTAAATTTAATAGCTAAATGGAAAAATATAATTTATCCATAAAACACAAGAATGTTGTCAGTGTGTAAGTGCTGCCATCTACAGTAGTTTCCTTTTTTAAGTGTTGCTTTATTTAACATAAGAATTCTGTGCTCTCGGAAGGCATCTAGTTTAGGAGGCTATGGTTTAACCTACACAATTGGCTGGAATCGACAAATTTGTAGGTAAAGGGGGGAAAAGTACCCATAATTATTAGTGTGGAAGAAAAATAAAAATGAGTAACACATAAAAAACTAGAAAGCAAATTAGTGTAAGTAAAATGTATCAAATTGCAGGAAGCTTAGTTGGAAAGTTTTTCATTTCAATCATCAATTGAAAAATGATAAGTAAGTATATTATAATACAGCCGAACATCATTAACATGAATCTCAAGAGGAATAAAAAATGTGCTCATGTAATTAGTGATTCATGCTATCAGTAACTCAGAAACTAATCTTCATTTTGACAGGGATTGTGGTAACATTTCATGTTAAAAGTAATTGATGTTAAATGTGTTCCTGTTAACAAAGTATATATATATATTTTTAAACTCGAGTAAAGAAAAAATCTGAGTTTTTTGAAATAAATTTTGTGTGAAGCAATTCCTTTAAATGAGAAGTTTTTGTGCAGATATATTTTTCCTTTCTAGTAAAAATTCCCGACATATTTTAAAAATTTGAATTTGTAAATATATATATATCTAGCAATTTCAAGGATGTGTATATGAACATACAAAAGAAATTTGTTTTGCATACATTAAGGGACCATCCTAAAATTAAGCTTTATATCAAGCACCATATGGAGTTTTTTTTTTTTCTGTCAAGAAATAAATATAATTTGAACATATAGTTTTGAAATTATGGAACATTATTCTGTAAGTTTCTGAGAAAAATTTTTGTTCTGAATAAGGATGAAATTTGGCTTCCAATTTATTAATTTATGAATAGGCATTTTCAAAAGTTCTGTTCAAAAAACTTTGATCTGGAATTTTAATTTTTTAAATATTGATTTTAGATATACAGATGGGCAACAAAATATTGTAAGACTTTTAATTTAGACATTTTGTTACATACCTAGAGAAATACTTGATAGATTCTCTTGGAACTTCGTGGATATAGATAATATATATTAAATATATCATGTACATTTCAGCAAATATTCTGCCCTAAAGGTGAAATAGAGACATATTAAATTAAACAAGGGAAAAAAAAAGAAAGTTTAAAAGCACTCTGTAAAAAATAATGCTTAAAATGAGTTGTAGATGCAGCATATGATTATAGGGCTATGAATATCAGTATTCATTTTAGCATCAATTACATATATTTATGGTGATATATGGTGTATCAACATGCAGGGAAAATGTAGTTAATTGTTATCTACTCAAGATGATTGTTGCAATAACAACCAAGGCTAATGCAGAAACCGTATTGAGTCTACCTAAATATTGGATAGTACTGTGTTGTTTTGTTTGACAGCTTTGAGACCTATAGTTGTGACTTTCGTCTCGAATAATCCATATTACATAATTTCATAATAACATTTCAGAATTTCTTATTGTTACTTAGTGGCTTCCATTGTTACGATTTTTTGCTTCTTATTTTTCTGGACATGTCATTTCCTCTTATATTATTCTCCCAAGGTCAGACCAGTTTCGAAATATCAGTTATGATATTGGCATGAACATAATCATGAAAATTCAATTAAAAAAAACTTCGTAGGTTATTTAAAATAAAAAAATTTATTAACATGGCAGAATGTGCAAAATTTCACGTAAGCATCGATTTTGAGAGAATTTTTCATTGTAAAGATGCCAGACCACTTTCAAAATTTCTTTTAGGATACTGGCGTGGGCATCATTGACTATGAATTTCCTAATTTTAAAGTTTTGCAAATTATTTGAAATTCAAGATTTTCTCATAACATAATAAAACGATATTTCATATGATTTTGCATTATGGGGAATCACTGCATATTAAATAGTATGGAATTGCATGAAAATTAAACTATGAAACTGACCCCAGCAAAACCAATTAACAAATTAGGATAAGGAAAATGTATCGTACTGAATGGTGGGTAGCCTAATAGGTGGGGCATTTCATTCTGTCGCCGTGTCGAGCGATTGTTCAAATTAATTTTTCTTGTGAAACATAAATATAGTATGTCCTGTACTAGAAATTTATCAGGACATATATATAATGGAGAGCTGAGCAGACACCTATACCAATTAGTTTTTTTTACAGGGAACTTCCAAATATTTTTTTTCTGCTCAATTTGTTCCCACTCCCTTTTCTCCTTTGGAACAAATACTTTACTGAAATATATGTGTTATAACATGCTCATAACACCAGTGGAATTCCAAGTGAATCCATCATGTATTCCTCTTCTAGATATTCAACAAAACATTTAATTTTTAAAGTGCCACATTATTTTATCAGCGCATCTGTGTATAATAAATAATAAAGTTGCTAAAAATAAGGTAAAGAATTTTATAAATTTAGCAAAATATTTCAGGGTATTTGATTTTAAGTATGTATTAGAAAATTTGAATTTTTTATGTAGTGCCCAACTAAAAAATATCCAGTGATTAAAATAGGCTCCCCATACCTTAATGAAGTCATTTTGCAAAATTTCAGCATTGCATGATTAAAAATCCCCATAGCTATCCCATTCAGCATACTGAGTTTCAGAAACCTCTCATTTTCATCACATCTCAGTCTATCTTTATAGAATATCTTTGAGATATTACAATAGATTGTCATTGAGATGTTATACTTCTGAGATATTTTAAGTATACAAGTTCTGATTTTACACATACACAGATCTGTGTGATGACATGTCAGGTGAGAGGAAGAATCTCTGAACAAACCAGGGCTTTCTTAATCTTGAACTATCACTTGGAAAAAACTATTTGCTATCACGTGCACACTTGCATTTACCACAAATTAAAGATTAAAATCGAGAAAAAGCTTTGATTTGTTGCTAATTTATTTATTTATTGTTATTTGCTATTTTGCTTTTAAAAAAGGGAATGTAAATCGGTACTTTATATTTTTGGAACATTTTCTTTTAAAAGAGAGTAATACTTTAGCTATCATCTAATTTATTATTGAATCCAACTAGAACTTTTGTAGATGCAAGCATTTTAAGGTTACACAACACCTCTGAAAATTCGACAAAAGAACAGATTTTGAAATTTAGTGTAAGGTAAACGCACCAGTAGTGGACACTTTAAGGACATTTTCCGGCTATTTTTTTTTTTTTTTTTTTTTTGTAATTCCCTAAATTTTAGAGTTTAAAAAAAATAATTAATATTTCAGACCTTTACAAACTCTTTCTTAACACGACTGTATTATGAAAATTGCTAATTGTAGCATTTATATATGTAAAAAATAAAAAATCTGAAGAGCTTAAAATGAGCCAGTAGTGGACACACTAAAAACCCAGTAGTGGACCCTTTTTTGTTCCAGTAGTTGACCCCTTTGAATTTTTGCTTTAAAATTCAATTCTAAAATTGCTAGATTACAGAATTGTGTCCACTACTGGATCTGGCATTAAAAATCACATGAGCCAGTAGTGGACAGGGCTGTTCACTATTTGTCACGATGACATTTTTTGGCACCAGTAGTGGACACCCATAAAAATAGTATGTGTTAATACAAGATTTAAAAATAGCACAATAAATGAATTCTGCATACTTATTTTAGTCATATGAAAGCAAAAGCTAGAAGAAATCAGTTAAAAATAAGCAGAGAGCGAGCAAATAAAATTTCATTTCCTTATTCAAAGTGATAAGAAGAAAACGGCAAAATAACAAAAAGTGCAAATTTTTTTAGTTAATCTAACATTATTTTTGTTAAAGGGTTTAACAGTAAAGGACTATAACTCCCTTCCTAGCTCGAATCTTAAGAATTTTTAGGTAGCTTATTTTCCGAGTTTAAAATAAAGTGTCCACTACTGGTATAGGGTCCACTACTGGTGCGTTTACCTTAATACTTCACATATTTTTTAATTTATTACTGAATCCGATCGAGATTTGTGCTGGTGTAAGCATTTTAAGGGGACACAGCACCTATGAAATATCAAAAATTGGCAAAAGTACCGATTTTAAGAGTTTAAAACCATTAACCAACCGATTTAAAACCATTCTCACATTTTAAAGTACTTTCTATCCGTTCAGAAACATAGTTTAACTAGAACGCCTGTTACAGCTGTTTTAACAAACATCTATCTGCTATTTTGCCTTTTAAATAAGCAATCTTTAGATTTATCTCATCAGTGAATATAATACATATATTTTATCCAAACAGATTTAAGAAATTTTTTGGTGTAATCAGTTGATCGGAACTTGAATATAGTAGTAAAATCGGCTAAATCATTTGTTATTAGGGACAAATAACGTCGTCAAGTCATTTACAAAATAGACCAGCTACAAATTCATGTTGCAATTTAAAAAGTGTCCAAACAAAGTTTAAATATGTAAAAAAAAAAAAAAAAAAAAAAAATACGTGAATTGTATCATTGGGATAAACAAATAGAAAATGTAATTAATCGAGGAGAACAAAGAAAGAAAAAGCTTTTCTCGCGTGGGGAGGGCAGGGAGATAGAAATACATCTTCTAATGAAGCATCTTCCAATATGAAGCATCTTCCATATGTTCATACAAATAAATTCGTTTTTGTGAATTTTTGCTAATTCAAAGATCTGTTTTATCCTTCCTAATCTATGATTGTTATTTAAACACACCGAAAACTTAAAAACTTTAATTCTTTGTAATGTTTCTTTAAAATTTGAATGAATTAACAAAAGATGCACGGTTAAAAAATTACAATTATGCAAATGTATTTTTTTAAGCTAAACTTATTTAAATTAATTTGGTAAGTAGAGGTAAAAAGTTATTTGGTAAATTTTATCTAACTAGTGTAATAAAAAGTAACTTATAATAAAAAAGGTCAAAATTTTTAATATTAATGGGTAATCTATACTGAAATTTGAGTTTGAAATAATATTTATCAATTTAAATTTTGATTTAAATTACTGGTTGTGAAATCGGTATTTTTTGAAAACACAAATAGCGCGCTGATAAATGATTCTCGTTTACCACTGATTCATTTCCATACCGTTATGCACAGTCGGGGGAAAAAAAAAAGCAGCACTCGATGTGTAACTTCGTTCCTAATCAATGCACAAAAATGCAGTAGGTATCATTCGGCTGGGAATTCTTAGTTCTTTCAGAAAATGAAGTGAAATTTTGAATTGGGGGCAGGGCCTGATTAAGACTGAGGCACACATTATTTATACTTACACCATTATTTTTTAACAAATACTTTCTTTCCTCCTATAATAAACAGAAAATTCTTATTAAAAATTATTTTAAAAGAATTCTGGTGTCTAATAACGGTGAGTAAAATGGATTGTTTTACACCGTTCATTTTTTATAAAAATTATTTCCTCGTCAAAGCGTGGAATTTCTATGACATGAAGTAAAAAATAATCGTAAAAATATGCCGGTGAGAGTGTGCCTCACCCTTAATCACGCTCTGATTGGGGGTCGTCTACATATTAAAACGCGAACCAACTTTGATTTTTTTTCAATGGTAACACCCTATTTCTATTTTATATTTGAATTCCTGGGGTCGCAAAGATGCAAAAAAGTATATTGGTTGTATATTTTACTTATTTTTTTTTTATAGAGTTATAAGCCCCAGCAAAACCTGGGATGATGGCCAACACGAGGCCAAGTGTTGGCTGCCAACAGTAAGAGCTGCTGGCCCGTTGGTGGCAAAAGTTAAGGTTCCGAAGGGAATATGTTACGCCGGCCATCAGATGGCCACATTCGGTCGATCCACTGCTGGCAGCCTGCAGTACGATCAAGTCAGTGGGCCACTGATGGGCCATTGCTGGCAGCGAGCTATCGGTTAAAAAAAGGTTGTGGGCCACTGATGGCAACCAACAATAGGTTAAAAATCGTTAGTGAGCCAGTGTCGGGCCACCTGATAGCAAACATAATTTTTTCGTATTGTTGTTTTAAGCCTTCAGTGGGCCAGTTGTGGCAAACATAAATAATTATATTACTCCGGGTGTTTTTGTTGGCCCTTTATATTTTCCCATTAACTGCCCTCTTCATTTACCGTCGCCGGTAGCCCGAGCCAATGTTATTCTATGGGGAAATTTTCTTTACAAATAACTCATTAACTAATACATATTTTTAAATTCTGTTTTCACATTCAGAAAAATCCCAACTGTTAAATTGACCGAGCTTTTTTTAAAAATGTATTTTTTAATTTTTAATATTTTATTTTGAAACTGCAAAATGAAAAAATTTCACATATTGAAAATTCGTATTTTGCAGCTTCAAAATAAAATATAAAAAATTAAATAATTTTTTAAAAAAGGTCCGTCAATTTAACAGCTGGAAATTTTCAGAATGTGAAAACAGAATTAAAAAATATGTATTAGTTAATAAGTTATTTGTAAAGAAAAATTTCCCATAAAATAACATTAGCTTCGGTTTCCAGCGGCGGTGAGTGAAGAGGGCCCTTTATTTATTTATTGTGATACCTTACATTTTATTAATGCTAATTTCTATGCATCCAATATTTAATTTGGTTTTGTAGCAACAGAGGGTGATCAAACTATTATTTATTTATTTTTTTACACTTTTTTTTTTTTTTTTTAATTTAAAAAAAAAAAAAAAAAAAAATGCTTGACTAAATGATTTTGAAATGCAGACATGTAAAAACGTTTAAGAACTCACATTTTCTGCTATCGATTTAGTCCAAAGTTCAATTAAGGGACCAACTATAAATTAAAGAAAAGCACAAATATTTTGGATCACCCTGTGTCATAAAAAGCTACAAATGACTTGTAACTTGAACACATTATTGATCTTACTATATACAATGTTTGTAAGTTTTTTGTATGGGAAATACACAATTTTTTAGGCATATATATATATATATATATATATATATATATATTATTATTATTATTACATTTTTGGCAATTTTTTTGCTTATAACAAGAAGAAATTTTCACAAAATTTTACAAAACTTGCAGAAAAATTGATAAAACATTAAAGAAACATTATTCTGAAACATTAAATTCATATGTGTAATTTTCGAGGAGATTTGAGCATTTACATTCATTTTTATTTATTTATTTATTTTATTTTTTCTGAGCGTGCGCGAAAGATAGAAATTTTTTTATTACGTAAGCCGAAAACCAGATATCTTGGGTAACTTATACAAAAGTTTATTTCAATGGAATAAAAATTAAGTAAATTATTGGTAAAAGAACGAGCCAGGTTTTAGATATGTTCAACCATGTTACAAAAGGTCATTTTTGTGAAAATCCCCTTATGAGCTCACAGATCGTACTAAATAAATAAAAGTATGTTAGAGTTACAAGTCCAGAAGGATTTTTTCACAAAGAAGAAATTTTGAAACATGGTTGAAAAAATTTAATCTTCCAATTAAATGCTTGGCATGTGAAAAACCCCGTATGAATTTTCAAACCTGTATATACCTAAAATCTGCCCCATTTTTTTGCAACAACTTGCTTAATTTTTCCTGTATTGAAAAGAACTTTCGATATAAATTGCCCAATATATCTAGCTTTTAACTAATGTGATGAAAATTTTTATCTTTCCCGCAAAAGCAGTAAATAAAATATTTATTATAAATGCTCATATCTCACCGAATATTACACGTATAAATGTGTGCTTTAGAATAATATTTTTCTAGTTTTTGTCAATTTTTCTGTAAGTTTTGTAAAATTTTATTAAATTCCATTCTTGCTATAAGAAAAAAAAAAAGAAAGAAAGAAAAGAAACTTGCCCCCCCCCCCCCTTGCCAAAAAAAAAAAAAAAAAAAAAAATACACATATTGTTTATAATATATGCAGCGTGTTAAGGTTACAAGTCATCGGTAGCTTTCCATGATATAGGGTGATCCAAAGTATTTGTGCTTTTCTCCAATTTGTGGTTGCTTCTTTAATTGCACTCTTGACTAAATCGATAGTGGAAAATATGAGTTTTTAAATGTTCTTTGCATATTAGAAGTTCAAGACCATTTCATCCAGTATTTGTTTTAAAATAATAATAATAATAATTGATTACCCACTGTATTTATAGTTCAATTAAATTTTTACAAGCATTTGATTCTTAGACTATGTTTATAAATTTAGGATTTCTAGTACAGCGTGAGAAACACTCAGCCGATCCGTTTTCATTAAAAAGAAATCTATGATAAGCTTTTTATTACTTTTGTTCTATGCAAATATAAGATTTTGATAAGATAAATATATATTTTGTTCTATGTAATATTATATTCTATGTAAATTTTGTTTCAAAGTGTTAAATTTCAAAACGTTTATTTAACTGTGTTAAGTTTTTTTTATATAAATAAATGTAACGTTGCAAGTTACTAGATAAAATATTGAAATAAAAAGTTTCTGATTTAAGTATGCAATATAGAGAACATTCAATAAAAAAATATTTAAATCAGAGTTAAGGAGATGGTAAATATTGAAAATCGTTCTTTGGAATTTCTTCCTTAATGTCGTGATTTAATACATAAGTATTGAAATGTATCAGTATTAAGTACATTAAAATTTCTCATAAACTATTGAAATAAAAATATTCCATGCAACATAATTTTTAAATTTTACACTCGATTTTACATCATTGTAATTTATCAAAATTTCTAAACATATTTGGGTATAACTTTGTGGATTGATCGAGAAGTTACTTTTTGAAAAGTATTTTGTACTTGTGTGCTAAATTTTAGAGTCAAACATAAAAGTATTTTTAACAAAAAAAAAAAAAAAAAAAAAAAACTCACCAACCAATGCACAAAGTAAAAACCTAATTTATTTCGAATATATTGATACATTACAATACAATGAAATCAGGGTAAGGGGAGAATTTATTAAAAATATTAATCGCATAAAACACTTAAAATCTTTTGATTTTTTTTTTTTTTAAACGTATTTAAATAGTTTTCCAGAAATTTTAATAAGCTTAGTATTGATACATTTCAAAGCATATGTATGTAAACTTTAAGAAATCTAAGACGCTAATTTCAAAGTACGATTTTCAATTTTGTCATCCCTTAAAAGGGATTTAAAAACTACTAAAATACGGAGTTCTGACTCTGAAGAATAAAATAATAACTTACCATAAATCGGAGAAAAAAAAAAGCAACAGTGACCCTTAGTCAGGCGAACAAAAGTGGACACGAGTGTAGCAAATGTACTCGTTCAAAGTTTGAAGGTGCTAATGTTAAATTCATATTTCAAATTTTTATTAATATCTTCACTCTTCACAAAAATAGCTTGATATATATATATATATATATATATATATTTTTTTTTTTTTTTTTTTTTTTTACGAGATACAGTGAAGAAACCCAAACATAATCCATTATTACTTTTGATTCTGAAAAATATAATAAATTCATATTCATAAAAATTATGAATTATGACATACATTAATTTTTACATAAAATGAATCCTAATGCTGAAAAATATGGGTGTGAAAATTTGCAGCTCATTCCAGTTATTAGTTTTCGAGATATAAATAAATCTTTCTTTTGGAGTGGTTTAGGGGTCATCTATTATAAAGTTTTACATGAGATAACGAAGCAAATCTTAAAAAATAACAGAGAAAATTGGACAAAATACTTTTATTTACGGGTGAAATTAAATAACAACAACGTCAAACGCAAAGAAATGAAACAAAAATGATGATTTTTAGACATTAGTGTTAGCATCAAGAATTCCGGTTTTCTAAAGCCCCGCCTTTCATCGTTCTTCAAAAGAAAACAATACAGAAAAAAAAGTAAATGTGACTTTGAGTATTCATGTTAAACCCCTTATTTTACATTGATAAAAATATACACAAGTAGTATTTACTTCATCGATTACTGGTGATAAATTTTGAATCCTTTTAACGAACACTAGCATACTTGCCGATAACGGATTTAATATTCCGTAGTGTTGCTAGCCCCGCCCTTTTTCTCACAGAGTAAATTTGTAGAGTAATATTCTTCAAATGCAATTACGATCAAATAAGACGAAAAGTACTCTAAAATAATACTGGTGTAAAAACGAAGGCGTGGCTAATGATACTACAGAATATTAATTAGGATGTTGCCAGTATGCACTAGAAGAAAAAATTATCTAAATAGGCGGGGTTTGCTGTTTAAAATAGAAAAATAGGTTGAATGTAAAAATTGTCAAAAAAAAAAAAAAAAGAAGAAGAAGAAAAGAAAAGAAAAAAAAAGAATGGAATTGAAATGCAAGACAGGCTTGTAAAATCGTTTCTTAACTGCCGTCATAGTTAAAGGCTTAATCTTTTACTTCATATATTGCTTTTTCTTTTTTTGGAGGGGGGAGGATTATTATTTTAAGGATACTTTAGTCTTTAAAATTTTATAAATATATTTTAACTTATGTATATATTTTAACTTAACTGTATTATATATATTTTTAAATATACTTAAACTTTTATAAATCTATATTAAGACTTTTGCGACCGCAGGATTTTGTCTTTTTGACAGTAAAGTCCGCCTACAAGCGTTATTCTCTCAAAATAAAATATTTCAAAATAAATTTTCTGCATTCACAATTATATTACAAATGGATATACATTATATTCTTTCTAATCAATATATTTCTATCCATAGTATATTTTATTGCAAAAATATGAACACTGGGTACATACTTAAGAAATAAGAAACACACAAATTACGAAAGAAAGAAACGCCTACTGACAGAGTTAGAGATTTTCAAATGACGTGAATCTACGTTATCAGTCACGAAAGCGTTACTTAAGAAATTATATTTTCATAGAAATTATAAAAGAAATTGTACAGTTCCAAAGATTCAACTGACCCAAAACTGGTAAGTGCGATTAAAATTGTTTAATATTTACTTCATGAAACCTTGCAATAATTTATCCGAAAAGATTTAGTTTATGCGTTGTTGTATATATATAGCTATATTATTTCAGCTCGTATATTATGTCACACCTATGAAAGAAAATTTGAGCTTCATTGATGATCAGTATATTCATGATAAACACTTTTTAATTGAAAAATATATTTTTCTACATTTACAGATAGCCCCCTAACACATTTTTGATTATAACTCTATGAATACTAAAGATAAAGTATACAAATGGTACACTTTTCCGCACTGCCAGACTCTCAGAAATTCGAATATGAAGTCAAAATTGGGTGTTGCTATTGGAAAAAAAAAAAATCAAAGTTGGCTCATTTCAATATGTAGATAACCCCTAATTCAAAATTCGACGACATTTTTAGAAAGTGCATTTAATTTCCTGTTGAATGGTGTCTATTAAATTTTTCTGTGTCAATTAATAACGAAATTACAACGTGTGCTGCGTCCCCCCCCGACTTTACGTTCTTTTTAATGCATTATGCAATATAAATAAATGTGCGTACTGTTTTACTTCAAGCTATAATATTTAAAGCTCAAGTAAAACTTAAGCTTAATTTAAGTATTTTACGTTAAACTAAAGGTTATATAATTTGATCGTTAGGTTTACTTATATATGACAAAATTGTAGTCATAAAAGTGAATTTATTTAAAGTAAACTTTCTTAAACTAGTTTAGCATGAAGAATATGGTAAAAGTTTTTCTGTAATGAGTAGGAGAAAGTTGGACAAAACGGGATACCATTCTTATTTTTTTTTTTACTACGAAAAATGTGTTGAAGAAAACCACACATTATTTTTTGTGTAACTACAACATTTATTGAAGCACACAAAAAAACATAGTTTTAACTAATTTTAATGACTGTGAAACAGTAAAAAAAAATTATTTACCAAACTCTTACACATCCCGTTTTAGCATACCTGGGTTGGACAAAACGGGATAGGGATTACAATGTTTAATTTTTTGTGTAAAACTAACTGAAAAGCATAATTAACTGCAGGGATGGAACTTGGGCACAGATTCATACCAGAATGTGTTTAAGAAATTTCTCTGCCTCTAATATCGTCGATTTAAGAGGTAGAAAATTTTCTTATATTGATAGTGGTATGAATACTGCGCCCGTGTTCCATCCCTGTAACTGGCAAAAACCTGTAAAGCGAAATTTCTGGTTGAAAGAACAATATCTTCAGTAATCAGAGACTTAAAATAAGAGTTTTTTATGTTATTATTTACTAAATGGGAAATAAGACCTTTTATTTAGGCCTATAGCAGAACAAAAGTCGCATATAAAGGTGTCGTCCTCTTCGTCGACATCAGAACACGCTTCGTGAGTCCATTCTTGGCATCCAGAACAATGGATTTAACCTTCACCAGCCTTAGAGTCGACGTACAGTGCATTACAAAATATGAAGGTTTCTCCTCCCTCTGTTTCATTTTCAGACGATGATGACATGCATTCTTGGCTGCTTGCTGAAGGTTTATTAAACTTTTCTATGTTTTGACTTTTAACATCAGGATTAGGCTTTCCTTTGGATTCTTTTGAAGGCCTACTTTTAGGTTTGGCTGGACCTGGTAGCTCTTTTTCATCCTCTTGTCCATTTCCTTTTCTTACAAACTTCTTTTTTTGGAATTTTTAAGAGGGATTTCTTAGCAGCTTTTTCTTCAATTTTCTTGGTTCTTTTTTGTAGTTTAATCGTCCTTTTTTTTTCTTCCATTTTTAACTTACTCCTATATGGAGATGATGTTATTACTACAGTTTTCTTCTTTCAGCCCTTTTTTCTGGGTGAGGCCTTTTTACTTGAGGTACAGGCAGAACAAACTTTGTAGAGATGGAAAATGGTAGCTTAGGTCGATAACAAGAGAGTTCTAATCCTTTCTCCCCTGAGGATGTTGCAGGTTGGTCTGGACATAGGCTGTCTCCTGACAAGTTTGTTGGTTGGTCTACTCCTACGATGTCCCTTGAAGAAGTTGAAGGTTGCTCTTGGTCTTTGCTCATATCAGTCTCGTGCCCAACGCCTGGAGGTTCTTGCTGCAGGTCTGACGTAGGGTGGTCTGTGGTGACAGAGGGTGCAAACAAGTGATCTGGGAAGACGTCAGGATTGTAAGGACTTATGCCAGTTTTTCTAAACCTTTAACGGCACTTTCTGCAACAGCTGCCCGTGAACAGGCTGCGTTGAACAGTTTTGCAACTTCGTAAATTGTGGTGCACCTACCTGGATGGTTGAACAGCCACATTTGAACTTCTTGTTCATAATACGTGCTCAGTGGAGCCATGAAACTGACATCCAGGGGCTGAAGGCGATGATTTGTATGTGGGGAGAAGGTTAGGATGGTTGCATTATTTTCTCTTGACAAATTTACAAGTTCCAAACATTTGGTCTGACTGTTGTGTTCTTCAAGTAGCAACAGCACTGGCTTCTCAGGGGTAGGGTTGGAAAATTCTACGAATTTTTTAAACCAAACAATGAAAGACTCCTTCGTGATCCAGCCGGTCTTGTGATACACTGCAAATGATACTGGGAAAGCATCATCCATGAGTCGTGGGTTTTCCTTCACTCGAGGAAATACAAACATAGGAGGGACGAATGTACGGCATAAAAAAACTATATCCCATTTTATCCAACTCATAAGTGTCCCGTTTTGTCCAACTCAAACACTTTTGAAAACAAACATGGCTGATGCCTCAACGTGAAAGGAAAATTAGATAGACTGCACATGAGAATGTTCGTTGATAAATGCTTAATCAAATGTAATACTCACCAGAATTGTATTCCCATATATGTAGGCAGTATAATCTAGAAAACAACGCATGTAAATGTAGAAAGTGCCAAGAAATCGGAGTAAAAAAGTCCTAAGAGCTACAACTTTCCATCAACTAGTGGTCTCGAGGCGGGACGAACTGAGAATGGTGTAATGACGGCCGAGAACATGTTTCTGTCGTCGTCCGCTCGATAGCAGTACTACACAGGTCCCTATGCGACGTATCCCGTTTTGTCAGACTATCCCGTTTTATCCAACTTTTCCCTATTTATCAAAAAACCGTTTTGCATGAGTAATCATTGTGTCGCCAACGAGCGATAAATAACCAAGAATCGGACATTTTTAATATTTTTTTACGAACGATATGTAGTGATTCCGGCGGAATTTTTTTTATAAATATATATAACCTCATGAGGAGAGTATTCTGTATTTTTTTTTATTATTTTTTATTTTTTGCGTATGCGCCTATGGAGACCTACCTTCCTTGTAAATCCCAACCTGTTGGTCTACTTGGCAACCCTCCAAGATTTTGAACTCGTTCTCACTGCTAGGCGTAGGAAACGTGGTTACACTATAGCATTGCAAAGACTTTCAAAATTCTCAATTTTTTCCCCCAAAAATAAAACTTTTTTTTTTTTTTTTTTTTTTTTTTATACCAAAGAATTCAAAACAAAATTAGATCTTTTCAAAAGAAATTTCACACAACGTTATCAATATTTTAACAACTATATATATAATACATATTTTAATAACGGGGTCTATTTGTTTAAAAAATAACTCTTTCTGATTGTATGTCTTTAAGTTTTAAATTATTAACAAATTTTCGACAGATTTTTCACACATTTGCAAATTTTTATAAATCATAATAAAATGCTAATATACTTACTCCTTGTTTTATTAGTTTTTTAAACTTTTTATTTGTCACATTTTTAAATATATAATTTGTAGTGTTATTTATTATAGTATAACTTCGTAGTCTTATTACTGTTTGTAGATTTTGAGAGATGTTATTGGCTTATCCTTTTTCGGACAACATTCAAACAACATTCTAGCGATATATAAATTCCTAGTCATCGTAATAACCATCATCAAAATTATTAACAACGCGACACAGATAACACTTCACCACAACCTTCCCGTTAAGGAATAAATAAGAAAATAATTGTATTGTTACAAATTCAAATATTAGGATAAACCAATGTAACAATTTATGTATTGCGCTAAAATAACTAAAGAGAATAATGAAGGGCATATAACGCTTCATTAACACACATTCATACCACGAAATAATAATTACACTGCACTGAAAAAAAAAAAATCGAGCCCTGATACCATTTTTAGTGATTCTTATGTCAAATGACCTCCTCCGAATATGACTTCGAAATGAATCCGAATATGACTTCCATTTTGCCCTATCACCCAGAGTTTTTGCGGGACACCACCCCCTCTCGCAATTTTTATGACAATTTTATATCCATGAATTTGATTTGGAGTGTAGAAAAAGATTATTTTAACACTTAAAAAACAAAAAAAAAATATATATATAAGGCATATTAAATAATAATAACAATAGAATAATAAATATAACTATTATTTTCAGTAGCGAATCCCCCTAATTTTTCCCTTAGCTACAAGTATTGATGTTTTAGAACTTTTTACATCTTTAGCCCCTCAGAAGATATTTAACAATTAAAAATATATTTCCCCCACTCCAAATCAAATTCATAGCCATAAAATTACCAAACAGTGATAAATATGCGTCATATTCGGATTCAGGAGGTCATTTTGCATAAGAATTTGCATGAATGATATTGGGGCCAATTTTCATGCAGAGCAGTGCTATTGCCCTCCACAAAGTTTGATAGCTTCGGTTACTGGGTATTATTTTTTTTCTTAGCTTCATCTTCATTTTGTTGTTTTATTAGCTATTGTTGCCATCAACAAAATTTCATAACTTCGGTTATTTATATACATATATTTTATTAGGTCTTATTTTTTCTTAGCTTCATCTTCATTTCGATTTTTTGGCTGACTCGAGACATTTAATACGTTGTTCTTATAGGTATAAAGAAAATTGCTCGCTAATGTAGATTCAATATTCAATTTTGTGACATTCTAATATTACAAGGGCTTTAAATACAGGGTGGGCGGAAAGTAACTCCCTACAGGAAATAATGTTTTTCTCCTAAACGAATGTAGGTTTGAAGGCAATTTTTTGTACACATTTAGTCTATTGTGTGGCATAACAATTACAAAAGTTACATTTAATGTGTGCCCCAGTATTTTCTACAAATTGTCTTAAACGAACATTTACGTTTGCTACGGACTTCCGCAAGAACTCATCAGGAACACCACTTATAACTTCACGGATTTTTTTCCCAAGGTCACCAAAAGTTTGAGGTTTTCTGCGGTACACTTATTTCTTAGCCCACCCCCATAAAAAGTAATCACATGGGGTGAGGTCTGGACTACGCGCAGGCCATTCTCTGGAGCCTCGGCGGCCTATCCAGCGTCCAGTGAATCACTCATCAAGCCACTGCCATATATTAGACATATGAAAAAGGGAAAAAAAATTACAAATAATGCCACACTACAGTCTACAAAACAAGGTAACTTTCATTCCAATCTACACATAACATCAATAGCTATTGCAAATTCAAAATAGGGAGTTACTTTCCGCCCACCATGTAGATCTACGGTATGTTTCCAATTTTTTAATGGTACATTAAAAAAATGTCCTAAGCACTAATAGATCCCCCCCCCCCCCCCAAAAAAAAAAAAAAAAAAAAAGTAAAGTCAAAATTTGTAAGAAAAACAATACAAATTTTTCAAAAAGCTCCTTGAAGAACGTTGAAAAAAAGCTGACCATAAAAACTTTTGAAGCCCCGATTATTGGATTTTTCTATTTTTTCTACCTATAACTTCATGAATAAGTTTATAAGTAGAATAAGAATTCAGCAAGTACCTACAAACTTATTTAAATGTCACCATTGAGCTGATATGCTATAATGGCCAAGTATTTTATAAGCCCTTATGTTAGGTTATCTTTTTCACGTATGTGAGCATGAAATATTGTAATATACGGGGATCGCTGAAGTATACACATAAATAATAATTAACTCAAAGTTAGAAAATTTTCAGTTTAAAAATTATTGTGGTACGGCACATCCATTTTTTTCCTTTTTTAATTTAGTGCCCATGATAGTCTAAAAGTCTAAACTTCCTCCAAATTGTCCTCTACCATCATAGTTATACAAATCCCTCTCGGAGAAAAATGTTTGAATTCAGCACAACTTCTATCACCCTCTTCCTTAATCGCTGAAACATTTTACCGGCTAAAAGGTGGGGAAGAGTGGGGCAATAGCAAAATTGTTATGTTTTGCAAGCACCCTAAACTTGACAATTTTTCTGATATATGGTAGTGCTGAGGTCATTCATCAAGTGTAGTTTCAGAATTGTGCTATCTATAGAAGGGCAGAAAAAAATTAAAGTGTCTTTTTCAGCTGCCAAAGTAAGTTTTTACTGATTCAGTTAGGCAGTAGTTAAAAAATTAACTATTTGCTTAAAGTTAATATAACTCTTATATGGTGAAAAGGCATAATCTTTTATTGTGTTTATGATATTCAAGAAGAATATTGACAATTGTTCCTTAAGCCTATTTCCTGTTTTATATGATCATGTGGTGGTGGTGGGGATGAATAGGGCATTCCCCACTATGTACTAATTTAAAATTGTGCACAAGAATTATATTAAAACAAATCGTAAATAGATTTTCAATATTTTTATAACCTGTAGTTCAATAGTTATAACATGGAATTATAAAAGTAGCATGGATTTAGAGAAAAATAGATTGAAATTAATTGTTCTGATTTTTGTTTATAATAATTATGATTAAAAAATTTAGAAGTTAGAATATTCCATGCAACTTAAATCAATAATATCAATAATTAAAATAAATAAATAAATAAAGTAATAATAGTTTGATTAAAATCACAATTTCAATCAAGTTAATTAAATAAATCCTGGTGATTATTAATGTAATACAGAATAGAACGCTGATTTTTCTCGATCAGTTTGAAACAAAAATTTATCTGGCTAATTTGTACTCTATTATAATGATTTATAGCTTACTAGTGTCTTATTTATTTATTTTTAGATTAGATCTTATTAGATTAAATTACCAAAGCCTAGAGCACTAGGAACTGTGCGAACCATAGGACTTTTACCTTTTGATGTTAATTTGAGTCAATACATCAGTTTATGTTAATTTCAGTAAATTCATAGTGTGTAATAAAATCACATAAACCAATTTAAATTTAGAAATTTATTTACTTTTCATTTTCATTTCTTTTCTTTGTTAATTCCAGTCCTGTCCCATTCATCCCCATAGGTGGGGATGAATGGGAAAATGCACATGCATGTAAAAAAAAAAAATAAATAAAAATAAAAAAAATATATTAATTAAAAATGATAACTTTTTATTAAATTTAGTATGTTTATATGTAACTGATAACTGAAGTGTACTTATGAGCAATGTTACAAAATTCTGAATTACGTATGGTGAACGTTATTAATAAAAACATGAAAAATGTCCCATTCATCCCCAATCTCCCTATAAATGTTCCAAAGAGTTTCCTATTGCCAAGTTAACCATGTTACTTTAGAAATTTGCAAGTAAAGAAAAAAGTTAGTTTCGCAGCTTTTTTGAAATTTTCTGTTAACTATAAAATATTCTCATGTTCTGAATCAGTCTCATGAGCTAAAAACAGAATAAAAATATATCGAGCACATAATTCTTTTTCAAAGCTGTTTTGATATATTGTTATTGATTGATGCACTGTAATTAAAAACAAGTCCTTCCGTCTTATTCAGAAGGGTAGGTTGATTTCTTTTTCTTACCAAGTAGCTGCCAATTTGAAACAAAATGGCGGCTACAAATTATCAATGGACTTGGTAGAAATATTGATGTGGACTATGTATATATGAAGTTTTAAGCAAATCAGTTCATAAATACCTTTTTATGTGAATTTGAAATTTTCAAGTGACTGGCACTTGGAAACAAGATGACGGGCCAAGTTGGCAAACAAATGTATCAAATACATTTGTGAGATAAGTCTACTGTACAAATTTAGTTCGAATTAATTCAGAATTTCAAAAGTTATCGTGTTGACAAATTAAATGGCCGCTAGTTGAATCAAAATGGAAGAACAAGTTGCTCAGTGAACTAATCCAAGGTATTTGTAAGATAAGCCCACTGTCTAACTTTGGTTCGAGTAAATTCAGTTTTTCAAATGTTATCGCGATAACAAATTCTCAAGTGGCTGCGTTCAAGTGGCCGCAACTTTGAAACGAAATTGCGGGGAAACTTGCCCACGAAATCCTAGATATTTGAATGATAAATCCATTTTCGAAATTTGGTTCGAATTAAATAAGTATTTCAAAAGTTATCGTGATAATAAATTTTCAAGTGGCCGCCACTTGGAAACAATATGGCGGAGCAAGTTGTCCAGCAAACTCGTCCAAGATATTTGAAGCATAAGTTCGCTGTCCAACTTTGGTTCGAATCAGTGCAGTTTTTCAAAAGTTATTGTTGCGATAAATTTTCAAGTGGCATTCTAAGTGGCATCAACTTGGGAAAAAAATGGCGGAGCAGCTTGCCCAGCTAAATCATCGAAGATACTTGTGTGATAAGTTCACTGTCCAACTTTGATTCAAACCAATTCAGTATTTTAAAAGCTATCGTGATAAGAAATTTTCAAGTGGCAGCAACTTGGAAATAAAAAAGCGTAGCGAGATGCCCAGCAAACTTATCTGAGATATTTGAATGGTAATTCCCCATCCCAAATTCGATACGAATTGATTCAGTATTACAAAAGTTATTATAATGACAAATTTCCAAGTGGCCGCCACTTGGAAATAAAATGTCGGAGCAAGTTACCCAGCGGACTTATCCAAGATATTTGAACCGAAAGTTCACTATCCAACTTTGGTTTGAATCAGTTTAGTATTTAAAAAGATATCGTGATGGCACATTTTCAAGTGGCAGCCTAATTTCAGGTGGCCGAAACTTGGAAACAAAATGCCGGAACAACTTGTCAATTGAACATATCTAAGATATTTATATGATAAGTTCACTGTTCAACTGTGGTTTGAATTGATTCAGAATCTGAAAAGTTATAATGATTATACATTTTCAAGTGGTAGCCTGATTTCAAGTTGTCCTGCTTAGTTTATAACATCCACACTTTGTTAAAAATGGTGGTTGCAAATTAATAAATTTGATTGAGACCCTTATATGGTCTACGTATACATCAAAATTCAAGCAAATCCGGTCTTAAATACTCTTTTTACAATGTGGAGATGAAATTTTTATGTGGTCTCCACTTGAAAACGAAATGATGGAACAACTTGGTTAATAAACTCATTCAAGATATTTATAGGATAAATTTGCTGTCGAAATTGTGTCTGATTTAGAGTATTATTTCGGAAGTTATCGTGATTATAAACTTTCAAGTGGTAACCTGATTTTAGGTGGCTCCATTTAGTTTAAGATATCCACCACTTTGTTAAAAATGGCGTATAAAGTTCATTAATAAACTTGGTTGAGACCCTTATGTGGATTATATTTGCATCAAAATTCAAGCAAATTCGGCCTTAAATACACTTTTTACAGCGTGGATTTGAAAATTCAAGTGGCTGCCACTTGAAAACAAAAAGGCGGAGCAACTTGGTTAACGAACTCGTCCAAGATATTTATAAGATAAGTTCGCTGTCTAAATTTGGTTTGATTTGAAGTATTATTTCGGGAGTTATCGTGATGACAAAATTTTCCTTATATATATAGACTACTACCCATTAATTTCAATACACCGCTGATTTTTTAAGTTTTCCATCGAAATAATGTAAAATTCGATACTTAAATGCAATATTCACTAAGCTGTTGTTTGCAAGATTGCTTCCAATAATTTCTGCATCAAATATTGGCTTTTTAAAAAAGGAGAAAATAACTTTTTTGGTACTTTTTTACAAAACGAACATTTAAGAGCAAAGTTTATTCCAATTGTACAATTCATCATGCAAAATACGCAAGAATGACGTTTGTGGCACGTGTATGAGTGACGTGAATTGTTTAACGGGATGTTAGGTAAATGTGTGCATGCTCAGGTTTAAAGCAAAGTTAGTTAATAAAACAAGACTGTATAAGAGAATTTTCCAGTTCGGGATTACTTTACTATTTCGAAAAAGAGTGTTATTTTCGTTTCCGTATGGCTCCTCGAAAAAATCAATTCAAAAACGTTCTGCAATTGTTGCTCTAAGAAAAGCAAGTCATAGCTTGCGGAATATTGCTTGTTTGGAGAAAGTTTCTGTCGGTGGAGTACAGTACACTCTTAAGAGGCATGCTGATACCAGGAGTGTTTTTGATCGCTCACGACCTGGGCAACCTCGAAAAACTTCAAAACAGGAAGATAAGTTTATTACATTGATATCAAAGAGAAATAATTTCAAAACAGCCCGTCAAATTCGTGCCGAACTGATGGAAACAAGAGAAACAAGCATATCAATATCTACAATCAAACGTCGTCTCCAAGCTGCTGGCTTAAAGGGCTGTGGCAGCAAGAAAACCACTTCTACGGAAGATTAATAAAAGGAAAAGGCTTAACTGGGCTAGAGAGCACAAGGATTGGACCCGTGATCAGTGGAAAAGGTACTCTTTACTGATGTATCAAAATTCGAAGTATTTGGTTCTAGGCGTCAGTTTGTTCGTCATTCTGTGGGTCAACGCATGTTATCTGCTTGTATCCAACCTACTATTAAGCATGGAGAAGTTTCTATAATGGTTTGGGGTTGTTTTGGTGGTTCTGCAATTGGTGATATTGCAAAAATAGATGGGATCATGGATTCCAAGCAATAACAGAACATCCTTGTGCGGCATGCTATTTCCTTTAGCACTCGCCTTATTGGTGCGGGATTCATTCTACAACAGGACAACGACCCGAAACATACTTCTAATTTTTGTAGAAAGTATGTTCAATCCAAGCAACGTCAACAAGTGCTGCAAAATATGGTTTGGCCCCTTCAGAGTCCCGACTACAACCCAATTGAACTGCTTTGGAATCATGTAGAATGATGCATCAAAGATTTAATATTACAAGTCGAAATCATCTGTGGGAGGGGATGCAACGCATTTGGAATAACAGTGGATCCTGAAATTTTGGATAAACTGATAGAATGTCCCGAGTGTGTGCGGCGTTGATAGATGCTAAAGGGAAGATATAAGCCGAAATTCTGCTATTAAATTCTGTTGTATCTGTAAATTATGCCAAAATATGTTTCTTTGCTTAATGAGCGCGAGCGGTAGTGTATATACATATATATAGATAAACGAAGTGATTGCAATAGGTCGATTTATAAAAAAAATCAATCTAAAAAGTAGAAATCCATCTAAAAATTTAATGAGCAATAAAATTTTAGAAGGGGCACGGGTCATGTGTGCCCTAATAACGCTGCTCGCTTAAACACGCATTCTGATGAATATTTTATTTTGAAGATGTAAGGTCAATTTTAAAATCATTTATAATATTAGTATGACCATCCTTCACTATGTATATTTTAATTTGGAAACTTAGTAAGTTATTTGAAATTTAAGATATTTTTTACATGGCAGAATGAAGCATGCCTTCACATATAAAGGAAAATCAAAGGACGCACAGTAGGGCATTTGACTGATTTAGCCGGCCAAAAATATTTTTCACTGCAAAATTGTTTAAAAGCTTCTGACTTCATAATTTTTCATATAATACTTTACAGTGTGGCATACAGCCCCCCTTCCAATTAATTAAAGTTGGCCAGACCTTAATCTCTACACAGAGCAGGTGTGCTGATACTTACAATAGTTTGGCTCCAGACTGTCTCGAACTGTGACACTAAAGTACAAAGAAGCTGCCCTGCTAGTACGCCCTGATGGTCGTGAGAACAGCGGAGTTTCCGAGGAATTTCTTCGGCCAGACGAGAAGGCGCCCGCCCGCTCAGCGAATGAGGGAGGAGCGCGGGTTGCCATCGAGAGAAAGAGTTTCCCCAGGAGGAGGGCTGGAAGCAGAGAGTCGGGGATTCGTATCTTGTCTTCGGCCAGTGAAGGTCGGAGGGTTTTTTTTCTTGTCCCGTTTACCAGGAGAGGTAGCGAGACTTAGTGATTTTTTTGTGTTCCTCTAGGAGCAGAGAACACAGGTCAGCTTATTTTCTGCCACCAGGGAAGGTGTGCAGGTCAGCTCGTAAAAGACATTTTACTTTAAATTATCCTAGGACTGAATTATATCTTTTCTGTACCGGGAACGGTGCAAGTATTGTTTCAGTAAATCGAATTTCGGATCACGGAGATCCACTGAAACTGTTTGTTAAAAGCATCCACTCAACTATCGATCCATGCTGTAACTCCTAGCCATTGTATATAATCCTCCAACATCAATATTGTAACTAACGGTTGTACATAGAATCTTGTTTAAATTTTAATTAAATTAATTTTCTTATCAACTTCTGCTGTGACGGGATTTTCTCATTCGCTACCAGAACCCTCGCCCGAAAGTCCGAAACGCCACAGCTATACTAACTTGGTGGCAGCGGTGGGATGATTGTTGGAGAAATACTACACTGCCTGAAGAAGTACGGACTACGGACGATAGAAACGTGATAGACTCAACGGAAGGATCGGAAGGATAGACGCAGCGGAGTACGTCGAACCATCAAATCAACGGAGGATACATCTACGTCGCATCGACTAGAATCTCTAAGACAGAGAGGAGAGCCCTCAGCCTGAATTATCCGGAGCCATCCCGAATTCCATACGGAGTGCCGATCCGAGAGCCCATCATAAGTGCCAGAAGGAAGGACGGAACTCGAGCGACGACAACAAAACAGGGGTGAGTCAAACTTTTCTAGTGAGGCTGTAAAATTTTTGTTATTTAAGGTATTAGATGATAAATGTATAAAGTTAAAAGTTATTTAGAAATTTATTAAGGGAGAGTAAACCTTAAATTAACATTGTTTTTGGAAAAATTAAAAATGTGGCATATCACAAATATTAGAAACTCTAAGTAAAAACAGGGAGGAATTTAAATTATAGGTAAATTTAATTTAAATATAACTCATATTTGTGTAGTTTGGAAAAATATTAATTGATTTGCACATATTTGATTATCTTGTTTTAAATGAGAAAGATTATATTTGAAAACAGATATTATTTGAGAAAACAAAAAGGGTGTTAAAATATCTTGAGAAAGATAACACAGCAATTTCATATTGTTTTGTGTAATTTATGAAAATTAAAAGTGAATCAAATAAGTTACGGAAAGAGGTTTCTTTCCTGGAAAGGGTTGTGATTTCAAATATTTCAAATTTAATGTGTAGAATTGAATATTAAGTTTTAATTATTGGAATCGTGTTGTATTGGAATTTTATATACCCCAAAAATTTGCAAAATTGAATTATAGGTTTTATTAGTGTAATTTTGTATATGTATTTTTTCGAATTGGGTAAAATTGTAAGAATTGTGTAAAATTGTTAGGAATTGTGTAAAAGTGTAGAAATTTTTTTGGGAATTGTGTAAGATTAAATCGTGAATTTAGAATTAGGTAAACATGTCAGAATTAGGGCAGTATAGGAAAGCGGAACTGCAAGAGCTCGCAGTCGAATTCGGAGTGATTGTTGAAACTTCGGATAGGATAAGTGATATCATAGAGAAAATTAAAAAGTCTCCAGATTATGATAAAGACCTAGCCCTAGCTCAAATTAAGTTAATACGGGAGGATCTCTTAGAAAGAAAGGCGGAAGAGAAAAGGAAGGCGGAAAAGATTGCGGAAAGGGAGGCTGAAGAGAAAAAAATCGCTGAAAGAGAAGCGGAAAGGAAACACGAATTAGAGTTAGAAAAACTTAAAATAGTCCAACATTCAGAAACAGTAAGTCTAGCTTCAACTCGTAGCGAACGCCCCAGCCGACAATCACTAAAATCGGTTATGCAAAAATTTGAACCGGAGAAATCGGACATGGCATTATTTCTTGCGTTATTCCAAAGACAAGCTAGGAAGTTAGAAATAGATGACGAGGATCTAGTGACTAATTTATTAGCTTTATTGCCCGTAGAAATCGCGGAATTAATTTTAAAAGAACCCCAAGAAATTAGTGACGATTTTGAGAAAGTCAAACAAATGCTATTAGATCGATTTAAATTAAGTCCGGAAAATTTTAGAATTAAATTTATGCAACACCAAAAACAACCGGGAACTCTTTGGCATGATCTAGCTTATGATTTAGATACATATTTAAATGGGTGGTTAGAGGGAGTAGAAGTGACAAATTTTGAGGATCTAAAGAAATTACTGGTGGCCGACCAGTTAAAGAAACGGGCTAATTTCGAAATGAAAGATCATTTCATAGATTCGTGGAGCTCTCTCAATGAACCACGAGAGTTAGCTAAGAAGTTTGACGCGTACGAGTCAGTTCGCAGAAATAATAAGAAAAGTTGGACCCCGAAACCACCACTAGAAAAGAAATTAGATAAACCTCGCAACTTTGATAAAAAAAGGGTTGAGAAAAATGCCCCAGAACAAAAAAATTGGAGGGATAAGTCTGATCTGACGGAAAGATCTAAATTATTTGAGGCCCGAAAACCTATTGTTTGCTATGTGTGCTCTTCCCCCGATCACATTAAGCCAAATTGCCCAGTCTGGAAAAGCAGACAAGAGAAGGCTGAAAAAGTAAATCACGTAGGAGACGCTGAGAATTTAAACCCGGCTTTTGAACCTTATTTAAGTGAAGCCAAGATAAATGGGGAAAAGTTTACCATTTTACGTGATTCTGGGACGTGCCTCGATATTGCCCCTCATAAAATAATTTCTAATGAGCAATTAAACGGGGAAACCGTGTGGGTTAACGAAGTGAGATGTCTACCCATAGCCAATATTGAATTAGAAATTGAGGGAATAGGGTTAATTAATACGAAAGCCGCGGTAGCGGATAAGGAAGTTCTCATGGATTATTATTTACTGGGAAATGAGACGCAGAAATTAATCGAGAGAAAAAAACAAAAACCCGAATTAATCCATGCAGTCGAAACGCGAGCAAAAAGGCGTAAAAACGAAACTGCGCCAAAAACCAGTCTGGCGAGTGAAAGCGCTGGGAATGATCAGGGAGAGGCAGAAATGTCGCCAGAGAGCGAGCCTACGGAAAATCAGGGTACGGAAGAATCAATTTTCCTCCCCGAGTTAGAGGAGGATAGGATCACCGCTCTGGCGCACGTTGGGAAAAACGAGTTTCGCCAAGAGCAGGAAAAAGATGAAAGCCTAACGGAGTTGTGGGCGCGCGCGAAAGAGGAGAAATCGAATTTAACAATAGATCAAGGTTTGCTGTACAGAATTGCTACAGATCACAGAGGAGAAAAAAGACGTCAGCTAATTATTCCGCGGAAATATAGGAATGAAATTTTGAATCTTTGTCACAGTTTAATATCCGGTCATGTGGCCATGACTAAAACTAAGGATAAATTGCTGCGATATTTTTTCTGGCCAAATATCATTAAAGAGGCTGAAGCCTATGTAAAATCGTGTGATCCTTGTCAGAAAATTGGGAAGGCAGGAGAGCAAAAAAAAGCCCCTCTTAAACTTGTTCCCATTATTACTGCAATTTTTACGCATATAAACTGTGATATTGTGGGACCACTCCCACCTTCGGAAAATCAAAATAAATATATGCTCACGGCTATGTGTTTAGCATCGAGGTATCCAGAGGCTATCCCGATACCCGATTCAAGGTCGGAAACAGTGATCGACGCGTTAATGATAGTATTTAGTAGAATGGGATTTCCGAAAGTAATCCAAACAGACTTAGGGGCTTGTTTTATGAGTAACTTAACCTCAACTTTCTTAGAAAAATTTGGAATTAAAATAACTCACAGTAGTGTGCACCACCCACAGACAAATTGCATTGAGCGTTGGCATCGTTCAGTTAAACGGTTATTGAAGGTAATCTGTTTAGAAAGTGGAGAAAGTTGGCAGAGGAGTTTACCCTATGCTTTGTTAGCTTTGCGGACGGTAACACATGAATCAACGGGATTCAGCCCAGCCGAGTTCGTTCATGGGAGAAATCTGCGAACCCCGGAAACCCTGCTATTTGAGAAATGGACAGAGCAGGAAGAGGAGCAAAACCCAGTGACGGAGTATGTTTTCGAATTGATAAACAGATTCCAAAGGTGTCAAGAGCTCGCAGGGGAGCAGATGGAGGAAAAAAGGGACAAACGCAAAATCTGGTATGACAGAAATGCGGTAAATCGGAAATTTAATCCCGGGGACAAAGTGCTGGTTTTAGCCACAAGTAAACCCAATAAATTATCCGTATCATGGATAGGGCCAGGCACTATTGAGAGTCAAATGTCAGAGACTAATTATATTGTAAATGTACCGGACAGGCGCGAAAAGTCGCAAATTTATCATGTCAATTTACTAAAACCTTACGTGCAGAGAGCAGAAATCGTAAATGTATTAATAGAGGAAAATCGGGATAATAAAACGACGGAGGCAGACTTAGAAATACCTTATCCTATAACTGACCCGGAAGAATTTGACCTCAATATGGTAATTAGGGACAGTAATTTAGGAAGTCGTTGCACAAAAGCCCAACAGGAGCAATTAGGAGCATTACTAATTAAACACAAGAAAGTGTTTTCCAATATTCCAGGCCGAACGAATTTAATTGAGCATGATATTGAATTGACTAGTGATAAACCCGTTAGAATGAAGCCATATAGGACGTCACTTCGACAAACCGACATCCTGAAATCCGAAATCCAGCGTATGTTAGAATTGGGCATAATTAAGGAAGGGGAGTCAGATTATACCTCGCCTATGATATTAGTAGAGGCCCTTGGCAGAGAACCCCGCCCGTGCGTTGATTATCGCAAGTTAAATGAGATAACTCGTGCCGAATTTTTCCCTTTGCCTAACATAGAAGAGAGGGTAGAGCAAGTGGCAGCATCAAAATTTATTACCGTGATTGACTTAACTAAAGGCTATTGGCAAATACCTTTAACCCCTAACGCACAACGTTTAGCGACATTTGTAACTAGTTTCGGTTCATATCAACCTTTAGTAATGCCATTTGGACTTGTCTCCGCCCCGTATAGGTTTTCAAAATTCATGATTATTCTATTAAAGGGACTAGAAAGTTTCTGTTTGCCTTACCTTGACGATATGGCTATCTTTTCTAATTCATGGGAAGAGCATTTAGAACATTTAGATATAGTTCTAAAGCGGGTAACCAAGGCAAAATTAACCATTAAATTAGCCAAGTGTAAATTTGCCCAGGTGACGGTCAAATATTTAGGGCATGTTGTAGGGAAAGGACGTAGGAAACCGTCCGAGATTAAAATTAAGGCCATTACTGATTTCCCAGCTCCAAAATCAAAAACGGAAATTAGAAGGTTTTTAGGGATGTGCGGGTATTACTCCCGATACCTAAAGAACTATGCAATAATAGTAGAACCGCTGACCCGAGCTTTAAGAGGGAAAACGAAAAAGGAAAAAGTAGACTGGAGTCCCGAAATGGAGAAGGCTTTTAGGGAGTTAAAAGATAAACTCACCCGTGACCCAGTACTGTACGCTCCTGATTATACTAAGGAGTTTATTATTCAAAGTGACGCCTCAGATAAGGGGATAGGTATTATCATGGCTCAAAGGCAAGGAGATGAAGAACATCCAATTCTGTACTTAAGTCGAAAATTTACTAAGGCAGAGAAAAACTATAGCACAACCGAAAAGGAATGTGCTGGGATCATTTTCGCAGTGAAAAAGTTGAAACATTACCTGGATGGTCAAAAATTTACCATAGAAACTGATCACAACCCATTAATATGGTTAAAGAGAAATGCGGGAAACAATCCCAGATTAATGCGGTGGGCGTTAACCTTGCAGCCCTTTAACTATGAAATCCGACACAGACCAGGAAAAGACATTCCTCATGTGGACTGTTTGAGTCGGGTGGATTAAAAGTTATCTGTAAGAAATTTTGTATATAGTTTATTATTATTAGTATTGTTTTTATTATGTTAATTAATTTGTAATTTGAAACTTGTAACTTTAGTGTAAATTTAAGTATTGTTTAGTCAGGAAGATTAGCCTCTCTAGAATTGCTTTGATGCACCCTAACCTAATTTGATTGCAGAGATTTTCTGGAGTTTTTCAACCCCAGAAAACCATCTTAAGGGGGGGGGAAGTTGTGGCATACAGCCCCCCTTCCAATTAATTAAAGTTGGCCAGACCTTAATCTCTACACAGAGCAGGTGTGCTGATACTTACAATAGTTTGGCTCCAGACTGTCTCGAACTGTGACACTAAAGTACAAAGAAGCTGCCCTGCTAGTACGCCCTGATGGTCGTGAGAACAGCGGAGTTTCCGAGGAATTTCTTCGGCCAGACGAGAAGGCGCCCGCCCGCTCAGCGAATGAGGGAGGAGCGCGGGTTGCCATCGAGAGAAAGAGTTTCCCCAGGAGGAGGGCTGGAAGCAGAGAGTCGGGGATTCGTATCTTGTCTTCGGCCAGTGAAGGTCGGAGGGTTTTTTTTCTTGTCCCGTTTACCAGGAGAGGTAGCGAGACTTAGTGATTTTTTTGTGTTCCTCTAGGAGCAGAGAACACAGGTCAGCTTATTTTCTGTCACCAGGGAAGGTGTGCAGGTCAGCTCGTAAAAGACATTTTACTTTAAATTATCCTAGGACTGAATTATATCTTTTCTGTACCGGGAACGGTGCAAGTATTGTTTCAGTAAATCGAATTTCGGATCACGGAGATCCACTGAAACTGTTTGTTAAAAGCATCCACTCAACTATCGATCCATGCTGTAACTCCTAGCCATTGTATATAATCCTCCAACATCAATATTGTAACTAACGGTTGTACATAGAATCTTGTTTAAATTTTAATTAAATTAATTTTCTTATCAACTTCTGCTGTGACGGAATTTTCTCATTCGCTACCAGAACCCTCGCCCGAAAGTCCGAAACGCCACAACAGTAGTTTTCTTATAAAAGTATGTTTTTTCTCTGTATATATAAGGCATATCAAAATCATTCTAACACATAGCGGTAACTTAAACACGAATAAAATGTTAGATTATTTTTGTGATTGTATTTAATAGGTAAACAACAACGTATCTTATCACTTAGGGTAAATGGATCATTAAAATTTGTTATGTCACATGAAAATTCTTTAAAAAATTTTGAAACAGTGTTTTTTTTTTTTTTTTTTCGTGAGTCTTTAAAAGGTTTTGAACTGATATCAGATTTCATTATATTGAATTTTTATTTTCTCTCATCCATAGATAAGGTAGAGGAAGTGATTTTTTTTCAGTCAAATTTTCAAAATTGATTTTTTGTTAGATTTACTCGTTTTGAGGTTCCCTGAATCCAAAAATCAGGTTTTTATTGATTGGTCTGTCTGCCTGTGTCTGTGTGTCTGTCTGTTATCACCATATCTCAAGAAAAATACAATAGCAGAAAGTCCAAAGTATGCATTCTATTATACAGTATGCTACACCAAACTTTTTCATTGAGAACAAACAAACAGTTTATGTCAAGAGAATTCAATTTCACTACATCTGCGAGTGAAATTTTTAGTAAGTACAGTTTAAAAACTATGGACAGCAGTAAATAAAATGAAATGAACATATATATTTTTTATGTGCATAACAGCATGTTTTCTGTAGAATATGGACTGAAATCATTCACCTTTCATATGCATGGCTACCCAAAAGAACTGGAATACAGCGGGATTACATATGAAAATTGCTGAAGGGCATTTTAAAGTTGTACTTTATGTTATTAATATAAAAATATGTCTAAGCGCATAATGTGGTGTGTACATAATTTATAAGAGGTATACAGTGCTACCAATAATTAAGGGAAAACATTCTTTTTTTTTTTTTTTTTTTTTTTTTTTTTTTTAAAATTGTAATTGATTGAAGTGCTTTATTATATTTTACCATGTAAAAAAAAAAAAAAGGAAAACTGCTCAGGAATGATAATTAATCCCTTATAACCATATGGTAAATAAAGTATTATTTTAAGTTAAATTTTCAGAGTTCATTTTTGCATACTTATACGTTTTAACGTTCCTTGAACACTAAAACCAAGTTTTTAAAGTTTTTTTTTTTTTTTTAATGTCTGTAATAAGTGTAGCTTAAAAACAAATAATTGCACGCAATTCAAATGCTATACTTTGAAGTGTATATGACGTTGCTATTTGAAAAAGTTTGATCCAGATTCATAAGTTTTGTAGAGTGATGCAGGTGAGAGTTTTTTGAATAATCTTGAATATAATTTTAAATTCAATAACGACCTTGAATTCTATCTAATTACAGATACAGTATTGAGATACAGTATTGAAATGGGGGTTGAAGGAAAAGGGCCGGTAGCCCCCTCACTCAGAATTATATGGGAAATAAAATTTTTACTAAACCTATTTTGTTTTTAATGCAGGTTTCTTATAAAGTAATACTTGTTATCCTGCTTCTTAATCTGCAACTTATCATTATATTACTGAAATGCAAGATAAGAGAAAGTCGTGTGAGTGCGAAATCGTATTATTAATAAATTTACGAGCTCTCTCTTTAAATACTGGCACAGGTTTAGTAAGGGAATCCTTTGGCGAAATTTAAAATTTGGTTCCGAAGTAGCTCGTGCTTTCCTCGTCAAGGTCTTTAATTACGCAAGTGCGATAGCCGTTTCAATTGATCGCCGAAATGGCAAAAATAATGTTTGAGGTTTCCAAGGATATCCCATACTAAAAGTGTTCTACAAAGGGGACATTTGTTTGCAATTTGTTAGTGAATTATTTGGAGATTAGCTATTTTAGAATAATTTTTGAAAGGAAGGAAAATGAAAAGATTGTCATTTTTTGGAACAGATAGATTTGCATTTTAGTGAACTACTTTAATAGCAGTTACTAGCAGATAATTACTTCAAAAGTATTTAGTATACAATTTGATCTTTCAACTGATGTTAAATAAATGACAAAGCTTTGTAATGCAATTTAACTAATACATTACAGAATGTTAAAATTAACAATAACTTTTTCTAAAAATATATGGTACATTTCATGTTGCCTTGTCATGTCTGTAAGTAAAATTACTATAAAACTTTTCAGGTGTGATATTAACATACTTACCTGTTCATTAATCAATAATTACACTCTATAACAACAACAACAACAACAACAGAAAAAAAAAAAAAAAAAAAAAAAAACGACGCACCAAGAAGGAGTTATCCGAATGGGACAAAAATTGGTAGATGTGATATATACTCGGAGAAGAACAATTGATTACAGTTTCAGAAAATTTAAATGATTTAATCAACAGATAGGGCCTCACAAAGTAACCAAGTCAATAACGCGTTGATCCACTTCTGGCCCTTACGTACGCAGTTATTCGGCTTGGTATTAATTGATAGAGTTGGCAGATGTGCTCCTGTGAAGTATCGTGCCAAACTCTGTCCAATTGGTGCATTAGATTGACAAAATCCCGAGCTGGTTGTAGGACCCTTTCTATGATGCTCCAAAGGTCCTCAATGGAAGAGAGATCCGGAGACTGAGCTCAACCCCATTCCTCTCAGCCGCCTATTAAGGGTATTTGAAGTCACTGAAGTACCAGTTGCACATAGGATCGACGATAACGATGAATTATGGCCGTATTTACCATTAACTTTAACTCCCGGTTCAACTCAAAAACTTGAAAAGCATCTAAAGGCAGGGTACAGCTTTCCAGCAAAATTTGGCCCGCTGTTTCTGCCATCTAGCGTCGAGTATTTCATATAATCTTTTATTGGTTTCTTTCACCTAAAAAGTCTGAAAATAACTATACCGCTAGATGGCAGCAACAGCACGGCAAAATTTGCTGAAAATTTGCACTCCGCCTTTATAAGCTTTTCAGATTTTCATGTTCAACCGGGAGTTGAAGTTATTGGTGAATAACAGCATTAGAGCTTGAGTACCGCTTTGCGATTGACTGGTTCTTACTGTCTGTCTTCTCTTTAGGCCGACCGCTTCCTCTCCGACGCTGTGTTCGGCCATGGTTCCCCCATTCCTGTCAATATCATCTAATAGTCGTACCGCTCCTATTCAATTGTCAACAAATTCGCAGATTAGACCAACCGGCTTCTTTTAGCCAAACTACACACCACACTCAAATGCTGACATCTGCGCATGTTCTTTGTGCACCTGTATGCGAGGCATAGTGCTGTCTTTCTGAGTAGACGGGAAAAAAATCTCTAAGAATTTATGACCTGGAATCAAAATTTCTCATTTTTAACATTCTGCCAACTGCGCAGCTAAGATGCGCTGCAACTTTGCTTGCTCATTCGTTGACAGCCAAACTTTAAGATTTCGCATTTTCCATCGAAACCTGTATGTATCTCAATTTGTATCCAGTTTGCATTACTCCTTCTTGGTGCGTCTTTTTTTTTTTCTTTTCTTTTCTGTTAGGATATATTTTTTCAGTTAAAGCTTTTATTAAAAAAAAAAAAAAAATCACACTGAAAAAAGTTGCTACGAAATTGACGTTGAAAGTAGACATGTTCAAGCTTTTATTAAAAGCAACTTTAAACCAACATTGTACTCTTTAACCGGCTTGTTGAAAAAAATTACACCTGTACCTTGATACAACAACTGTTTACCTACATAATTACCTACATCTTTGTCTTTTTAGATGCATTTCGAAAGATGGGATTTTGGCCGGCTAAATGGCGAAAATGCCCCTCTGTGCGACTTTAAAGAGAGCACAGATTAGAGAAATTCAAATATTAGCAAACGGGCGTTTCGGAACCATTATCAAAGTTCCATTATCAGTGCTTGTAAAATTTTAAAAATTCAAGCGTGGTCCAAAGGTGGGGCAGGAAAGGTAATTTGTGAAATGTACTTTCTGTATATATGTAAAAATTACAGTGATATATTTGAAAAGAGAATTAATGAAAACGTGGCACAAAAACCATTTCAAACAAGGAGAAGATAAATGAGAGTTATATTTATAAATAAATTTTAACCAAATTTTGGCGATGCTTGGTGTGCCTGAGGGATTATTTACAACGGAATTTAATTTTTTGTAGATATGAAAAGCTTCTCAAAAATCCATATCGTGAATGGGAAGCTTAAGCTTTCCATATCCACAAAAACCTAAATTCCCTTGTTAATGGTCCCTTAGGTACACCAAGCTTCGGCAGGATTTGGCTACAATTTATTTAAAAATATAACCCTTCCGCTATTTTTTCCTTCCTGCCTTTGTTTGAAATGTTTTTGTGACACGTTTTCATTGGTTCTCTTTTCAATCACATCACCGTAACTTTTACATACAGTAGGCAGCAAAACTGTTGAAGAGGGGGACTCCTCATTTTTCATATATATATTATTTTTTAGTTTGATCACAAATTTTTATCATCAACCTACTTTTTTACAAACGGCATAAGACTAATATAATGCCCCGACAAAAATTTACTTACCAAAACAGTATTAGGTGCCCACCTTTTAAATAGGAATTATTGTTATCGATTCAATAATTTTACTGCCGGCTGTATATATTGAAAGTACATTGCACAACTGCCTTTCCTGGCCCACTTTTGGACCCCGCTTGAATGAAAAGTGGCGAGGAAGGGGTGGGGGTTGAGTTTTCTTTTTCTGGTTCTTTCATTTTTTCATTTTTTAATATTTTTAAAATTTTACAAACACTGGTGATGGAACTTTAGAAGTTCTGAAACGGCCGTATACTAATTTTTGAATTTCTTTAATTTGTGCTCTATTCAACGATGTTTCATTTTCCTTTGTATTACCTGAACAAAGTATCTCTTTTACTTAATTATGCATTCACATAAACGTGCATTGAAAACAATATGGAATTGCATAAAAACAAAGAAATGGAGCAGCCGGAAGAATTAGATAAGATAAATCGGAAGATTTGGATAAGGTAAATGTATCGAAACGGACGGAGGTTAGCCTATAAAGCATGTTACCTTGTTATCGTGTCATGTGATCGGCCGAGTTCATTTCTCTTAACATGAATATGGTATGCTCCGTAGTAGAAATTAATGAGAACAAACATATGATGGGAAACTGAGCAAAGTACCTACGCCATCTAGTTTCAAATATGCCGGTTGAGTTGGTTTAACGTCGCACTAGAGTTACGGAGTGGGCAATTGATGACGATTCCAAATATGCTAACATTTCAAAAAAAAAAAAATTATTGATTCAAATGCAATATGTTTTCTTATTTAAAAAACTCATAATATTCTGTACACTGTAAAAAATAGTTTCTTAAAAATGAGCTAAATTTTCTCAAAATAGCTCCGAAACAATATATACTTAAATTTGAAAACACATGTACTCATTTTTGAGTATATTAACATGCTCAAAAATGGAGTTAGACCAATAAGAATTCCAATATCCCCATGTTTGACATGTCAATATATACTCAAAAATGAGTTCATGGGTTTTCAAATTTAAGTATATATATTGTTTCGGAGCTATTTTGAGACAATTTAGCTCATTTTTAAGAAACCACTTTTAACAGTATAAAATTTTATAATTAAATTTAGCTTCCCCTCCCCATCTTTTTTTTTTTTTTTTTTTTTTTTTTTAACAAGAGTTATTGCTAGATGAGAAATATTGGATATGCTCTCAGTGCTAAAAAGTGTAGGATAAATTGTGCGAAATATCTTTTTTTATTTATTGAGATTTTTCTGCCAAGATTGTCTTCTCAAGGGATCATTGTTTTTTAGCAGAGAAAAAAAATAAATCACCTATATTTAATTGCTACAGATGGCATATTAAATGAAAAAAAAATCAGGAAATGTTCGAAAGATTTAAATTTTTTTTTATTTATAAGAATATATACAGTTTTATAATAGTGGCGCATTCACACATATGATAATAAATACACATTCACACTAATAAATATTTTCATTGAGATCTTACATATAGGTTTCACATATCTTCAGTAAGAATTTCAAATATTTAATATCTTACAAAGATACTGCACAATCAATTCTCCTATTCTTGTCAAAAGTTACATAGTGTCATATAAAGAGACATAAATGACTTAAAATTTATGTCTATTCATCGAACAATAGGTGTATGTTCTGTGGCTGTCGCAATGTTTCTTTCACAAGGTTCATCATCAAAATGTTCGACTAGAAGCTGAACTCTGAGATGTAGACAAACTTTGCTAAATTCTCGTACAAAGGTAAAGTAGAAACCAACAAAGAAAATTGCCATAATCCATTCAGCTATTGCACTGACAAGAAGAAGGTCAAATCCCTAAATAAATAAATAATAATAATAATAAGTTAAAGTGCATAGTAGTACACCGAAAATCATGTTTTGTTAGGAAAACCAAATTCATTTTGTTTACTGATTTTGTAGATTTATTTTATGATTTTAACAATTTTGTACAATTAACCAAACCATCTTACTTCGGTTTACCAAAAGGATGTGGTTGAAAGAAGAGTCACTATTACTGGACAGTCCGAAAAGCTGCGTCACAGATCTCTCTGTAAACAGCTAAAGAGTGACTGATGTGCTCTTATCGATTATGATAAAATTTTTATGGAGGCTATATCAACAAAAAAATTTGAATGATTTTAATAATATTTTTGTTTTTCCAACAAAATATTTTTTTTTCCTGTGAAAGTTAAAATGCATAGTTAATAATCTATTTAAAAAAAACTTTTAAAACCCAAATTCTTATTATAGCGTATCATATAAATCTTTTCGAAGTTAGAATAAAATTTAATTAAAAAAAAAAAAAAAGTAACTTTTTTGTTTATAAACCAAAATTGGGGAAATTTGAACTGTGTTAAGAAAAGAGAAATTATTACTTAAAATTCACAACAGATGGCAGCCCCACACGATTGCCTATAAGTTTTGCGATTTCATTTTCTGATTAAGGGCCAATATCTGCAATTTAATTATTCCCTTGAGGCACTTTTTTATTATTATTTTAGTTTGTTATAATTATTTTTTCAATTATAACTTAATATATTACTGATTTGGTTAATGTTTATGTGTTTTTCCTAATCATTTTTATTTTGTATTGTTAATTGTTTCATTGACATTTTAGTGAATATTCCGCCCAATAGAGGGCGATTGTAGTCCACAAAAACTCTTTTCTACTTCTAAAAAGAGATGTAAGAAAAAGGCTTCTTAAAAAAACTCTTCAAAAATTCTTAGGATACTGTGTAGTCAACTATAAATTTTCTTTTATCAATTGACATCTTTTCTACTAATTGTCTGCAAAAATTAACACTCCGGACCTTCAGAGTATCGAACGCGGGACCACCGGATTACTAACATGTCTCTCTAACCACCTGAGCAACGGAGAAACAAATGAAAAATCTTGTATTTACCTTAAAATAGAGGCGCATTTTTTATTTGGTTGAGATTCACAAACATACCGTAGTGAATGACAATAAGTACATAAGAATTTGGGAAAAATATATCATTCAAAAGTTCAAAAAACAGATGCATAATAACTGTTGCGAAAAACATCTTTATAAAATGTAACCATAAAATTTTTAAATAATCATCTGAAATTTGAAAATAAATTGCATCAAGATTTAAACTTTTATGTATTCTTCTTTATAATCATATTACAATTATTATCATCACTTCAAAAGTGCAGTACGATGTATGCAACAGTAATTTAAAATGGCTATTTAAATATTTTTGTATTCTTAAAGCTAAGAAGTTTAATTTGTAAACAAAAAAGCAATTGAAGGACTTTGTTTGCATATTTAGAAGTGGTATATAGCTTGCCAAATGACAATCGAGATTTTTCCATTCATTATTTTTTTCTTTAAAACAGAAAACAAATAAATTCTGGGAGTTTATTTTAAAAGTGATTTTTTTTTTTTTTTTACGAAATAGTGCAAAAAATATTTTTTTACTGACATTTTAGTTTTTGCAATTAACTGTATATTTTTTCTGCATCCTGATTTAAAACACTTTTTATTTATTTATATGCATATATTAATTAAGCAGGAATAAGAAAAAATAAATATGTATAATATATTTTAAGTAAATTGGAGTGTAAAGGTTGATATTTTTATTTACCAACTATGTGAAAAATACCAGAGCCGGGAATCGAACCCGGGCACCTCCACTTAACGCACAGATGCTCTACCATATATGATAGATGATGATGAGGATGATGATAATATATTTGTGTGTGTGCGTGTGTGTACTGGAAGAGGTGATAGAACTTACCAAAGCAAACAACCATACAAAGTATGATCGGAAAGCAAAGGGCGGTCCTCAAGAGGGCGCCTGCTTGGTGAAACTGGAAAATACAGTAATAACAAATAATAAAAGAAAAAGAACCTTTATTATTTAAAACGTAACAACAATCGCTCATATGACGAATATGGGCTTCACATTGGCGACGCAGTGAATCACGCAGTCGTTCGAAGATTCCTTGCATTTTGTCTCTGCTTTTGTACCACTAATTCGGGCGACAAGGTTATCTGGTGATTCGATGGGTGAGTTTAGATGGCGTATTTGAATATTATTGCATTTCTGGAGACAAGAAGCAACTGATTGACGGATTCTACGAAAGGCGACGTTTCATCTACTTCAAAGAAAGCACCCTCTCACGGCTCATACTTTGCTTTCCGACTCCACATTCTATTGTGAAAGATATTTTTTTTTTCAAGATCTATAACCCTTTACAGTTGTGACCATTAGTTTTGTTACACCCAGTATATATGTAATAGAATTCTAAGCATCATTAAATATGTCACAACATCACAGAAATATTATACATCTACTTAAACATATACGTCAATTTATATATTTTTTCTTTACAATTTTTCAGTAATAGTATAGGTGTCCCAGCAAGAACGCCTAAATTCTGCACAGCCAGATTCTTTGCTTGGAGTTACATGAAAATTACCCAAAGAACTGTATCTCTGAGACAAAAAGTTTTCAAGAAAAATACGAAATAAAGTATGGCGTCATATCCGGTTTGTGGAAAAAAAAAGTATTAGAAAATTTAACATTGATATTTGCATACGTTTACATAGAATAGAGGTCTGCACGGGCCTGAAAGTAAAAAGTAAAATCTAGGCCCTGCCCGAGCCATCTCGCTCCATTCATTCGTTTGTACTTAATAGAAGACTAACATAATTAATTTAACATCACTTCAATTTGATGTTACAGATAAAAAACCTTAATGTTTAGTAAGTTGGAAAAAAAATTATATCTATATAAATCATTGTCGAATCATGTTCTTAGACTAACTAAGAACATGATTCTACAAGGATTTATTTAACAAACCAGTATTAAGTGTACTTTTTTTATATAGGAATTTTTGCTAGCGCTCGAATAATTTTGCTACCGACTGTATGACGTACATTCACTGCAACAGATACAGTCGTCAGCAAAAGTGTCCGAGCATTAGCCAATAATTCCAATATCAAAAAGTACATTTAAAACTGTTTTGTTAAATAAATCAGTATTAAGTCTACCTTTATTAGACAGGGATTATTGCTAGTGATCGGATACTTTTGCTGCCGACTGTATCTCTTTACCTTTTCCCATTTACAAAGTTTTTACATTATACACAAAAAATCTAAACTTTTATTTTTGGAAAAAATCTAATTACTTTCCGACTTTGAAAGGTGTTTACTGTTTTATCAGCCCGACGTACTCAGAAATTCGTCTACTGGTATAGCTACTAGATGCAACTTTTTAAATACGGTTCAAAGCATGGTTTGACATCATGAAAGAGCGTACGCTTGCAAGTGTCGTTATGCGCAGTGGTTATTTTCAACATGTTCCGAAAACCTACGCAATACCAATTTTTCATGTTTGCTTTTTTTTTTTTTTTTTATCAGATATGACGTCTTTTCTTTTGCATTTTTCTCGAAAAATATTTGTGATAGAGATATAGTTATTTGGTCACCTTTTATGTACTTCAAGCAAGAAATCTGGCTGTGCAGTGTTTGGGTGAGTTTCTTGAGACACCATGTATATCGTTTTAACCATACGTCATTTTCCATAACAAAAGCTTCTCTTTATATTGATGTTCCAATATATAGTTAAAAAATAAATAGACGCAAAGAAATGCATGTTCTATTTTTATTATCATAATTTATTTATTTATTTATTTTTCGACGTCAATTTTAACGATTTTCACATGCTTCTAAGTTATCATATTGTAACATCCTTGACATAGCTTTGTTACATTTCTTACGTTATGAACGAATAATTTATGTGCTTTAATTTAAAATTTACGTCTCATTAAAGCTTAAAAATTAATGATTTTCAGAAATTTATTCATTGTTCTTTAATGTCAGACTTCTTATTTAAAAATAAAAACAGTTTTTCTTTTTTTTTTTTTTTTGCGAGAGGGGGGGGGGGGGTATAAAATTTAGTAAATTAATGTTTTGAAAGTTGAAATTTGATGTATACTATGTTCACACACACACACACACACAAAAAAAAAAAAAAAAAAAAAAAAAAGTTTAACATCACTTGTAAAGTTTTTAAGAATATATCATCTCTTTTATTAAACATTTCCTGCCTTCATTCAAAAGTCAAAATTGAAAGAAAAGGAGAGGCTCTAACATCAAAGAACTTTCCGTACCTTATCTGTTGGAGTTTTGCCTCCTGTCCAATGTGCATGACTACCAGATCTCCAGGCATTCTGACCAAATGATGTCAAAATTGTCACTGAAAATATGTTAAGTAAATAATAGATACAATAATAGGAAAAACAGTAACTGATACAAAATTTGCTAATCAGTGAATTTTATTCACAAAATTATTTAGGTTTGTAATAGAATAGGTTATATATATATATATATAAGATGAAATTCTATACCCATACTGAAGCTTAATATAGTGATTAGTGCCTTAAATTTATCACAATTTTGTAAAGTTTAGATTTTTGTTTTACTTATTTATTTATTTTTGAAATATGGAGTTGAATTATGTCCAGATTCACATAATTATGCACATACAAAGAAGGTGTGCATGTATAATAGATTACATTGCTTCGCAAAAAACAAAAACAAAAAACAATTCGAGATCTGATACCATTCTTGCTAATTCTTATGTAAAATGACCTCCTGAATCCGAACATAACTCCCATTTTGCCCAGTCACCCACCGTTTTCTAGATACACTACCCCCCTCTCTCAATTTCTTTCCCTGTTCGATAATTTTATGACCATGAATTTGATTTTAAGAAGGAAAAATAATTAATTTAAGACCTAAAAACAAAAATATATAAAGTTTAAAAATTAACATTAATAGCATAACAGATTAAAAAGATATGAGGTATGTAATGCATAATTTTAGTGGCAAATCCCCCCACCCCCGAAATTTTTTTCTCTTGTCGCAAATGTCCATGTTTTAGAATTTTCCAATTCTGTAGCCCCTCAGAAGATATTTAACGTTTAAAATAATCCTCCCCCCTCCTAAAAATCAAATTTATAGCCACAAAATCACCGAAAAATGATAAAAATAGGAGGCCATTCCTAAAACACGGTGGGTGATAGGGCAAAATGGGCGTCATATTCGGATTCAGGAGTTCATTTTCCATAAGAATATGTTGAAATGGTGTCAGAGGCAATTTTCATGCCGAGCAGTGTTATCGGAATCTAAAAGTAATAGTAACAGTTAAAAATTATTTGCATCTTAGAAAGTATTACTTACAGCTTATTAATAAATTCTATGTGCTATAGATATATGTTACATTATAGAATTTTGTACATCTATATATATAAACTCGTCAAAATTGAAATTGCAACACCATGAAAGAATTGTCATAAATTAATGACACACAATTTTATACACAAATGACTGGTATTGGTGCAAATAAATGTTTAAATTTTGAAAATATAAAAATAATGTTAAGTGTCCGAAATCAGTATTTGGTGTGGTCACCATGCGCTGCAACAAGTGCTGTTATACGAAGTGGCATAGAGCCAGATTTTGAATGTACGCTTGGGGAAGATCATTCCATATTTCTTGCAGGCATACCCAGAGTTTATCTCTTGAACCTGTAGGACGAGGATCACGAGCAAGACGCCGATCAATGAAATCCCACACTTGTTCAATCAGTATAATATCCAGTGAATAAGAAGGCCAAGAAAGAAGCTGTATGTTTTCTGCTGAAAAGAAGTCTTGCACAGTCCTTCCCACATGTGGTCGAGCATTATCCTGCTGAAAGATAGCTCCAGGAATGCCTTGAAGGAAAGGAACGACTTCAGGCTCCAGCTCTTCTCTCATGTACCTGTCGCTGTTAAGATTACCCACAATTCGTAGCAGCAGAGATCGTCCATGATACGCAATCGCACTTCAGATCATAAATCCAGGTGTTTGTCGACTATGACATTCGATTTTGTACTCCAGAAGGTAGCGTTCACTGGCATAGCATCTGACATGAATGTGGCCATCATGATGCCTCAAATTAAAGCGGGATTCGTCAGAAAACATCACTTGCTGCCTATCTGCACGCCAGTCTCTATTTGCATGAGCCCATTGCAGCCGCAAGCGTCGATGGTTTCGCATGAGATGGGATCCTGTGTAAAGGAGTTCGTACACGCAGTCCACGGTGCAGCAGACGTCGACAAATTGACGAAGCAGACAGTGATACACCTGTAGAAGTGGATCAATGTGCTAGATGAAGCTGTACGCTCCATCAGCGCCATGCGGACCAAGTGTCTATCATCTCGCACTGACGTCATTTTTTGGCGTCTACTCTCAGATTTTCGAATTGTCCTTTTCTCGTCTGTCCACTGTTTTCAAACTCGCATCACTGTGCTGCTATTATGCTGCACACGAGCTGATTTTACGTGATAGGAAAATCCTCCTTCACGAAGGCCGGTGATTCTTCCCCGTTCAAACTTTATAAGTTGTTGAAATTTCGCCCTCTGTCGTCGACGAGACATAATTACATCTCACCTCGCGTTTACCACAAAGAGATAAACATAGTATATTTTAAACATGCCGCTACAGCCCTTCAATTATACGGTTTCAGCAGCAGTCCAGAGGGTGCTGCTAAGCCCACGCACGCGTGAGGGCTTTGAAATTTTAATTATTGCTTTACACAGTATAATTTGAATTTGCTGAAAATTTCAGCTTAATCGCATCATTTTTTCATAGTGTTGCAATTTCAGTTTTGAGGAGTGTGTACAGTCGGTAACAAAAGTGTCCGAACACTAGCAAAAATTCCTATGTAAAAAAAATACACTTCATAAGGTTTTGTTAAATAAATCCTTATCGAATCATGTTCTTACACTGACTAAGAACAGGATTCGACAAGGATTTATTTAACAAAACCATATGCAGTGTACTTTTTTTACATAGGAATTTTTGCTAGTGTTCGGACACTTTTGTTACCGACTATATATATATATGTGTGTGTGTGTGTGTGTGTGTAAGGAATTTATCGAACACATAATAGTTTCAATTGAAGTTTCATAACATTGATTTATATAAAATAATTTGTGTTTGTGCATATACTTCGTGATACAAAACCTCTACTAATATATTGCGTGTCGGAAAATTTCCGACTGCAGAGTTCAAGATAGTCAAATAAATTGATAGTCAGGCAAGTTCCGGCAACTCTGTTAAGAAAAAATTATGATCTTGAAGGAAGTACGACAGAAGATTTGTGAAGATTTAAAGCAATGCAATTTTGTGAATATTTTATCGTTATATATATATGTATACATATAAAAGAAAATAAATAGATATACAAATATAAAAATATATGCAATTTTTTAGCAGTATCGGATAATAAAAAGTACTTAAAATCGAAAAAAGTATTTTTATTTATTTAATTGACTGTTTAAAATATTATTTTGCTTTATCTACAGAAAGATTATAACTTGTTTTCATTAGGTAATATCTAAGTATTTAATTACACACACACACATAGCCATATTCATATCTTTTAAAAGGAATAAAAAATCCTTTTAGAAATTCGGAGAATAATTATTATTCTAAAAAAATTATGGAAATTAACTCTTTATATAATATTCTGATTCTATAAGTTATATTTACTATAAAATAATATTCATATACTCTCCTGCTTAAAAGTTTAATAACACTTAGAAGCGAATGAATTTTTTCAATTTAGAATTTGCTCATAGGATGAAATTTCTTTATTTTTGGAGATTTGAATAGCAGGGTCATTCTCATCTTTTTCATGGAAGATTAGGTTACAAAACAATAATTAAGGGGGCATTTTAATAAATAGTGTTTGGGATTACCCAATATCATTAAAAAAGTTAAATGATCTGTTACCGTAGCAAATGTTATTATAGGCCTTGTACATTGTTTAATGCATTTTAGTAACAACAGCAAGTTAAATAAAAAAAGTTGCTATAATTTATTTAGGAACTTAAAAAATCATCAGCATATTATGCAGTTCAGCATAATATTGAACGGCACTTTCAGGTAAATTGAAACGGCACTTTAAAAATAATGGACTAGAATAAAAATATATCAAATATCTTATAAAATTACGAATTCTTGTATGAAAAATGCTTTATATTCCAACGTGCGAATGATTATTATTAGTATTAATTTGATTGCCAAATAAACAGGCCATCTCACAATAAAAGCCCTGTCAAATATTGCAAAAATTCACTTATTGAATAAAACTGAGGGTTTTTTACTAAGGGGATATTCACAAGCAAATGTTTTCATTATAATTCAATGGATTATTATACTAAATTAAATAACTGATAATTATTTATTTAAAAATTATTAACTTATGATATCTTGAAAAAAGTTTTGTGTTATAATGTGTAAAATAAAATTTATTACAATATACAGTCGGTAACAAAAGTGTCCGAACACTAGCAAAAATTCCTATGTAAAAAAGGTACCCTTCATACGGTTTTGTTAAACAAATCCTTGTCGAATCATGTTTTTAGTCAGTGTAAGAACAGGATTCGATAAGGATTTATTAAACAAAACCGTATGAAGTGTACTTTTTTTACATAGGAATTTTTGCTAGTGTTCGGATACTTTTGTTACCGACTGTACATGCGTATTTTGTTTTTTAATTTATAAATATGTACGGGTATTTTAGCCATTAACATATATTTTTATATTTTAGCGTAATTATCCATTGACTTTTAATAAAAATTGCAATTTGTGAATATACCCTTAGTAAAAAATCAATTACATTCCATAACTATATGTATGTATCATTTTGAATTTTCAAGGTATTTGATAGGACTTTTTGTATACGATGGCTTATTTATTTGGCTATCAAATTATGCAAATAAAAATATCTTACGCACATTTGCAGTTAAAACATTTTTTTCATTTTAAATCGTCATACTTCATAAGCTATTCAATACATTTATATTTTAGTATAATATTTCTGAAGTGCTTTTTTCATTTATCTTAAAATTGCATTGAACTTCGTTGAAAACTCAGCATATTATTAAAAAAAAATCTCTAAGTTACAAAGCTTTTTTTTTTATTTGACACCAAGTTGTTACATCAATGCAAAAAAACATTTGCACAGGGTGTGTATTATCACTTACTACTATTACAGACCATTTCACCTTTTTAACGATATCGAGTGATTGCAAGCACTCTTTTTCTTACTCAATTTATTGTCTCGTCCTCCTCATTATTTTCATAACCCTATCATCAGAAAAAAAAAAAAAAAAAAAAAAAAAAAACCGCAGGACGACCCTGTTCTTTTTCTATCGAAAGTTTAAGAAAATTTTATTAATTGTAATAAACCTTGCGTATTATAACTTAAAATAAATCAATATATATATATATATATATATATTATATTGCATAGTAAATAAAAAGAAAACTTTTTTCTATTTAATGAGACACCGAAGGGCACGAGATGTACGTTTTAATGAAAAACGAAAGACCGCACCGATCAATTTTTTTAGAGATGTAGGGTAAAACCTCTCCACAGTATGCATCTACACTGTTAAAAATAAAGTTCAATGTTTCCCCAAAAATACTGTGCCAGTTAAATTTAGTTGAAACTAAAATTTTAGAAAAATTGAAATAAAGATTTCCCGTTTTAGTAGTGATTGCTATTAAAATGGTGATATGTTGAACTTTATTTATAACAGCGTATTCTAGTGATTTCTCGTAATTCATAATTGTAAAACTAATTCATTAAGGATATCTGTCTGAAGAATTCGTTTAGTTGCGTTATTTTAGTTATTTTTTTTTCATTTTCGAATGGTAATTTTTTAAAGCAACTATAATAACTATTTAATTGTTATATTTATTGAAATTTTATTTTTCCGACTGAGTGAAAATAATGCCTGGACCAGGACTCGAACCCCGGATCTTTGGCTTACAAGGTCAAGGCTCTACCAATTGAGCTATCCAGGCCGACTGTTGAGCTATTTTCTGTTGTGCTATCTACATGATAGACCAGAGATGTTTCTGCCTAAAGGTTGTATGAGTGAGTAATGCTGACCGGGGTGTCGGCCTGGATAGCTCAATTGGTAGAGCCTTGACCTTGTAAGTCAAAAATCCGGGGTTCGAGTCCCGGTCCAGGCATTATTTTCACTCAGTCGGAAAAATAAAATTTCAATAAATATGATTTTCTTCCACAGTTGATTGTGTGATTTTAATAATGATATTTAATTGTTATTTAAATAATTTTTTTAATGTTATATCATACTATTATTTATCATAGATTCTGGCTAAAAGGGAAGCACATACATGTCTCCTTAAAGAAAGGTTTAAAACTTTACAAATGTTCATTTTATCTTTTTTTTTTTTTTTTTTTTTTTTTTTTCTCAAAGAAAAAAGAATATTTGTTTCAAAATCGTAGTTTTGATGTGAATAGTTTTAATTAATTATTATTATTATTTTTTAAAGTCATGAGGTTGTTATATAAAAATCAATTCTGTTATTCAATCAATTCTGTAAAATAACCTAAAACTCTTGCTGTAAATCAATTATGCTTCATGAAGTGATAGATACTTGCTTTCATTTTAATAATTCAAATGTTAGCCTTCTTGTGTATGAAGAATAATTTTTCAAATTTGTTGCCAAAGTTTCTCCAGCTAAATGTTTAATTCTAAATATCTGATATACTATAATTATACTGGCAACTAATACTACAAAATAAAATTTAATTAGTTAGATGAACATAGCTGCTAATTCTTTCGATATTTTCCCAGCACTATTACAGATAAGAAATTTTTCTCTTATTTAATTAAAGAATTTTAGTCTTTAAATGAAGCAAAAAATTTTCTTCAGAAATAGCTCTGCGTAGAAAAGTGGGCAATTATGAATTGAAATAAAAATTTTCTTGATAAATACGTAGTTTTAATAACATGTTTACTAAACTCTGTGCTTGGACAAATAAAGGATACTTATGACAAGTGCTAATGTGGTGCAGATTGTGATCGCTAGTCGAATATGGCAAATTTTCTTTCCATTATAGTATGGTGACATTCTATAGCTGAGAGCTGTTTGAAGTGCTGAATATACGACGCCACCTAGAAATAATACATTTGCACCGATCATATGGGCTATGCCAATACTTGTCATCTAAAAAACGAAAAAAAAAGAGTTATATGTATTTTTCAAAACAAAGAATCACATATAATTATATATAGGGAAGTCAAAATGAATGCTGGGATTCCAAGGTTTGCTAAGCAACATGTATTAATGTGTTTATGCAAAGTATACATATATGTAGAGATATTACATTCAGATTTTCAAAGTAGCCATCACAAATATTCAAAGAGCCACTCCTTTTGCTACATGGCATACATAAAGTCTGTAATGAAACTACCAATCATAAGTAGCACGTTTGTATCGATGTTGGCAATAGCAGATGTGATTACAGGCTTTCAAATCATCTATGGTTGTTGGACTTGGAGAGACATGCACCCAATCCTTTATGAACACACAGTCAAGTCAAGTCAACGATGTGCTTCGGAGTACCTGCAATTGGTCGCAACCAATGCTTACCTCCAACGAAAAATGAATCGAACATAAGAATAATTTTCCGAAATGAAAGGGCCAAAAAAGAATAAATTTAGAATTTTCAGTCCCTGAACCAATCTCCGCGTTAGTAGAAATTATTCGGAGTGAAGCACCAGGAGTTAAAAAAAAAAAAAAAAAAAAAAAAAGAGAGAGAGAGAGAGAGAGAGAGAGAGAAAGAAAGAAAGAAAGAAAATAAAATTAAAAATAAAATAAAATAAATAACAAAATAATAATAAAAAATAACTCCTTGAAAAAACCTAAGTGTAACAGTGAAAAACCGTTACGTGCGTTGACAAGACGGTCTGCACAGCAAAAAGGAATTAAGAGTTGAGCAGGGCGCCCCAAGGGGCACAGGAAACCGCTCAGAGTCCCGCAATAATAATAATAATAATAATAATAATAAAGGGGGCCATATATATATTTTTTCCCTATCATAATTGAAATTCAGGAAAATAAATGTGAGTGCCTGACTGAATCTTACGAGAATCTCGGTTTCCAGCCAGAAACTAGTTCTGAGCTGGGTCCGCGGACCTCTCAGAGACACACATAGCACCCACAATCCTCTCTATGAACACACAGACGCACACAAAGAAAATAAAATAAAAACGCACGGTTTGAGGTGCGGGGATCTTCGTGGTCAAGGTATCAGTGATTTGTCTAGGGCAGATATGCGACCCACACACCGTTTTTGTAATATGCTATTAATAAAGTTCCGCACTTCAGTCAGAAAATGTGGTGGTGTAAATCTTGCTGTAAAACGAAGTTAGAAAGTTAATCTTCTAGCTGAGGCAGAAAACATAGTTGAAGTATGTCGAGATACATAATATCCTCAATAGGTGCCACCTATATATTAACAATATATAAATTTATTGTTTGCTATTCGTAATGTGTGTATATTACATTTTACAGTTATTTTCCGATTTAACACATTAATTACAGAGCGATTTTTTTTTAAACTGACTAACTGGTTGTTAGATGGAGCCACCTGCAGCGCCATCTAACAACCGAAATAGCACCAAACTTGGTATGGAGCCTAGTGATGACATGGGAAGCAGAAGTTTTGAAAAAAAAAAAAAAAAGTTCCAAAAATTCCCGATAGGGGTATTCATGGCGCAACTGTAGATTAACAAATCAAGAATTAGCGTAAAACACCGGTATCAAAGCAAAATTCAAACTTTTGCTTTAACAGGCGATGTAATTTGGGCTAAGAAATCATGCAAACAGCTTGAAAAAATATTCTGAGCTGAAGTGAGGCAGCTCAAGTGAATATGTGATTTAAATTACCAAAAAGCGGTCATTTTGAATGTTATAGAATTTTTTGCCAGGAAAATGAATGTAGTGACTAAAGGTTAACATTTCCCTGTAATTTTGTATGTGTTATCATTTTTTTTTCCTTTCTTCCTTTCTTCTTTTCTGTCTTTCTGTTTTTCTTTCTTTCTTTCATTTTTATTTTTATTTTTTAACACATTTTACATAGTACATCACCATAAATACTCTTATCGGCGAATTTTTATTATTTTTTTTCCCCACGTAATTCTACTTCTCATGTCACTATTAATCTCTGTACAAAGTTTGGTGACATTTCAGTACTTAGATCAATCTACAGACTTAGATCAATCTTAGATCAATCTACTGCTCTGAATAGTGTCAGTTAAAAAATAAAAATAAAAACCTGTATATTTTGCGTCGTTAATGTTTGAAATCCTGAAATTCATTTTAACTTACCTTATTTTATTAGTTCTCAGTTTTCATTATGTGAATTTATTTCATTATTTAAACATTATTCTATGCATCAAAATGTGCTTGAACAGCAAATCTTTTCTCTAAAAACAAACTAAATTTATTGTTTATTATTATTTTTTTATTAACTCAGAAACGAATTAATTAATCGGTACCAGTGATAAGTCGCCTGAATTTTCGATATCATTTAATATATATATATATTTATTTAAATATGACAAAATATCACAATATATTAAAAAAACTATATATATATATATAGTATGTAAATTTTATTCACACTTTTATTCAAATTAGTATTTGATTTCGAGTTAACTCATAATTGTTGAACCAGTATTTAAATAACAAATATCGTTATTATTATTGTCCGAAATTCAATATTGTTTCATAAAGATCAGGATAGCGAACAAATGAATGAAAAACATATGACCGAAAAATCTGTAACTGATAAGTTAATATAAAGTAATCTTTTCATCATATCATAAAAGGGAAATCTGCTTTCGTGAATTTTCAATTTTGATATATCAAAAAGATTTACATAATAAGAGCACGAAGAATTACTTGCTTTTCTCTATAAAATTGGTTTCGTTTAATGATTAGACTGATTGTAGAAGAAAATCAATTGTTACATATGCGTGCTATAATGGAGCTCAAAAATAAAGAAGGAAGGATTATAATGGCTATTTCATCAATTTTATTTATTTATTTATTTATTTATTTTCAGGCAGATTACTGAAAATTTCTTAAAAATTATTGATAGGTGTTATAATTTTTTTAATGAAAAAATAAATATGCATAGTGAAAAAATAAATATGCATAGATTGTAAATGCTTCACTTTTATAAATCTGTGATGAAAAGCAAATAACTAGTGTAAAACAAGCTTTAAAATAATAATAATAATAATAATAATAATAATAATAACTCAACACGTTGAATTTAGTTAAATACTAACCAAGCTTCCCCCGTCTAGTCCTTTCTACAACGTTAAACAAAAGAGCAGGCGGTTCTTCTTCTTCTTTTTCTTTTCTTTTCTTTTCTTTTTTTTCTTTTCTTTTCTTTTTTCTTTTTTTTTTTTTTTAATAGCGGTTTTTAAAACGACGACAGCGAAAAGGCTTCGAGAGACATTTGTGTACATCTATAATTCTCTTTTCAAGGGGAAAAAATTGAAGTATTTAATGAATAGTTGACGGAAAAAAAATATTTCTTGTTAGGCACGTCTATTTTAAGTTTAAGTTAGGTACACCATATGTTATCGAAATTATTCGAGGACATTGACTATTTTGAAATCGTTTATTTGAGTTTCGAAAAAATGTAACAGAGGGAAATTATTTATCATAATTATTACCTTTTAAATCCTCACTTAAAAAAAAAAAAAAAAAAAAAAACTTCTTAGATTAATTAAATCCCTAAATTACCCCCTAAAGGTATTTTTTAGAATACCTTTATAACAAAATAACGTTAAATACACGAGGACGAATCAGAGAGTGTTTGCCCCCAATTTTTATTAGCCAAAATAAGGTGCATATAGGTAATTGCAAATAAACATACTATTTTATGTACCTTATACTATTTTTTTCAGATTATTCCCACACCAATTTAGACATTTGTCCCATCGCAGCACTAAATTTGAGATACTTCTGGTGTACAATTTGCCCGGCTGATTGTGGAACAACCGTCGAACTGCTCTCTTGACTTCATCGTTGCACGTAAATCGCTATTCTTCCCTGATTTTTTTTTTTTCTAAAGCCAAATTACGACTGTAAATGCAAAGTCAACATATCTATTTCCAGCGATGGACTATTCTCGGACCGACCGCAGCCTGGCCATATCTGACGGTAGCCCCGCTGCATAGCGCTGGTGTCAGTTGTTGAAGATGTGGTTATGCTTAACACGTCCAAAGAGTACGAGAACAGAGTCTTACAATTGTGTTTAATTAAAAATATCTGAAAATACTAAAGAAAGTGCTACTATTTCTTCAAAAACAATCCATTTTCATTAAAAATTATTGGTCTTTGTTATACGGATTGGTTCTGTTCTGTATGCCATGTTCTTATCTGGATGATCACTGAATACGCATAAATTCCGCATCAGGACTGAAAAAGTCCTATTTTGAATCATGAAATTTCATGGTACTTCTAGTTAGTACTTCTTCCGTTACAATCCAGATTCGTTGCATTATTTGTGTTTGTGAATCAATTCTATGCGATACATTTTCAAAAAAATCAATAATTAACTCACCAGGGATACATTGTTCAAAATAATAGTTCACTATTTCACCAAAAGAATGGTGCTAAATAGGCATTGTTAGCTGCAACCAATATTTTGGTGTTTCACTATTTAAGTTTCACCATTTCAGAGGTCCTTACTATTGAAAGGGCAACCCTAAAAGGGTGAAACATTGCACCAAAATATTACTTACAGCCAATTGGAACCATTTTTCTGGTGAAATATAGGATTTTATCTTTAACAGGGCAGACTCTGATTTTGAAACTGAATTCGTTCTTTTTCTTCATTCTTTTCTAGTTTTTTTTTACATGTTTGGAGACGCAGCAGAGGCGAGAGAAACGTGTTCTCTAACTAACAGCTATGAGAACATATTGGCATACAAAACCCTAATAATAATAATAAAAATGTAAATAAATAAATAAAAATAAAAATACTGGAGAAGATTACTCTTCGGTAAAAAACAATGGGAAAATGTACCCTTATGTAAGTAGTAGTATTCACCAACGATGCTCCTATCCCTGACCTGAAAAGAATGAGCCCAGCCATTTTATTTATTTATTTTTTTTTGGTTAAGATGCAGTTGAAGATCCACAACGTTTTTTGAAATATTTACGACATTAGAAAACTTTGTATAGGCGAATTTTAATAATGTTTAGCATTGAAATATATATATAGATAAATAAAGAGATAGCTAGATAGATACATAGTGTGTGCACAGCGTTGGTGTTAGGGTGTAGGCCAGTTGATTACGAGGGCCCTAAGACTGGGTGGTATGCCCTTCGTGGTGGTATTTCTAAGGGATCCTAGTCAGTAATTACGCGAATTTCGGAGAAAATCATGGAAATCTATGAACGTCTGGGTCGACGATCTAGGATCAAACACCACACTTCTCGTCCATCAATTTCGAGAGCAGAATCTCTCGGCCACTGGTGGGGCAGAGAAAAGATTTTTCTTCTTTTAATAAAGGATTTTGTTAAATCTTCAAGGAAAGAAAAATTAATAAATAATTTATTTACATAAATTCCTTATTTGCGTATTGAATAAAAATTAATAAGAATAATAATGAAATAATTAAATAAAACACTGTGCCAACATCACTATTTATTGCCTAAAATATAAAAACTGAGCTCGATTATTGACATATGATTGATTTTCAGGTTTAAAATTTTATAAAGAAATAGAGTTTTAGGTGATATAAATAGTGAAAATAATTTTACCGGATAAGCAGCGACGACCACCATCCCCATCAAAGCAAAAAATCCAACAATTAGTGATGTACGATTTAGGATGTCTATTCCTCGATCAACAGAACGGTTTAGTTCATCAACTATTAAAAACCGAACAAGCATGGATGATAAACCTGAAAATTAATAAGAAATATAAAGTGAAAGACATAAGTAAACAAAAAAATTTAAATAACGTTGTTTTTGAATTAGCAGTTAAAATTAAATAAATTCGTAGATTGTGAAACTCATTCGTAAAAAAAAAAAAAAAAAAAAAAAAAAAAAGTAAAGTAAAGTATTTTTGTAAGGTAGTAAAGCATAATCAGTATAAATTTATGCTGACCTATTTTTATTTATTTATTTACTTTAAGTAGTTCTTGTGTAACTAAATAAAACTAAATCATCATTTAAGTACAACTTGTGATGCGTCCGTCCAAAGTGAAAATATTTTATACATTGTAATTATAAAAATGAAGGAATTTTAACATCAGAATATTTATGTTTTGATACATTTAAATTTTTTTTACACAAGAGTGATTTATAGGTGGATAATTACATCTTTAATCTCCATCGTTCAATAAATAAAATAAAACTAAACACTTAAAAAATATATATATTGGTTTTCAAAGTTAAGCTTCAACTTCATTATAATAGTATAATGTCACAAGGAAAATCTGTTACATGACTGATGACTTCCTCATTAAAAAAATTAAAATCAAACTTTATAATAGACTTAATCCCCTCAGAAAAGAAAAAAAATAAAAATAAAAAAGGAGAAGAAGGAGAAACTTTACCTATTAGCTTTTAGATAAATAATATGATGTAAATTCTGATTTTTAAATTCAATTTATTTTTTGTAGGTAAGTGTTGGTGAAATGGCACAGACAAATTCTATTTTTCACAAATTTTAAAATGTTAAAGTGTTCCAGTATTAAGGTTTTCACAAACGCCAGTCTATATTCTTAGAAAAATTATAATCGTTTGTTAAAAACGAATATGTAAATTATACGTTTTCAGATGATCATACGTTTTCAAAATTTTTATTTTTTCAGTTCCACCTGAACATTTGCGATACTTTCACTTTATATCAGTGTTGCCACTTGAAGGAACTTTTGAATTCCATATCCATCATTAATTTTTTATTGTAATTTTTGTTTAATCGATTACCATACAAATCAAAAATAATTCTTCAAAACCAATAGTGATTATTAAATATAAACGTTCCTGTAAGTTGGCAATATAGTTTTATATATGTTTTAAGTAACTCTCGTCATGCAGGGGTCTCGTTATGGTGCTGAAGAATGGGGCAGTGATTTTCCTTTAGCAATATATGCGATTCTTTAGTAATTACAGAAGGTTTTTACAAAGTAATATTTACAAAAGATGAAAAGAAAGCATTCAACAAGAATAAATTTGTCTCTTAATTTAAGCAAAAAATTGAGAAATTGGTTTAAAGAATGTTCTGAAAGCCTTATATATATATATATATATATATATATATATAGCGGTTAGTTTGCGTAGGTTAAGGACGATTGGCTACGCTGGGGTCCCAGGCCCTTCATGGGGAATCTTTCTTAGATGTCCTAGTACCGTATTTACAATAGTTTCAAAGAAAATCATAGAAAATGCCAAAAAGCCCAGTCCGAAGAGCGTGACCTGGGATGAAACCCGATACCTTCTGCCTTCCAACTTTGAAAGCAGCACTTCTCAGCCACTGATGCGGAAGCATTTTATAGCATTTAAAAGTATACAGCTCTGTTATTTCAGTTCGTTGATTTACTGGTTTCAGGAAATGAATAATAATAAATAAAAAATAGATTTACAGAATTTTGAATGAAAAATGAAAATTTTATTTATTATTTATAAAATTTTATTTAATTCATTACGCATGAAATTATAATATGTATATGTATATATATATATATAATAAAATATGAAAACGAGCTTCACATTTTACTCAGAAATATGTTACCATCAATAGTTGGATACTATTTAAGTTTTGTTCTTTTATTTAAAAAATAACTGCAGAAATGTTATGCATCATTTGGGTAAGAATGCAGTAGAAAACTGAACTAAGAAATGACTTCTGGCATTGATTGTGTAGATTTCTGAGTGTGACCTTTTGTATATTTTTAAGCTGTAAGATTTTATAAATTTCTAAGTAATAACACATTTCGACTGCACTATTAAAATTTAATCAATTACTTATTTCATTTTTCCACAGTTAGTGCTTTTTAATTATATACATACATATTTGAATTACATTTTGTGGATAATTCATATTTGGAAAAAGAAATATATACATGTAATTTAGAATCCTTACGTAACAATAAAGGTTACTGAAATAATCCGCCTTGTCAGATTTAAAATTATGAAAATAACTTGAAAATGGCTATATTGTAAAATAAAAATTATTTTACACTCTATAACAAAAAAAAAAAAAAAAAGACGCACCAAAAAAGAGTTATCCAAATGGGACGAAAATTGGTAGATATAATGTACATGTGGAGAAAAGCAAATGATTACAGTTTCAGAAAATTTGGATGATTTAATCAAGAGAAATGACATCCCAATGTAAACAAGTCAATTGTCCACTTCTGACCCTTATGTAAGCAGTTATTCGGCTTGGCATTAATAGATAGAGTTGGTAGATGCGCTCCTGCGAGATATCATGCCAAATTCTGTCCAATTGGTGCGTTAGATTAGCAAAATCCCGAGCTGGTTGTAGGACCCTTTTCAGAATGCTCCAAAGGTCTTCAGTGGGAGAGAGATCCGGCGACTTTGCTGGCCAAAATAAGTTTGGACAAGCAAAAAAACAAACAGTAGAAACTATCTCTGTGTGCGGACGGGCATTATCATGCTGAAATATACTATCAGGATTGTGTGATATGAAGGGGAACACAACGGGACGTAGAATGTCGTCGACGTACCGCTGTGCTGTAAAGATGAACCGGATGACAACCGAAGGGGTCCTGCTATGAAATGAAATGACATTCGAGACAACCACTCCTGGTTGTCGGGTCGTATAGCTGGCGACTATTAGGTTGGAATCCCTCCTTTTTTCGGGGCGTCACGAGAAGCGTCTTCGCTGGTCATCAGGGCTCAAACCGGAGTGGGATTCATCACTAAAGACAGTTATCCTCCATTCAGTGACATTTCAGTTTGAACGGTCCTGACATCACTGCAAACGTGCTTGTCGGTATACAAAGTTTAATAGTAGTCCGCACAAGGGGCTCCCTGAGCTCAGCCCCATTTCTCTGAGCCGCCTATTAATGGTCTTTGAAGTCACTGAAGTACTAGTTGCACGTAGGATCGGTGATAATGATGAACTGGGGCTTTGAATACCGCTTTGAAGAAAGATCGGTTCTCACGTTATGTCCCCTCTCTAGGCCAACCGCTACCTCTCTGATGCTGTGTTTGGCCATAGTTCACCCATTCCTGTCAATATCATCTAATAGTGGCATCGCTCCTATCCAGTTTTTAAACAATTCGCAGATTAGACCAACCGGCTTCTTTGAGCCCAACGACACACCTCTCTTAAATGATGACAGCTGCGCATATCGTTTGCTCACCTGTATGCGAGGCATAGTTACTGTCTATCTGAGTAGACGGAATAAAATTCTTAAAGTATTTATGACCTGGAATCAAAATTTCTCATTTTTAATATTCTTCCAATTGCGCAGTTAAGATGCGCTGCAGCGTCACATGCTCATTCGATGGCAGCCAAACGTTAAAATTTTACATTTTTCATCGATACCTGTATGTATGTCAATTTGTGCCCAGTTTTCATTACTCCTTCTTGGTGCGTCTTTTTTTTTTTTTTTTTTTTTTTTTTTTTAAGAGTGTATTTTATTATCAACTCATAAACATCTCAACAAAGAGACAAATTTATCATAATACTTTCAAAATATTTTTTTTTTTTTTTTTAAACTTTTCGTAATTTTACATGTTATAAAGAAAGTATGAAAAGAGTGAACTTTATATGCATTGAGAGAGAGAGAGAGAGAGAGAGAGAGTAATTAAGATTGAGGTAAAAAATTGATTTGCAGAGTTGAAAGGTCTTCGGATTTGCATATTAACAATATCCTACTTTATTTATCGTTTTATCTTTTCATATAATAATTTTTTTTAACTACATTCATGTCAATTTAATAGCTTACATTATAGAATGTAAAATATTATATTATATATTTTTTTTTCATAATCTAGGAAAATATAATATAAATGTTAACTATTTTAGGGTAAGATTTTCAAAATGAATATTGTACAAAAAAATAAAAGCATAATATAACTTTCATTATAAAACATTAGTTTAGAGTGCATTCTTATCCAATTTACCATTTCTTCCTTACCTATAGTTGAACTTAGGTACAGAAACATACTGAATAATCCAGCTTCTGGGAATTTACCTCCTGTTTCACTGTAAAAATATAAAAGTATATTGTTCTAAAAACACATAATTTTGCTTTCATTCTTAGAATAAACATTGAAAAAAAAATGTTTTTAATGCAGTTTTTGAATTATGCATATTTAAAAAAAAAAAAAATTAAACAGCATGTAAGGTGAATCTCATTTTTTCTCTTCTATTTCATGATGATCACATATTTCTATTTTTGAGATTATCTACTAACTCTCCATTTTTTTTTTTTTTTTCGGAGAATTTATACCAGGAATTTTCTATAACAATTTTTATTTTGTTTAGTCGTAGAAATTTAACATGACATGTTTATGTTAAAGATAATTAGGTATGTCACTCACATGACTTTCTTTTACCCTGCATTTAAATACAATACAGATACATTTCAGATTAAGAGGTAAAATATCAAGTATTGTATATATGAACTTAAAAAACAATTTATGAAATAGGTTTAGGAACAATTTTATTTAACTTTCAATTCTGCGTGAGAAGGCTACCATCTCTTTCGAGAACCCCTTTGTATTGTATATATCAACGCTGTTATTAAATTTAGACGTCTATTACATATTATTCGGATAACTTTCATCTGCAACAAGCATTCAAAGTTACCAATCTTGATCAAACTTTTCAAGAGGCAAACTCATACATTTTCAAATCTTCAAATTCGAATTTCTTGAAATTATTTGTTTTTAAGTTATACTAATAGCAGACATGTTTGCAGACCAACCGCTAAAAATTTGATTTTTATATTCAGGGCACCTTCGAACGTGATATTGTATAAAACAGAGCTGAAAATTGAACTTCAAGAAATACTCTGTTTACCGTATGGATGGGAGAAATTAATTTTACTTCCTGAGCAGTTTTGGTCGACACAGTAAAATGTAGCAAAACACTTCCAACAGTTGCTTTCAATACAAGAGAAAGTTTTTGCTTAATTTTGGGGAGCCCTGTATATTGTCTGTAAACTATATAAACACCATATTGTGTACTTAAATTTAGTAGAATGTGAAAAACACATATCATTATCTGAAATGCACTTTCAGGAATTTTCAAGTATAGCCACAATGTATCCAAATTCTTTTGGGTAGCCCTGTAAACGAACGATGAATGATTTTCCCATCACAATCTACACAAAACATGTTTTAATGCATATAAAAAATGTATACTCATTTCATTTTGTTATGTAGAACATAGATATTACACTGTGCCAGCGAGAAATATCGCTCATACACGTAATGTATTTGAATTTTCTTGAATGCATCTGCAAATGAAGCATTTGCTTGATATATCAAGTTTAATGTATCTTGAGTTTAGTGTAGCATCACTATACGATACAGATTTAGAATACCGATTTTAGACTTTCTGCTACTATTTGTTTTTGAAGTACGCTGATAACAGACATATAGAGTCACAAACACAGAGAGAGACAGACCAACCACTAAAAATATGTTTTTCGTGTTCAGTTTACATCGAAACATGTAAATATAACAAAAACTCAATTTCGAAACTTTATCGCCCCCCCCCTTCCAAATAAATAAATAAATAAATAAATAAATAAATAAAAGAAAAACCTTTCTCTTACCATATATAGGTAAAAGAAAGTAAATTGTGGTGATAAATCTGATTTAAATTTTCGAAATGTCGTTAGCTATGAAATATATTTATCATCTCAGTATTTTTTCTTCATCCATCCGACTTTACCGTTTGAAAGCCACATTATTGCTATATTTAAAATAATTCTATACAAAAGTTTTCGTGGCAGCAGATATTCCCTGACGGGGGACACACCACTTCTCTGAAATGGGGGGCACTATATTTATAGAGTTTATTATACTACTATTTAACACGGTGCCGCGACATGCCATTTCTGAGTCTGCCATGACAAATCTCTGCAATATTGTTATTAGTATTAATATTATTAATATTTGAGCCATTTCATTTGTTAGTACTCTTTGCAGTATTGGAGATCCCTGTGGCATTCTCTGTGTGTACGATACTATTTTCTTTCTATAGAATTAAATATGTACGTGCATGTAGGAAAGTTCTTAAGATACATTTTGTCTTCGTATCCGTTGATCGCGATCACATAGATATATTCAATGAAACTTCTCTAAGAGGGTTACTCATCGCGTCATGGAAAACTGGCTCTTTAAAGAGGTGTCCATTTAATAGATGTTGCTGAGAAAATCTTAACTTAATCTTAACAATTCCATAAATTATTATAAATTAATATAATTATTATTATAATTTACATTATTTATTTACATAGCTTTCGACTAATAAAAAATATTAGTGTGTTTAAATTCTGATTTTGTTTTCCATGATTTTATTTTTGTGTACTAAAACAAAATTTGCAGCTTATCATTATTTCTGAGTAGGAAGAGGTCTCTAATAATCTATACATTATCTCTTAAGTTTGGAAAACATATACTAGTTTTAGATTTTAATTTTTAATCTTAGTTAAGTTTAATATTTTTATTTCGCTATATAAAAAGAAAATATTATACATTTAAAAGCTATTGAATTTGAACTTTATGGATAAATAATTGTGTAGCAAAAATTTCCTTTAATTAAACACTTGAATATTTAAAAAAAAAAAAAAAAAAAAAAAAAAAAAAAACTTATAATATTTTTAATAATTAAAACATTAGTATTGTTTTCTAAATTTAAAACGGGTCTCTTATAGTAATTAAAGAATGAGGGGCGAAACTAAACGTTATATAATTTTTAAATACCGAATTTCAAACTTCTTTTTTAACATTATCGATAACTCAGGAAATTGTGTATTTTTTTAAAAAGGAGGCCATGCACTGATAAAACATTTTAAATTATCTTCAATATCATTTAAAATGGTAGGTCATGTGGTGACTAAACAAAAGATACGGAACTAGATGTTATAACAGTCATTAAAAAAAAAAAATCTTTTTTAATTCTGCAGTTAATTGTTTTTAATTAATGTTAGATATTCACGCCTATATCACGACTAAACCCAGAAATACCAAATGTTGGTGGTCTAGTAGAGAATAATTGGTAGTGAATAATAAAATATTACAAAAATCTCGAATACCTAATTTCAACAATGTATGGCTAGCCGTTTTTAAGTTATACAAGACACACACAATATACATTTCGTAAGTCAGAATCATAATATTTTCTTTACTTGTGTGTGTGTGTACGTGATAAAAGGAATTAAAGAGATTCTCTGAAAAAATTAGATTATTTTAAATTCGTAAAAGTAAAAATAAAAAAGTGTTGCTAAAAGGAGAAAAATTGTAAACGTCATTATTTGTTCCCCGGCAGATTTTAGAAATATGCCCTGAGGGGGGTGCATGAACTTCCCGACTTAAGGGCTTGTGACTCCCCCTCCCCCTTCTCCAACCACGTCTTCCTAGATGGCACCGCCCCTGTACAAAAGGTTTAAGAGGGGACAATATCTAATCCCGCGGACAGCCGTGGCCAATGTTATTGTATGGGAAAATTTGTTGCGAAAATTACACATTACCTAATGTATATTTTTTAATTCGGTTTTCGCAGTCAGAAAATTCGTAACCGTTAAATGAGTACTCATTTTTGAAAAATTCATTTTTTTTAATTTTTACATTTTAATTTTGAGTTCAAAAATGCGATTTTTCACAAAATGCATTTTTCTCATTTTCTAGTCGCAAAATGAAATACTAAAATTTAAAAAAATCAATTTTTGGAAAACAAGTACTAATTTAACGCTTATGAATTTTCTAAATGTGAAAACAGAATTGAAAAATATACATTAGGTAATGAGTAATTATGTAATCAAATTTTCCCATAGAATAACATGGGCCAAGGCTGCCGGCGAGATTAGGTATTGTCCGCTCTTAATATGTGTTTGTTAAAATTTTTGGGCAGACTGAATTGGATTTTTTCGCTTAGTAGTCATAATATTCATTTTGTCTATGTTTGGTGGCTTTGCTTACATATAATATCAACACGGTAAAATGTCTTACGGTTCGGTGGTCATATTACAAAAGATCTGCAGTTGTCCAAAGTAGTGTAATTTTAACAATGTGATTGGTAATTGAACTAAAGAAGCCACCCGAGCTTTTTAAACTAAGTAATAAACAAAATGCTAAATATAACAAAACATTTTTTTTTTTTTTTTTTTTTTTTTTTTTTTAATGGACTAAAGGATAAGACGCCTTCTATGAAAGTGATTGTAAAAATTGAAAACTATGGTTTAGAAATAACAGAAAACAATTTGTAATTTCCAAAAAATAATTAATGTAATACAATTCCAGATCATTTTAGTTTAAAAAGTGTTGTTTGATATTTTCAAATAATGCTAGTAATAATAACGAATAGTTTAATTACTGCAAATTTCAGAACAGTTAAATAAAAATCTTAAATAAAAAATTTTAAGTTTGATTAGTTTTTCAAAATTGAGTGCTACTGTCTTTTTCTTTTCATTAATAACCGCAGTGTTTCCTGTTATTTAGGCAAGAATATACACTTTTTACAGCATTGTGATATTAAATTGTAATGTGATTGCAAGTGACTTATAATAATTTTTTTAATTAACATTTTAACTAAAAATTGTAAATACAAATTAAAAATTTCTTTCACGTTAAATCAAAGAGCACCGACATTATGGTAAGCCGAAGCACTACGGTGAGCTAACAAGTCGCAAACCGTTCACAAAAAAATCCAACTGAAATTTTTAAATAATTAGTCAATAAATGAATTGGGTGGTTGCACGGAAGGTTTAAGGCCGCGCTAGAACTATGTAGTAGGCTATTGCCGATAGCCTGCTAGGTCCGGAGACACGTCTTCAAAATTTTGATTCTCCGTTGAGAGGGTGGCTCACCCGCTTCGGTAAACTCCAGAATCATTAATTTTTACGGAACATAGAGAATATTACAGTCATGACAGATTTTACCTGCACCAGCCACCATTTATGTACACAACGGTCTGATGTATGCACCCCACGAGTATCGAACCCGCAATACGATGATTACAAGTTACATCGGCTGAATGAATTGAGTGGAACCACAACACATAGAAAGCAATTAAATTACAATAAAAATTATATTAATTTATTATTGTAAGAATTTATTAATGCTCATTTTAGGCATTGTTTAAATATTATTTAACCTATGCTAAAACAATAAAAAACTTCGATTTCGAGTGAGTTTTAATAACCATGTCATTAACAGAATATAGACCACTCGCAAAATTGAAAATTGTTTTATTTTCAAAGGGCAAAAATAGAGGAACAATATAAGAAAACAGTGTAATTTTAGCTGTGTATAAGATAATGAAATGTCCTGTGATACTATTAAAAACTATTTGATTCTGCTTTATCTCAAATAACATGCCTTCTTTTATGAATTTGTACAAAAGCTTCTGTGTAAATAGAGATAGTGGCAAATTTACTTTATCCACACAAATATCATGCATGCCAAATGGACGTCATTCGTATGATTTGCAACCAAGGATTAAAGAAAAATAATAATAATTGTTTACTTTCATTTTTTTTTTCTTTTTTCCAAATTTATTCAACAACTAAATTCTAAATAATTGTTAAAATTATCATTTGCCCCGTTCAGTATACCACTGAAATATTTTTTTGGTTACTTTCAATAATCTCTTTTAAAAAGTATGTGCTTGAAAAAAAAAAAAAAAAAAAAAAAAAAAAAAAAGAGTGTTTTTTTTTTTTTTTTTTTTTTTTTTTTTTTTTTTTTTTTGTTTATCAAGTAATTTTGACTTGAAAATGAGCATATGCTATTCTCAATTTTAAGTATTGATATATCTTTAATAATCTGGTGTGTCACTTACACGACTTTCTCTTACCCTGAAATTTAACGCTATAAATACAGGTTGCAGATTAAAAGGTAAGATAACGAGTACTGTTATGTAAATCTGTGTTAAACAATTCATATTAGGCTTCTGAAGAGTTTTATATGATAATTAGTTCTGTGTGAGGGGGGCTACCGCCCCCCTCCCCCCCCTGTTCCATTAATGCACCTACATTTACATAGAATTTAATTCGGTTATTAAAAAATAATTCTGTTTTTAAAAAATAATTTATTAAAATTATTATTTAAAAAAATTATCTCTTATGATAATGCAGACGATTTCCATATTAGAGAAGTGGTATAACACCAAATATCCAAAAAAGTCCATTTTATTCTCATCATTAAAAAGAAGGAAAAAAAAAAAAAAAACGATTGTTTTTTCTAAGTTTTTTTTTCCTTAAAAGTAAAAAAAATCGATAACTATGTTTTAAATTATCGCAGATCGATGGTTCAACCATTCGTTTTAAAGGTATTGGCGAGCTCTTTTGAAAGATACCCATCATGAAAATTTACTCCCCTCGAGGGGGGACTTCCCCCCCAGGGGGGGAGGCGAGGCTCCTACATACACAAAAATTTTTTCCCAGTTAACTATATCTATTACAAAAAATATATATTCGTTTCATTTGGTTTAGTGTAGTCTATAGACGTTAAACTCTACTTTCCTGCAATTTCCCCCATAGATGTAATGTATTAGAATTCTCTTGATTGTCCCTGTACACGAACCATTTGCTTGATCTTAACGAAAATCATACTGTAGCATCTCTATATGATACACATTTAGAATACCAAGTTTGAACTTTCTGCCATAATTTGTTTTTGAGATATGCTGATAACAGACAGACACACAGACACACACACACACAGACACACAGACCATTTGCTAAAAACATGTTTTTCGTATTCAGGGGATCTCAAAACGTGTAAATATAACAAAATCTCGCGTTCGAAAATTTGACCCAAAAACAATACTTTCTCTACCTTATGGGTAAGAGAAAGTAAAAATTACATTGTTACAGAAATGGCAGATTGTATTCATTTATCGCGCGTAGCGTCGGAATAGCTCAAAAATTTGATTAGTTTGCGATAGTGTCATCTAACGCATATTATAATACGAAAATTTGGGAGCGCTCTCCTGTGTTGGTTTTTGGTTTAGCGGCAAAGCGCTCGTCTACCCGAATTGATACCACCTATTCCGTGGATGCAAATACGCAATGGCCTTATTTTTATTCCGTAACAACAAGTTGCAGCACAAGGGCATGGAAACGACCATTTTACCATTTTTGATTGAGCTCTGTTGAAAAAAACGAGAACATGTATGTATATGTGCACAAAGCATACAACAGAACATAGACAATTTTTTAAAGAAAAATCTCTTGTCATTAATAAATACGCATTCAAAATGAGAAATATCTCATAATCAACATTTTCTATAATTTAGTTGAACAAACGAGAATAACTGTTGATCTTTGTATAAAACTACAAATTTTATGTAAATATGAATCGAAAATTAAATAATTACTAAATAAATATTCGTCCGGACACTTTATTTATAAATAACTCCTCTTATATAATACCTAACCGTATTTAACATCATTACCAATTATCTGACAGATAATTCTTGGCCTAATGGTAATTAGAGCATAATCAATTTCCGCCCGATCAATTAATATACCTCGCAGTTACAATTAATTAATTATCTAAGGTTATGGATTTCAGATGCTTTCACTTTATTCATTTCGATGAGCTACATTGTAGAGCTAAATGTTTATAAATCATTTAATTGTAATTTCAGTGAATAATTGTGTTTTCAGAACTATTATTTTGTAGTCAAAGGAGTATAATTATTCTATTTGATTCATTAAACTCAGAGTATATATATAAATGAAAAATTTTTAACGTATATAAATCATTCTTTTCTTCTCTCTCTCTCTCTCTTTTTTTACCAAGAGTTTTTAAAGAGATTTCAAAATAAATTTTTGATTATTACCTATATTTTTCTTTTTCTCTTTCCTATATTAAAATTAACCTATACTTAAAATTATGTTTCAAGTCTATATGGCCTAAATTACATCCGAAAAAATATTTCTGAGCATAAAATGTGAGTTAACTATGATGTTCTGCTCTTTAAACCTAAATCGTAAACAATACATACAACAGTTGTTGTTTTCTGGATTGGATTGGATTAATTTGGGAATAAGGCCGATTGACTGCTGCAAGTCTTAGGCCTGAGGGGGAGTGCCCTCCATGGGGGGTTGTTTTCTGGTTTATTACTTTTATAAATAAATTGTCAAGTTATAGATAAAATGTTCATGAAGTAATAAGAAAATAATTTATCTTAATATATATATAATTAAATGGGTTTAAAAATGTTTTTGGTTATTTTAAAACGAATATTGATTAAAATTTAACAGCATGGGGTTACTTTTATTTATTGTTTTATTGTTATTATTATTATTGTTATGAAATATTGCAGAAACATTAAATGATACTGGTTTCCCAAATAAAGCCCCCCCCCCCCCCCAAAAAAAAAAAAAAAAAAAAAAAAAATTGAAAGGTACAATAACAAAAGATAAAGTATAGCCCATTTTATTTTATACCAAGGTTAAAATAACTTCAATTGTTCAATAACTTCAATAACAATGTTAAAATAGCTTCAGGGAAGAGGCATTTGTATTGCAAATAAACTTATCTCAAAATTTAAATTGATAACTCAAAAGAAATACGATTTAATTAAAGGTTAATTAATTCATTTTTGAATATATTAAATGTTCTACTGTCCCACTGTTTATATATCAGATATTTTATGCACTGTTAAATCTGGGTTCTTATTATTGTCGACTGTCACGAAATGTCCTTAGCGTAGCACACTTGCAACGTACAACTCACTCAATGTTATTATTGAGATACAATAATTACTACTCTCAGGAACATTATGTACGCATTATAACTCCGAATAAAAATGGCTTACATTTGAATTACTTTCGTTCTTATTTTTGAATAATACATTCTTCCCAAAAATGACATAACAAATGCTTATTTTTGAAACACTCTTCTTCTCAAAAGTGATTCGACATGTTCTTTATATATTGTTCGACGGTTTCTTTATATATTGTTAATATATTTTCTTAATTATAAGTTGCTGTATTTAAGTATTAATGCAAGTTATTTCTAAGTATATGTTCTTTAACCACATTTCTTGCGACCATGGAAGCCTCTGCACAAGTGCGGATTGAACGAGTCCAGTGTTAAAATAGGGGTGACTGAGAGAAAACAAGCGATAAAGGAACACCGAATAACTGGATGTTTGCCAAATAACAATCTCTCGGCCAATTTTGCACTCCTCCCAACTTTTGGACTCGTCCTCACTGCTAGTCGTAGGAAACGTGGTCGCACTATAAATAGCATTTGTGTATATATGGATGGATGAAATAACAGATTGTTGACTGACAAATAGAAAACGCAAATAATATTACGAAATGTACGTGAGATGCAAGCATAAATAATATTTAAATGAATTATTTGTTTCGTTGATTGATTATTATTTAAAGGATGATTCAATTGAAGGATGGGGGATCAATGAAAGGCATTATCTTTTATTTGATTAAAAGACAGTTTTATTGTTGGAGGAATTAAAAAATGAATTTATTAATGAGTGACTGGCGCACTTAAAAATTACAAAATATTTTTTTATAGGTATTCTGAAACATAAGTAAAATCTGGCATTCTTTTTCTTTTCTTTAATGACTTTTTGTTATTAAATAAAGGATGCATTTAATTTTTGTCTTTAAAGATGGAAAAACACTTATCAGTTTATTTTCTCTATCAACATATTTCTTCAAATTTTTTCTAATAAGACCCAACTTGTAAAAATGACATCAGTATAAACAAATAATTGATTTAATAAATGCTTACGAACTATTTGAATAACTACGAGAGTAAAACAGTTTCCGTCTCAAGACGGAACTTTTACAGCATTACTTTTTATAGATAATTTCTATCATATTCAATGGCAAAAAAATGCAAACACTTTCACCTCTGAATAACTAGTAAACATTGCCAGTTAAAAATCGAAAATGTAATTTTATTAGTATTAACTAAAGAATGGAATATAAAGATTAAGATGCGTTATTTTACCTTAAATTTTATTTCAAACTACCTTTTTAAAGAAATACTTGTTTTACATTTTAGTGAAACTGAAATTTAACTAAGTTAAACAACTGAAAGCACTTTTCTTTTCCGATAATGACTCTTGTTCCGAAAACTGTTAGTGTATATGCTACATTACAGAACTTTCCATTTCACAGGAGCTGTTTTTTTGAATAGTTCTTTAATGATGAACTGGACCTTCTGTAAAAGGCCCAGTTAGTCATTAACCTAGCCACGGCACAAACTTTCTGTAAAACGTTTGTGTTGTGGTTTGGTTTGGTTTGTCACTTAACGGTTATTTTTTGCACTCTATGGCTACTTGGATCATGACCTTCGGCTTAAAGTGTATAAAGAACCACTATGAGCAACATCCAGTAGTGTTTTGGAAATCAATTTAAAACAGTATCTGCAAAGAAACCAAAAATTTTCAAACAACTCTGGACTTAGTGATCAATAATGGTTTAAAAAGTATCATCATAGAGAACGAATTTTATTTTAAAAGAATTATATTGGGTAGTATTTAACACATTTTAGACGAAAAAGCCGAATTAAATTTAAGGAAAGCAAAAAGAGACCAGGCCACTGATCGAATCTGGTGCATTGGCATAATGCAACATTGCTCTACCAAGTGAGCTATCTGGTCGACATCTGATCAACATTGTTTGCTCAAGAGAGAAGTGGAAATTTTTACCAGTTCTGTAAATAACGGAGCAGTCTTACGGATGCATTAATTAATTAATTAATAAAGTTGAAAATACTCATCTTTCATGTGAGCAAATACTGCTTATCAGGTATCGACCAGATTTTTCAGTTGCAGACCATTGTTTTGATTTGACATGGATCAAAGTTCGATCCATGCCCTGATCACTTTTCACTCCTCTTAAAATTAGCCTGAATTTTCTCATCTGAAATATGTTACTTGATCGAGGCTATATTTCTTATTTATTTATTGTGAGTTGATTTTCACCATTATTTTTAAAGTAATTTCTATGACCGTATTAAGTATATTTTCATTAGGTCGTGGTTATAACTTGTCATATATTAGTAATCTATAAAAATATATGATTTTTCTCATATGAAGCATAATATTTATTTTTCATTTTTTTTTATTGAAAAAGAGGCTTTTAAATTATAATCAACTAATATTAAATGCATTAATTTAAAAAAAAAAGAAATCTAATGTGTTGTATTCGGATACTTTTGTTACCAACTGTACTTAATACGCTAAGATCTAATTACTAAACTAAATATCCCTGCACTATTAAAAAGTAGAAAAGCAGTTTTTTTTTCCAAAAATAGAATCTCTCTCTCTCTCTCTCTCTCTCTCTCTCTATATATATATATATATATATATATACATATATATACATATATTACACACACACACACACACACACACACACACACATATATATATATATATATATATATATAACATATACATTCTATAACTAATTATCTTGAACTTCGAGAATATTAATTAATTTGATGGGAAATTGGTTTACTCTTAATGAACATCAAACTAAAGATAGAACTGACATAATTATTTTAATTAAAATCTGTCAAATAGCGTGACAGAATAATTTACTGATACATTTTCCATGATAATATTTATTCAACAAGTTTCTAATTTCTAAAACTATATATATATATATATATATATATATATATATATATATATAAGCTATCTCTCTAAGTATTACATAAACTAACAAATAAATATATTTATCTATTTTGTCTATTTATTTTAACAAATATTTTCAATTTTTATAATTTTAATGAAAGTAAACATATTCTTAAATATACATGTTACTTTATTATTTTAGTTCTAGTTCTTTGACAAACAAAATGTTTCACATTCTACATATTGTTGAAATTCTCAAACCTTTATTAAGTTTTATATTTAATACTTTTACACAAACATTAAGCTATCATATCTTTCGCTAAGCACACGAACGGCGCTTTCATCACGCGACATAACTTAAACTGTACTAAATTTCCGCCAATTACCCCTTTGTATCCTCCTTTACGAGATGTAATCATCGTTACAAATGAACCTTGCATCGTTATTCTTCGTTGAACATTTGTATAAGTAATGTTGTTTATTGTTCGATATTCAAAAGGAGATGTGCACCTCTTTCTAGTATAAACACTTTCATTAATTTAATTACTTCAAATTAAATTTTATGAAACTGTATGGAAAGGAAGTGTTAACACGAAAATATATGTGCTACAAATAATTAATTAATTAATTAAATATATAAATAAAGATTCGTGCGTGTTTTCGTGTTTAATGTTTTAAATTATTTTAATACCATTGTAAATTTTATATTACAGTGCGCGAAAAAAGTATAAGGACAACATTTAATTGCATGAAAATAGGCTTTATTTCCATTTCACCTAAATGAAATTTTTATATTTCTTACTTCTGCTTCATAATTTTGTGATAACACTTATACCACATAAAAAACATAATTTAGCTTCAAAATATTGATTTTACAAAATTTAACATTAAAGGAAATACGAAAAAAATTATAAGGACATGTTCTAAAATACTTAAAAAATGTTTCAATAATCAAGAAAACAACCTTTTTTTTCTATCACTTGAATAAGCCGAGAGGTCATGGATCCTGAAAGATCTTTTAAAATGTCCACAGATATTTTTTCCCAAGCGTCTTTGATAGCGACGACAAGATCTTGTGTACATTGATACTGTGTGCCGTTTTTATAAACTTCTCGGGCTAGAAGTCCCCATAAGTTTTCGATTGGATTAAGATCGGGACTTCTCGCCGGCCAATCAAGTAAATTTACAGAATTAGCTTCAAACCAGAGTTTTGCGCTCTTAGAAACGTGTATCGAAGCATTATCCTGCTGAAAAATATAGTCCCCTGAAGTAATTAGTGGCGCTTTAGGTAACAAACTTTCTCCTTACATATCAACATACCTGTCCGAATTCATTTTACATTTGATGAATACAATTGGAGTGGTTCCATTTGCCGCAAAAGCGCCCCATACCATAACCGAGCCACCACCATATTGACGCCTGGAAAACACTTCCTTGGTCTTTCGCAGATCATACCAAAAATAACGAAAACCATCAGGTCCATCAAGATTGAACTTTTTTTCGTCCGAAAAAATTACATCAGCCCACTTTTGACCAAGAGAAATGTATTTTTTGGCAAAGTCAACTCTTCTTTTCTTATGATGATTTGTAAGAGGGGGACGTGACACTAATTTCCCATAAGAAACTTGAGGATGTTTACTCAAAACATTTTGAACAGTCCTTGTTGAGCATGGTAAACTCAAATTTTGTCTAACTTCATTTGCGGTTTCTTTTTTCTCGCAAGCTCTCCTTAAAATCAATCTTTTTTGTCGACGAGTGAGAATTTCTGGTCTTCCAGTTCGCTTTTTCATACCATACACATAGCTGCCAATATTTTAATTTATTCCGGAGTACTTTTAGCCCCGCCTCTATTTCGCACCACTTTAATTATAGAAAATTTTTCTTGAATATATAACTTCGATAAAATAAGACAAAATTACTTTAAAAAATAAGTGGTATGGAATAAAGGCGGGGCTAAAAATACTCCGGAATAAATTAAAATATTGGCAGCTATGCATACATCCCAGGATTTCTTAGAAAATTATAAACCACCGTTTTAGATCTCTTTATTCTTTTTGAAATTTCACATCCACTTAATCCACATTCTCGAAGAGCAACAATTTTTCCTTTTTCAGTGTGAGAAAGTTGAGCTCCTTTGGGCATCGTTAAAAATTTCACACTGAAAGTCGCCGAGTGGGAAATTCTTTTCGCAAATGAATCATTTAACTCGGAATTGTCATTTTATGCTTTCAAATATGCAATTTTTTAAATAATTACTGGAGAAAAAGCAATGTCCTTATACTTTTTTCCGTTTTCATTTAGGTTTAAAAATCAAAATTTAAATTTTAGCAGATTTAAAATTGAAAATTTTAATTACTTTACGCATGAAATATTTTAGTTTTACTTCTTTTTTTTTCTGCAAAAATTTGCATACGATTCTGTAAACAAGGCTTCTAGATTTGGCGATTTTTCGCGTGTCCTTATAATTTTTTCGCGCACTGTATGTATAATTTTTACCTATTTTGAATAACTTTCACACTTTTCTTTTCATTCTTCTTCTTTCTTTCTTTCTTTTTTTTTTTTTTTTTTTTTTTTTTTAAATTAATGGAGATGCATATTAACCAGTCTTATTACTAAAATGTCAGAATTTATTTTGGAATTCGTAGTGGTTACTAGCGCGATCCATAATTACAAATACACCTGTTTTACCGATAAAAATAAGAGCAAACGTTTGAAGCTAAAACTTCGTATAATGTAAACTTTTAATTAATTTTATTTGTGTACTTCAACGATTTTGCTTAAATTTATCAAAAATGATAATTTTTATAAATTCTAATGTATAAAGATTTTAAGCATATGTTTATTAAGTTTTCATTCTTAATAACTATTACTGTATTGTGTTAACAGGAAACTTGGTGCTAGATAAATAAACACAGAAAAAGTTTTCATTGTGTAGAATGTAAAAAATAATAATTAAACTCTAGTTGGATAAAGTCTTCAACATGTAGAATACAGAAATAATCAATCAAACTGCAGTTTGGTTACTACTTTTGGAATTATACACATTGAAAACGTTTTTTCTGTGTTTACTGTATACCGTGTTTTTAAGTACACATTACGTTTATCTAAGTACTATCTTATATACACTTTTGATACAATCTTTCTAACAATTTCTACTGAAATAATTGCATGTATAATTTATATTTTAAATATAACACGTGTCTGTGTTTTCGGAATACATTTTTGTTAATTGCTTGAGCATATGTAAAATGAAGAGAACAGAGAGGGAATCTTCCTGAAATTTGAAAACGAAAAAATTATTTTTTAAAGTTATGGTAATAATATAAGACAATGCCACCTTTATAGATGGGAAAGAAAGATAAATAGAGTTGATATTTTGTTGGTTATTTTAACGAATCTGTTTCTGCTTTTTCTATGTTTTTGTCTCTGATATCAAAGCTGCAATTTCGAACAAAATAACCACAGAATTATATAAAACACGCGCATACTTTGTCCAAGACGATGGCAAAATAACAAAATTTCCTATTCTCATAACTGTTTTAAAACATATCTCTTTATTTTAATACACTCTGACAAACTCATGTTTATATATACAGTCGGCTGCAAAATTATTTGAGCACTAGCATAATCCTTGCCAAAAAAAAAAAAAAAATACACTTAATACAGCTTTGTTACATAAATCCTTGTCGAGTCATTGTCTTAATCAGTCTAAGAACATGATTCGACAAGGATTTACTTAGTAAAACAGTCTTAAGTGTACTTTTTAAATATAGGAATTATTGGCTAGTGCTCGAATAATTTTACAGCCGACTGTATATATATATATATATATATATATATATGCAGAAAAATTATATAAAAATTTTATTTAAATAAAAACATTATATAAATTATAATTAATTAAAAAAGACTAAATGTCATAACTTCTTCAACTGATTTTTAGAATGACACAACAGTAAAGTCAAAGTGTATAGCAATTGAAGAAAAATTACAACATTATCCCTCTGACTGCATCAAAGGGACATATTGTAACGTTGTTTTCACTGCACAGTTTTTTTAACGTACTACCCTAATGCTTATTTCAACTTGAGATTAAAAATACAACCGTGTACATAATTATAATTCTTATGGATATTATTTAAAACATTTAAACATACAAAATAATCTAAAAATTTCATAGTTATATAATTTTGAATTGTAAGTCTATTGTGGAAAAAAGAACAGCTCAGTGGCCGGATATATCCGTCAGCGATAGTCAGATAGTTAAAGAGTCTGAACTAGCATATTTGAAAGTTTCCTGCACGTTACTACGAACTTTTCATTATAACTATGGTATATAAAAAAATAAAATAATAATAAAAAATGATCATGACTGAAGGTAAAATATACATTTTTACATGAAAAAAGGTAAAATATTATCTAACAATCAATTTTTCTTTTGTATTTTTCAAGATTAAAGCCAAACGAAGTATCAGTTGTAAAGAGTCTGGAAGAAAACTCACATAAGGAAACAGATAAAGTATATTAAAAACCTTTAATACATCCAAAACTGTTGTTCAAAACTTTTAAGCTATGAATAACTTAATATTTTTAAAAGCAATTTAAATTATCATCTTCAAATACGATTGAGAATGGAAATCTAGAATATTAATTTTTTATATTACCTCGCCCCCCCCCCCTCCCCCCCCCCCGAAAAAAAAGGTGTAAATTAGGATTGTGAGTACGATACAACAGTCAATATTCCTCTGTTGCAAAAAAAAGGTTTTTCTTGATTCTTAAAAATGTTTCTTGTCCTGAATTATTAAAAACTACGAAATCTTATTCATTTATTGATTTAATCAATGATAAATTGGAAAAACATGTTTGTCATTTTTGTATGTTAAATAAAATTTCGAGGAGATAAAGCTGATAATAATAGAAATAATACTTTGAGATGAAATGAATTTTATTTCGTTTTAAGTACGTAAGCGGTGTATTGTCAAAAAAGCGTGTAATGAGTATCTGATATATTTTAGGTCATGCTATCAAATTATCTGAATTGTTCCACACGTGTAAGAGGAGGTGTTTGTGCCAGGAGTTTACTGGCAAATTTCCAATTTTTCCAGAAAAAAAAAAGAAAGAGAATTAGATGGATATATGAGTTTAAAGATGCGGATATTGGGTTTCTTTTCTGATTGATATTTGTAACCTCGCTAATGGAAAATGTATGCAAATAAAGTCTCCGTATCTTATTGACAGGATTAACTGTTACTTTATATTTTGTACATTTCACTCAGTATCGCCAGAAATAAATACAGCTGACACGATGATACGTAATATTAAGTTACGTTACTTATTAGTTATAAAAAAGAAAGTTTTCTGTTGCTTGATATTTCAATTACAAAAATACGCAAAGGAAATTTCTAAAAATAGTGTTTATGAATATTTTTTTAAATACTACAAATCAAGCTATGAAACAAATAATACTACAAATCAAGCTATAAACTAAAATTCAAATACACATTTAAATTTAAATACACATCGACGCAGATTAATATCTATTCATAACATTAAAATTATTTTTTATTGTAAATTCAATAGTATCCGATCTGCTTTAAGTACAATAACATATTTAGTCAACTAATACTAATTAAAAAAAGATATAAACATTAAATAAACAAATTAAATCTCAATTTAGCTGTTGGTTGAATACAATTATATAAAACTACACATGCAATGTTAATCCTATGTTAGTGCATATTTCTATGTGATTTAGATGATAAATTACAAGTTTAAAGGTTAAGTTAATCTACATTTCTATAATACAAAACATATTGCGCAAAGCAAAAGAAATTATATAAACTGGAAAACAGTTAGTTGTTGATAAACAGAAATTTGCAGTAACACTCGTTGAAACATGCGTGCATTAACGGATTCGTAGAAAGAAAAGCGATTTTCTATTGCTCCTCTGACAAAAAACATCGTATGGAAAGGCTTCTTCAAATTACAGGAAAAATCCGAAAATTCTTCCCGATACTTTTTGTAATTTATTACAATCGTTGCTTAAAAATTAAAAATAAAGTTTCCTGTAATACTAAAATTAATTTCCCATACAATCAGCAGAATATTTTAGAACTAATTTTTAAAGAATAAATTTTCGCCTTATACGGGTGAGCGTTTATGAATTTGAGTTTCATATGGATAAACCATCTAGTGACATGTTTAAGCGAATTGCCATTTATTTAGCAAGAAGAATTAACCTATTAGGCGCCAAAGCTCCCGCTGCGGAAACAATTTTTGAAGAATTTTTTTCCCCTGTAAGTAACTAATATTTTTCTTTTTTACATTAAATATTGAAACTCCTAGCTTCGTTGGTAATTTTTTCAAAAAGCTTGTAATGTAACTTCCATTTTTATTTTCAATTATTCAAAAAAGATGTTTGTTTTTCTGCAAAACATCAATGAAGAAAAAAAATCCGCAAAAATAACTCATTCGAGTACAGGGGTTTAAAACAGTGGATATGAAATAAAACAATTTTTTTTCTTAAAATATAACGAACAGGGATCAAGAAAACTAATTTAAAAAGATGTTGCATTTTTTCAACATCTGTTCTACCCCAATTAGATGTCAAATCTCCCATTTTGGAAACATATCATATCTTCTAACAAAATATTTTTTTTTGTAATTATTTAAACTACGTATGACTAGAAATGCACATTGAAACCCAAAATATACAAAATTTCATAAAATTTCAGTGGAATTCATATAGCGGCGTTTAATGGGTTAAAAGCAGGAACAAAATACATCACATTTTAGGGGAAATTTACTTTATGGTTTAAAATACCCTTTTTTTTTTTTTCGATTTATGCACTTTCTGTTTGGGAAAACGAATTTTAGGTTGGTTGGTTGGGTTTTACGTAGCACTAGTGCTGCGCTATGGGCAATCGACGACAGTCTGGGATTCACCCCTAAGGAGTAGTCCGGAGACACGCCATCACATTTTTTTTTATCCTCTACGGAGTGAATGGCACCCTCGCTTCATGATTCCAGAACAAATCTTAGGAAAATGACATTTGAGAATGCTGAAAGGTGATGATGTAATAAATGGGTTAAGGCCAATTGTCGGCAGAAAGGGGCTAGGCTTGGGTTGAATATACTTTGTCTTGTATCTTTCTAAGGATCCCTAGCAGCAAAGGTTCGAACACGGTAATTCAGATCTGCTAGCTTTCAGCAGAACTGTGAATAGACTTTCGAAAACAACCAAATAACCATGAGATGAAATTGACGCGATGTTTCTAAGAGAATGTTTACTTTTATGGAATATTCAAGCAACAGGTGGTATACACTATCTATAAGTAAATATTTGGACATTTTCGAATTTAGACGTTTTGTCAAATATCTAGAAAAATTCTTTACGAATTATATCGAAACTTTGGGAGTATAAAGAACATATTGTGTTTCATATATTTTAGCCAAAGTGTTTCCCCGAAGAGAAAAAGTGTACCAATAAAAAATTAAGCAAAATTCAAAACGTTTTGGATCACCCTGTAAAAGATAATGCTTGATATGCATTTTGGCTGTAGCTTGTGGCTATGAGGATTCTTCGAATTATCTGTATAAATTTTGATGAGGCTACCACATATATTCATTGAAATATAACGGTTTCTTAAAAAAAAAAAAAAAAAAAAAAAAAAAAAAAAGCTAAAAAGAATACCATTTTATTAATTATAACGCATAGGGCATTAGACCCAGTGCAAAGCCACTTATAGAAAGCGTGGCGTACTACATTAGACACAGCAATTTGCAATCAGAATGCAAAATCGTTAAATATCCTACGAAATATGAGCATTTTTACTAAATAATTTTTAACTACGCATGTGCAAGCTTTAACGAAATTTTATTTGTATAATTTAGTAACCAAAAGTATTGAACTGCTTACATTAAAAACCCAAACAAATATAGTGTAAATTCTAAAAGTTGTCGGTGATAGAAAGAATTGATATTCAGTTCCTTTCAAAATAAAAGCTAAAGTATAAGGGGTTTTATTCACATCTTTATTTTGATTCAATCAATTGTAATACAGTGTTCGCTGATTGTAAATATTTATTGATAAAATCCCCTATTATTCCCTCCCCCCCTTTTTTTTTACTTTCTTCGAAGAAGAAAATATTGTATAGTGTATAGAAGAAGAAATATAAGAAGAAAGTATTGTATTAGATTCATGAAAATTTTCGAACTGAGTTTTTCAAAAGATTTACACGTGTTAAGACTGTTTTTTTTTTTTTTTTTTTTTTTTTTTTTTTAATGACTGTTTTTAAAAAATGTCTGTCTGTGTGTCTGTTAGTGTGTATCACAAATTTTGTGGATTCTGTATCTCACGGACCAATGAACGAAATTTAACCAAATTTGGTATTTAGTTGGATCTTGATCTAACTGGTGCCGATTACATTTGGGGACCAATCGCTCTAAAGGTGGCGTTGTCATCTCATTTTTACAAAATTTTTAACAGGGCAGAATTTCGTATAAACATATATAATGAGAGTTATTGTTAACGCATGATTGTAAAATTAATACAAATTGTTGTTAATAGTAGTAGTAAACTAGGGAAAAGTTTGTACATGTAGGAGCAATGCTCATTCCCTTGGGTAGGAGGGGGGGGGGAAGGGGAGGAAGTAACTCCGGTGGATGTAATTTTCCAACATGTGTATCTTTCGAAAGAACTCGTTACTACCTGTAAAACGAATCATTAAACAATAGATTTGTGATAATTTAAAACAAAGTTAACAATTTTTTAATACACTGCTCAAAACAATTAAGGGATATTGAGGTTATGAGTGGATCTTGCGGCTGGGCCATTGTTTAGATGATTGATATATAATCGAAAGGCGTGTTAGTCTATATGAGAAAAAAAAATACAAATGCTTAGCATTTTACTGAGCATTTGAGTACAAAAGGAAAAAAAAAAAAAAAAAACAATTTGTGCATGTGAGAAAAAACGAATAAAAAAAAGGTTTTTACTTGAAGTAAAATGTTTTTAATAGCGAATAAGATTTCCCCGTACTGCCAACAACGCTGAACACCTTTGTGGCATGGAGTCAATGAAGCTTTTAATGAGGAGCTGTGGTATTCTGTCCCAATCCTTCAGAAGAGCTATTTTCAGTTCTCAGAGAGTATGTGCGGGTGGTAGGCGGCCAGCAACTCGTCTCCCTAGCTTGTCCAAAACATGTTCTATTGGTTTCATTCCCAGAGAATACGCTAGCCATTCCATTCGTACGATTCATTCCTCGAAATGGAAGTCATCTACCAAGCGTGTACAATGTGGCCTTCAGTTGTCGTCCATTAGCATGAAGTTATTTACAATTGCTGCAGCGTAATGGACTAGAAAATTTCTTAGAATGTCATCCCTTTATCGACGGCCGGCCAGAGCTCCATTCCGAATGATATGGAGATCGGTACGCCCACCAGTGGAGATACTAGCATAGACCATCACTCCCTCCCGACAAATCTGACATTTTCCAGCACGCACACAGGGATGTTTCTAGTGCCACGTTCCCTCCCGATGAAAGTATGCCCATTATCAGGATGAACAGAAAAGCAGGACTCGTCAGAGAAAAGAATATTGCGCCATTCGTTTCTCGTCCAGTTGCCATGCTCTGTTGCCCACTCCCTGCGGGCCCTACGAAGCCTTGCTGTTAACCTAACAGATATCATTGGTCAGCAAGCATACAGATCTGCAGCGTGGAGTTAGTTTCGGACAGTTTGAGTTGAAACTCTTGTGACAGTAGCCGAATAAAGTTGTAGTTGAAGAAGAGTGGCATTCATATTTCGGTGTCTCCGAGCCGTCAGCGTTAAATAGCGATCTTCAATGGGTGTTGTTGCAAAATTACGACCTTGCCCTGGTCTTTGTCTTGCATTTCCAGTCCCTATGAAACGATTCCAGATATTTTATATCACACTTTGTGCGACTCCAATGGCTTCTGCTACTTCGACTTGTGTTTGGCACCCTTCTAACCGACCAACAACTCTCCAAGCTTCTGATTCAGTTAAAATCCTTCGTTGAGACATCGCACTCATCAAAACAAAGCACTTACGGAATGTCGATAATTTTTTCCACTTTATCTTTTATTAAGTTAAAGGCCAAATTTCTTTCGTTGCCGCTCAAAAGTCGTTTTTCAAGTCAAACTAAAAATTTGCATACTCCAAAGTTTGAAAATGTGAAAAATTTGCAATTTTGACTGTTTTCTTCCATTTTCTGAAAAAAAAATATCTCTTATACTGTTTTTTTTTTTTTTTTTATAAAACTTACAATATCCTTTAATTGTTTTGAGCAGTGTAATAATAATAATAATAAAAAAAAAAATCTGACAATGGCACAAAATTGACTTTCTTTGGCATTTTATGTTACGCTTCTGTGTGATATAAATCGTCTGCATTCATCATGGAAAATAATTTTAATAAATAAAAATTTGATAAATAGCTTGTACTGTGTGAGTTTGTATAAGGTTTATAGAATAAAGTCTTGTGGTGGCCACAACATCTTAGTTTTGAGAGGAACTGAAATTCAGTTCTTCCTATCACTTACATTTTTTTTTTTCAATTTAGGGAATATTTGGTTATGTTTTGATATAAATAGCTCAATACTTTTGGCTATTAAATTATGCAAATGACATTTCGCGAAAGCTGACGCATCTGCAGGTGAAAATTATTTAGTAAAAATGCTCATATTTCGTAAAAGCTATTTCACATTGATTTCTGTATTTTCTGTATCTAATGTCTATCAAGTTTCCTAAAAATGATTTTGCACTGGGTACTGGGTCTAATACCCTACGCGTTATGACTAAAAATGTGTTTTTCTTTTATCTCTTTTTTTTTTTTTTTTTTTTTTTTTTTTTTAATTTTTTTAAAGAAACAGTTATATCTCCATAAATATCAAATGAAATTCAGTTCAACCTACCGCCTACATTTTTTTTTCAGTTTAGGGAATATTTCGTTGTAATTTTCATATAAGTAGCTCAATACTTCTGGCTATTAAATTATCCAAATGAAATTTCGTTAAATCTTGCGCATCTGTAGTTGACAATTATTTAGTAAAAATGCTCATATTTCATAAGATATTTCACATTTTTTAATTCTGATTGCTGTATTCTGTATGTAATGTAGTATACCAAGTTTCCTAAAAATGATTTTGCACTTTATACTGGGTCTAATACCCTACGCATTATAACTAAAAAAGTTGCAATTTTTTTGTTTATATATATATATATATTGCAATTTTTTAAAGAAACCTTTATATCTCTACAAATATATGTACTAGCCACATAAAAAATTATACAGATAATTAGAAGAAGCTTCATAATCAAATCCTGCAGCCAAAATGCTTTTCAAGCATTACTTTTTACAGGGGGATCCAAAACACTTTGATTTTTGTTTCGTTTTTTACTGGTCCCCTTTTATTTCTTCGTGGCTGAAATATATGAGGTATAACATGTTCTTAATACTTCCATAGTTTCAAGGCAACTCGTAAAGAATAATTCTAAAAACGTCGAAATTTGAAAATGTTTAAATACTTATTGGTATATAGCGTAGTCGAAAATCGAGTTTTCAGGTAGCGAGAAAAAACTGAAACAAGAAATACACCTTTTTATACATAAAATCAACTCTACCTTCTGTATATCTTTGATATTACCTTGTATACTTTGGTGATATTTCTTCTTCTTCTTTTTTATTGAATAAAATTATAAGAATTTTGCTTTGAAAATTCTGTGAAACTTAAATGAATATGCGGAACAAAAGAGTGAACAAGATGATTTAGATATTTTTATAGTAATTATTGAAATGAAACTTTTAAATAAATGTAAACGCAGGATATGACAGCAGACATATGTTATGTACAAATACAGATTCATGACAATTATTGAAAAACGGTATGTTAATAGCTTTTCTAAGTTTAATAACATATTAGTTAAATTTATCATTTTCACTTATTTATATATTTTAACAGCATTATAAACCATCAAATGTTCTTAGTAAATGGAGTAGTTAAGTGAAAAAGATATGTAATTAATGAGATAAATATTTTACTGTCGAGCGAAAAAATGTATTTTATGTGCAATTATTTTGGATAAAATATACGATATGTAATTTATAAATGATAATCATAAGTTTTAAAGATTGTTCAAACTAATTTTACCTAATAAATGGTATATATGGGCTGACATCTCCTCGTAGTACAGCGATAATGAAGCATAAAACTAATCCAAAAGAAAATACTATACCCAGGGTCATGGGTATGTAATTGATTCTCATGAAAGACCAAGGCGCCATCGCTCACCTAAAAAATTAGAAAAAATGAATGAGTAAAACAGCACGAAAATATTAAGGAAACTTTCTTCTTTTTCTTTTCTTTTTTCTTTCTTTTTTCTTTCTTTTTTTTGGGGGGTGGGGGGGGGGGGTGACATAAATATATAAGTACCGACCGTTCTCCGATTCGAACCGCCAACAAACAAGAACGATTCTATTCTCGTGGAAGAATTGTCCTTGTTTGTTTATGACTTGAATTGGAGAACCAACAGTAGTTTTAAAGAACTTAATTAGTTTAAAGAATATCGCAATAAATATTAAATGGCGGAAAGTACTAAATATAATATGCTGAAACACTTGAATATTTGAAAAATAGATAGATTATTCGGAGATATAGAAAGAGCAAAATGATTAGCTGAGTACAAGATAGAGGCTGATGAGAATGAACGATAGTACACTGGACGTAACTGGACGATTTACTGGACCGTACCGTAACACTGAAATTGTGGACCACTTTTATACACTTGGAAAAACATCCATCAAAAATATAGGTATTTCAAGATTTTAAATTTACAATATTCAACCGAGTGTATATTTTTTAACACGTACTTTAAAAACTAACAACTTTATTTTTTTTTCTCTCTTTTAACCCTGTATATTAGAACATTTTTCTTTCATCAACAAATTATTTTAGTTTCAAAAACTATTGTCAGATTTTTTAAACGTTATGAGTTTTCTAATAATTTCCCCTCATAATAACACCTTTTTCTCGTTAGGATTGCATTTCCGACCTTACATTGGTATGTGATTTCGAATCGTCTTTGTGTCCTCTACGTCTCCTGTAAGTTTGTCGCACTGGTAGCGAATCACCCTGTATACCCGATACTCTTTCTTTTTAACAAATACAAATGACCGATTATAGCATTTGTTAAAAAATGGTATTTTCCATTTAGCACTAAAATTGTTATTGTATATATCACAATTTCTGTACAGTTCAAAGATGTTATTTTTACATAATAACTCTGAAATTTATTAAGTCTTTTAGTTTTTCTACAAAAATAAATAAATAAATAAAATAAAATAAAAAGTAAAAAATAAATTTAAAGCCTGTAAAAATTTATTTTTGAAAAGGTAATAATTAAAAAATAATTTATGGGGAAAATGTACCGAAAGGTAATTATAAGCAATCGATTTTCTCTGCAAAATTAACCAGTGAGAAAACCGTATATTCTATATGCATGCACGCACATACGTATATAGAAAGAAATAGAAAGAAAAGAAATAAATGCATAAATACATATTTATTTGCATAAATAAGTAATAAATGTAAAATTTCAATGCATTGAATAATTATATTAAAAATTATCTCTTTAAAAATATTATTAATTTAACTTCCCTTTATTGTTTGAAGATATTTGATATTATAGTTTTATTAAATTTTGAAACAAAATTAAAATATAATTCTGTCAACAGTTGCACATATAAAGTCTTTTAAGTATGAATGAACATCATGAGTATATGGCACTCTGATAAATAGTGAACGCTAAACAAATTTTATCCATGTTATACTCGGCCAGTACATCCCCGAGTTTAATTTATGGGTATCCTCGTTACACATATCTAGTTTTGCGTAATGGATGTTCAAACCCACTTTTGCCCTGATATATATAAATCCAGTATGCTTGTTAAATCGATTAAGTTTAGTCGATACGTTTGCGTATGTGCATTTACACACTCAACATGTATATATTGTCCGGCAACAGCATTAGTATTTAGGACTGTATTTCGATTATAAAATAATTAATGATGCGGTTAATTATGGAGGTTTGTTGTTTCGCACGCCCATTGAAAAGTATATAAAATATAAAAATGCATTTATTGATTCTCAAGTCTTGTCTAATTCTAATTATCTATGATTAAATTATTTATTCATTATACGCATGTTGTTAGACTTAAATATGTAGCAAGTAATAAATCATACAATATTTAAAACAATCGAAAATTCTATTCATATAATTATCGATAATTTTATATATGTTAAGATGGATAATCGTTTGACACATGCTTCATTTACTAATTCAGATGCACTAAGTATTAAACATACTTAATAATTAAGTAATATAGAATTTTAAATATTATCTAAAATATTTGGAATTCAAAATCAAATAAAATAATCTGGTGTGTCACTCACACGACTTTCTCTTACTTTGAAATTTAATACAATAAATACAGGTTGCAGATTAATAGGTAAGATAACGAGTACTGTTATGTAAACCTATGTTAAACAATTCATATTAGGCTTCTGAAGAGTTTTGTATGATAATTAGTTCTGTGTGAGGGGGCTACCGCCCCCCTCAACCCCCCGTTTCATTAATGCACCTACATTTATATAGAATTTAATTCGGTTATTAAAAAATAATTCTGTTTTTAAAAAACAATTTATTAAAATTATTATTTAAAAAAATTATCTTTCATGATAATGCAGACGATTTCCATATAAGAGAAGTAGTATAACACCAAATATCCAAAATTTTATTATCAAAAGTAAAAAAAAAAAAAAAACTCCCCTCGAGGGGGGACTTCCCCCCCCCAGGGGAGAGGCGAGGCTCCTACATACACAAAATTTTTTTCCCAGTTAACTATCTCTATTACAAAATATATATATTCGTTTCATTTGGTTTAGTGCAGTCTATAGACGTTAAACTCCACTTTCCTGTAATTTCCCCCATAGACGTAATGTATTAGAATTCTCTTGATTGTCCCTGTACACAAACCATTAGCTTGATCTTAACGAAAAGCTTACTGTAGCATCCCTATATGATACACATTTAGAATACCAAGTTTGAACTTTCTGCCATAATTTGTTTTTGAGATATGCTGATAACAGACAGACACACAGACAGACACACAGACATACAGACAGACACACAGACAGACAGACACACAGACATACACACAGATCATTTGCTAAAAACATGATTTTCGTATTCAGGGGACCTCAAAACGTGTAAATATAACAAAATCTCGCGTTCGAAAATTTGACCCAAAAACAATACTTTCTCTACCTTATGGGTAAGAGAAAGTAAAAATTTTGTTATCAAAGTTCAACTCATAACAATTTATAACTTTATTAAATGTCTGTACACATTAATATTAAAACATACACCAAATAATAATTCTAAAATTGTTCAAAACAACCCATTTTTACTTTCTCTTACCCATAAGGTAGAAAAAGTATTGTTTTTGGCCCAAATTTTCGAACGCGAGATTTTGTTATATTTACACGTTTTGAAGTCCCCTGAATACGAAAATCATGTTTTTAGCAAATGGTCTGTGTGTCTGTGTGTGTGTGTGTGTGTGTGTGTGTCTGTGTGTGTGTGTGTGTCTGTCTGTGTGTCTGTCTGTTATCAGCATATCTCAAAAACAAATTATGGCAGAAAGTTCAAACTTGGTATTCTAAATGTGTATCATATAGGGATGCTACAGTAAGCTTTTCGTTAAGATCAAGCAAATGGTTCGTGTACAGGGACAATCAAGAGAATTCTAATACATTACGTCTATGGGGGAAATTGCAGGAAAATAGAGTTTAACGTCTATAGACTGCACTAAACCAAATGAAACAAATATATATTTTTTGAAATAGAGACAGTTATCTGTGAAATTTTTTTTGTGTATGTAGGAGTCTCGCCTCCCCCCCTGGGGGGGAAGTCCCCCCTCGAGGGGAGTAAATTTTCATGATCGGTATCTTTCAAAAGAGCTCGCTAATACCTTTAAAACGAATGGTTGAACCATCGATCTGCGATAATTTAAAACAAAGTTATCGATTTTTTATTACTTTTAACGAAAAAAAAAACTTTGAAAAAAAAATCGTATTTTTTTTTTTTTTTTTTTTTAATATTGAGAATAAAATGGACTTTTTTTTGGATATTTGGTGTTAAACTACTTCTCTAATATGGAAATCGTCTGCCTTATCATAAAAGGTAATTTTTTTAAATAATAATTTTAATAAATTATTTTTTAAAAAGAGAAATATTTTTTAATAACCGAATTAAATTCTATATAAATGTAGGTGCATTAATGAAACGGGGGGTTGAGGGGGGCGGTAGCCCCCTCACACAGAACTAATTATCATACAAAACTCTTCAGAAGCCTAATATGAATTGTTTAACATAGGTTTACATAACAGTACTCGTTATCTTACCTATTAATCTGCAACCTGTATTTACAGTATTAAATTTCAGGGTAAGAGAAAGTCGTGTGAGTGACACACCAGATTATTACTTTCTCTTACCCATAAGGTAGAGAAAGTATTGTTTTTGGGTCAAATTTTCGAACGCGAAATTTTGTTATATTTACACGTTTTGAGGGCCCCTGAATACTAAAATCATGTTTTTAGCAAATGGTCTGTGTGGATGTCTGTGTGTTTGTCTGTGTGTTTGTCTGTCTGTCTGTGTGTCTGTCTGTGTGTCTGTCTGTGTGTCTGTCTGTTATCAGCATATCTCAAAAACAAATTATGGCAGAAAGTTCAATTTTGGTATTCTAAATGTGTATCATATAGGGATGCTACAGTAAGCTTTTCGTTAAGATCAAGCTAATGGTTTGTGTACAGGGACAATCAAGATAATTCTTATACATTACGTCTATGGGGGAAATTGCAGGAAAATAGAGTTTAACGTCTATAGACTGCACTAAACCAAATTGAACGTATATATATATTTTGTAATAGAGATAGTTAACTGGGAAAATTTTTTTGTGTATGTAGGAGCCTCGCCTCCCCCCCTGGGGGAGAAGTCCTCCCTCAAGGGGAGTAAATTTTCATGATGGGTATCTTTCAAAAGAGCTCGCTAATACCTTTAAAACGAATGGTTGAACCATCGATCTGCGATAATTTAAAACAAAGTTATCGATTTTTTTTTTTACTTTTAACGAAAAAAAAACTTAGAAAAAAAATCGTACTATTTCTTTTTTCTTTTTCTTTCTTTCTTTTTTCTTTTTTTTTTTTTTTTAAATATTGAGAATAAAATGGACTTTTTTTGGATATTTGGTGGTATACTGCTTCTCTAATATGGAAATCGTCTGCTTTATCATAAAAGATAATTCTTTTAATAATAATTTTAATAAATTATTTTTTAAAAAGAGAATTATTTTTTAATAACCGAATTAAATTCTATATAAATGTAGTTGCATTAATGAAACGGGGGGTTGAGGGGGGCGGTAGCCCCCCTCACACAGAACTAATTATCATATAAAACTCTTCAGAAGCCTATTATGAATTGTGTAACATAGGTTTACATAACAGTACTCGTTATCTTACCTATTAATCTGCAAGCTGTATTTATAGTATTAAATTTCAGGGTAAGAGAAAGTCGTGTGAGTGACACACCATATTATTTTTCTTTATAATTATTGGCTTTTTTATGTGCTCATTAAAAAAAACGATTATTTTTTAACTTATATTATTTACTGATTCATAAGTATTGCTTAAAATTCAGTCCGATTTACTGTAATAATTTAAAAATGCATAAAATTTATCAATTAAAATATTTAGATTTCATAAATAATAATAAAAAAAATAATCGAAGTTTTAACACACAACTATTTATAATTATAATAGATCGCTGTACATATTAATATTAAAATATACCGAAAATAATAATTCTTAAATTGTTTAAAACATCACAAATTTTTATTTAAAAAAATTACTGATAATTTTATGCGCTTACCAAAAAGGACGATTACGTTTGACAGTTACTTCATTTACCAATTCATAAGTATTATTAAAAAGTCAGTTAGATTCAATGTAATCATGCAAAGAACTGCATAAAATGTATTGATTACAATATTTAGAATTTAAAATAAATAAATAAACAAAATAAATAATTAATTAAATTAAAAAATACCAAAATACCAACGCATAAATATTTATGATTTTTGTAAATGCCTGCGCAGATTAATATTAAAATATACAGCAAATAATATTTCTTAAAATGTTTAACACAAGCTATAAATTTTATTTCAAAATTACTGATAATTTGATCGTTTGATCCTTACTTCAATCACTGATTCACAATATTTGTTTAATATTCAATCCGATTCAAGATAATAATAATAATAATAATAATAATAATAATAAATTCATTCACTAAAGTAATTATAATTCAAAATAAATAATTTTTTTTTTTTTTTTTTTTTTTTTTTTTTTTTTTGAAGTTCTAACCAGAGAGAAGAATTTTCCACTTTTTTTACAACCACTATTTCTAACAGAAATTTTTATGGTATTTAACAGCAATTTCTTTGTGATTAAATAGGATAGATATTATTGTACAAAAATAGTAGTAGCAAAAAAGTGGAAATTCCTCATACCTGGTTCCAAAATATAATTATTTAAAAATTTATTAAATACCTGAACATATTATTTAAAAAATAAACAGCAAATTATAATTGTTAAAATATTTAAAATAGCAACACGAATAATTTTATGCACTTACTAAAATGGACAATTTCTTTGACACTTACTTCCTTAACCGTTTCATAAGACTTGTTAAATATTCACTCCAATACAATGTAATAAATTCAAAAAAACTGCATAAAATGTATAACGGTTGCTTTCGCATAGTCTTATTTCTAACGTTGAAAAGTTATAGGGTTGTCTATAATTACTGCCTCTAGCTTTGGATGTCTCTTTCGCGACCTTGAGAAACAAGTTTTCTTTTATTTCATATTTTCCTTCATATAAAAATTAAAAGTGCTTTTGTGACTTTGTATTTAGATTGATTACGAAATATCTAGATCATCCAGAAAACAAAAAAGAAAATGATAATAATAAAATAACCAAATAAAAAATCGGAGAAAAATACTTTGTCCCTCATATCAAGTATTTAATTGCTTTTAAAAAGTGTGAGTTCTTTAAAATATGCTGAGAGAATTACTTAGATAATCTAACTTAAAAACTAACTTAAAAAGTGGTTATTAGGCACCCAGCTGACCATAAAAATGTTTAAAAAAAAAAAAAAAAAATTGCAATTTTCGAGATATTTTCCGTTTGAAACATCTGTAAGTTAACCTTATGAAATTCAAGTAGTATTTTATTTAATAAATAAAGAACCTAATATGTGAATGTTATAAGCTACAAAATCTCGCACTAGTTACTTGAAGTAAATAGCAGTGCCGGGTTCGATCCCAGGTCGCACTCATTTACCTAGCCATTCGGAATTTTCGGTAGTTTTCTCCGAAACTGACTTAAATACGGGCTATTACTCAGAAAGCCCTCTCCCCTCACGGAAGGCATTCCACATATAGGTCTAGGATCCTAACATAGTCAATCGGTCTTAGACTCTGCAACCAACCAACCCTCAAGTCAATAGTCCAGCTCTTCATTATGTGAAAAAACTAGACACGAGTGCATCATCAAACCAGTAAAGCGCACGTGCAACTATTAAGAAATTTCAATTGGCTTAGGCATTCAGCTTCCTCTGAAATTTTGAAGTAGTGCTGCTATCTACCGAAAAAAGAAGGAACAAGAGTTTAAAAATCGATTAAAACAAGGAAAAAATGTTAAGAAACTGTTGCATAAAAGAGGTTAAAAGATGTCAAATGTTTAGTTTCGCTGCAAAACCAATGGACATTAAAGGGTTAAATATAAATGAATGATAATAAATGGACAAATTCAAGGCATGTTAAATGTGATTTATATCTTTCCCAAACTATTTTTTTGAAATCTTATATTTAATAAAATAACATATTTTCTTTCATAATTACTGTAATATTCTGGTATTAACTTAAATGATTAAATTATGCCATTGTTCGATTAAATGTATCAAAATTTAATGTGATTTTTAAAATGTTATGCGATTGGTAGGTAGCATCTAATACAGCATATATATTTGGTTTTATGGTGTGCAGTTATTTTTTAATTATTATGATAAAAAAGTAATTTTTAATTATGAGCGTACTTTTTCTTAAAATTTTATATTATTAAAATATTTTTGTTTTTATTATGATGAGTAAAAAAGTAATTTTTAATTATAGTTGTAATTTTACTTAAAATTTTATACCAAAATATATTAGGCCTTGTCATAAAAAATTACAGTGACTTAGTATTACATATTACAAATAAAATGACATTATTAAATTTAGAATTTAAAATTATACTAACATTTAGTTATATTTCAAGTCTAGAAAATATAACAAAGCTGTCAGAAAAGCTTTTTTCCCAGTAAAAATTAATCGTTTTAATTAATCATTTAAATTAATCATTTAAATTAATCGTTTAAATTTAAAGTAATGCTTTTCAAAGAAAAGCTTTTATAAAGGCGGTATTTATAAATGTAACATCGAAAAAACTAATGCTACATTGTATTAATGAAAAAGAGTAAATTCATTTTCTGTGAAAATAAATAATTAAATCAATTTATACGAATATCGATTTAATAAAAAGATCTCATTATTTAAATTCAAAAATATTTACTTTAAATTTTTATGCCTTAAATAAATTAATTTTATGGAGTGAAAATTGTATAACATTTAACTAATTCATCTTACCTTTTAGTCCACAATTAACTTTTAATAAAAAATGGATATTTCGTTTTGAAGGGTCTTTGAAAACCGTTCGTTATCCGCATTTGCTTTTGTGCGTGAAACAATGTGGTCATAGAATAAAAAAGATGTAACGGCATGACTTGGTGAAATGCAGGTAATTCAGGAAATATCAACTTATCTATGAGCGAATTTCCGTTATAGTAAAAGACAGATAATGCCGCCATTATTGTCCACGACAAAAGCGTAGTAATTTTTTAGATAGCTAAGTTTGATGACCTTCTAATGCTGCTATTGTTTTTAGAAGAAGAGAAATTGAATCCTAGACGTTCCTGTGCTTTACTTATTTGTGAAATGAATACTCATGCATGAGAATTCTGATAAAATAAATATTCTTTTTTTTTTCTTCTATGGATTATTCATTGCAGTTTAAGAAATGAACAGAAATTAATTCTATTCATGTGTTTTTTTGAGTAATGAAAAAGAGTTTGTATTTTTAATCTCTATTTAATCGTAAGTTTTAACTATTTTGTACTTGTAAAAAATAATCAAATCCACCCCTACATACACTTCCCCCCTCCTATTTTCAGTTCTGTTTAAAAATAGTGGTGATGAAATCTCTCAGGAAAACGAAAAAGCAGCTAAGCTTACTTTCTTCATTACAATATTATTATTCTATTTATTTATTTATTTTTGTATGCTAATAATATAAATCCAAAATGTTAATTAAGGGGACCTGACACCTTTAACTTGACCCCATTAAAATAGGTTTCACATAAAACCTTATATTTCCCTTTAACATTTATAAATTGAACTATGTTAGGTTTGTACAATAAAATTTTTATTCAGGCATCAATTCATAGTCATGAAAATGCTAAAGCTTCTAAAGATATTTGAAGAAAGACTTAGTATTTTTTTTTTTTTTTTTTTGGAAGTTCAATAAAACCTACTTAAAAGAATTAGAAATAGATTTTCTAATAGCTTTAAAAGAAAAAAAAAAAAAAACCCTCAAAAAATCATGATTTTTGCAAATATTTACATACGCATGCACTTTTTATTTATTTTTCCCTAAAAACTAATTAATAAATTTAAAAATCCATTCCTTATTCTTTTATATAGGTTCTATTAAACATCCAAAAAAATATATAGGGGAGACCCGTGTACCTAGGGCCGCTTTTTTTCAATGTCCAAAAACAGAGCCCTTGACCTGTTTAAAATTATCAAACTGATATGAACATATCTTTAGGACTAATTACTTCAAATTGGGATTAATATAAATACATAAAATAGTAAATTCCGACAAATAGAAGGTTTTTAAAAAAACTTCCCTCGTGGCCCTAGGTACAACACCCTCATTGTACCTGGGGCCAGACCTCATTGTACCTAGGGTCATTCTCTCAAAATTCGATTTCACTTTGTAATGAATAGAAAATAAGCATATAATCATGTATTTTATAAAAGAAACAATATCAAGTAATATATTTATCATATAATAATTATCATGTTGTTGCTTTAATTTAAAACACGACATTTTTATTTATTTATTTTTTCTTTGGGATGTTCTAACATAATTTTTTTTTCTTCAATTTTTTTTCTAGAGTGTCTCTTAGATTTCTAGATCTCTCTGGTTTTCGGTCACATCTTTTCTTTGATGTGGGAGGTTTTGCTTTAGGTAAAGGTTTTGCTTAGGTTCGTACTTGTTAAAGCATTGCACACGAAAAGATGTTAGAGGTTTAAGGTTTCGAAATTTCAACAGGACACGAAACAGAGACTTCCAATTCTATCATTGTTGGTTCACATTCTTCCTGAAAAATCTTTTTATTATTATTATTATTATTATTTACTTATGGAGGGGTCTTGTCTTTCAGTCCCATTTGAAATTAAATATTCATCCTCAGTGAATGTGTTTTGATTTATTGGCCATATGCTGGATACACGAAAGCCTGATAGAATGTTTACAGGCGGATAGGATTTGCCAACATTTTCAGCAACATCATATATAGTGATTAGTTTACCAGAGTTTTCCAGCATCCAATTACTACAGGCTATACTGTGTTTCTTAACACTTTTGTGACCGCTGACGTAGATTCACGATAGTTGAAAGTATGAAACTCCACCAGTGGGAGTTCCTTTTTCAATTTGTATGTTATTTGTTTCTAAAAAATATACACAATATTCATATTTGTACAATCAGTAAACTATGGATGCAAATACTTTGATTAGACAGAGTGTTATAATATATAAATTTGAATACGGAAAATTTTGTTTTGAAAAACTGTAACTTATGAGAAAAACGCCCACAGGCGCACTTTACTGTCAAAAAGACAAAAACATGCGGTCGCGAAAGTGTTAAAAGGTCCAAACACACTGGCCCTGGGTACAAGGCAGCGATGTGGCCCTAGGTACAAGTTTTGGTAACTTCATTCAAAATGCCTTCCACTAAAAAATCCACATGCAGAGAGGACTAATTAAATATCTCATTTATTACTCAATATAACAAGGAAAATTATACACTAGAAATGAAAGAAAAATATTTGACTTGCCTTTGTAAAATAGCAAAAGAGATGAGCTGCAAAATTTTACTTCAAACCATGAAAATTCGTTTTCTACATGTAACTTGTCAAAACTCTCTCCTCAAAAGTTCCAAAGTAGTTGTAAAAGTAGCAATTGATGTTGTTACTCGCCCAATTGAGTATTAAAACTTAAAATTATATATTATTTAAATAAAGTTCGGTGGCCCTAGGTACACGGGTCTCCCCTATATAGATGTATATATTAAGTCATTTCTTAAATACCTGTAGTAGTTTTAGTATTTTGATGATCATGAATTCTTCAAAAAATGCAAATTGAATAAACGTAATTTAAAGATTTCAAATTTGTAAAAATAAATAAATAAATAAATAAATATATATATATATAAGAATTGTTGCCTATATATATTTTTTTTCAGCAAACCGAATATAGTTCAATTTATAAATATTAAATAAAATATAAGCTTTTATATGAAACTTACTTCTGTGGTGCAAAGTCAAAGTGTCAGGTCCCCTTAATCAAAAACTCTTTATTTGATTTATTATTACTATTATTATTTAAAAGTCATTTAAAATCGAGAGCAATAAATAAATAATGATATTTTTTACCACTAAATAGATTTCAAAATAATATCATTTTAGTTCAAAACCATTTTACTGGATTTATTTATTTACAATTATATATAAATTCATTTCTTATTTTTATATTATTGATTTCAGAAACAATTATCTTGCGTTTGATTTTCAGATTTCTTTTGCGATTATAGTCAACATTTTCAAAATTTAAAGATAAAAAAGTTTATTAAAATAAAAATCAATTAATTATAATAAGAAAATACGCAAAAAAATCTAAATTATTAAATTTATTTTTAAAAATTTTGGCTGAAATTAGAGATGTTTAACATTTAAATTAATTTTTTTTATTCACCGTCTAAAATTAATCAAAGTTCTCTTTATTTCTCACCTATCCTCATTGTTCATAAGTATGCAAATGCCGTCCCGTTCCGGTGAATGAAAATGAAATTTAATAACATTTACTAATGCTCTTACAACATTAACATTTATAATTTACACCCCCACCCCTAAAACGAAGTAATTCTCAGCAAGAAAAAATGCAGATTCAGAGATTGAAATCGAGATTCAATAAACTTTTGATAAAAGTCTATATACTGTGTAAATTATTCAGTTTATAAGAACTCTATTTTTCATTAGAAGGGTGTTGACTGTTGATGCTACTTTTTTGCATAAAAAAAAGTAATTATTTAGAGTATTACAAGATAATAAACGCTTACAGTGACATGAGTAAATTAGGCATGTATAACGAAATGTATTTTCTTTAATTTAAAATAATCTGGTGTGTCACTCACACGACTTTCTCTTACCCTGAAATTTAATACTATAAATACAGGTTGGAGATTAAGAGGTAAGATAACGATGTTATGTAAACCTATGTTAAACAATTCAAATTAGGCTTCGGGAGAGTTTTATATGATAATTAGTTTTGTGTGAGGGGGGGGGGGCTACCGCCTCCCTCAACCCCCCGTTTCATTCATGCACCTACATTTATATAGAATTGAATTCGGTTATTAAAAAATAATTCTGTTTTTTACAAATAATTTATTAAAATTATTATTAAAAAAATTATGTTTTATGATAAGGCAGACGATTTCCATATTAGAGAAGTAGTATAACACCAAATATCCAAAAAAAGTCCATTTTATTCTCAATATTAAAAAAAAAAAAAAAAAAAAAAAAAAAAAAAAAAAAAAAAGATTTTTTTTTTCTAAGTTTTTTTTTCGTTAAAAGTAAAAAAAATAGATAACTTTGTTTTAAATTATCGCAGATTTTTGGTTTGGTTCAACCATTCGTTTTAAAGGTATTGGCGAGCTCTTTTGAAAGATACCAATCCTGAAAATTTAATCCCCTCGAGGGGGGACTCCCCCCCCCAGGGGGGAAGCGAGGCTCCTACATGCACAAATTTTTTTTTCCCAGTTGACTATCTCTATTACAAAAAATATATATTCGTTTCATTTGGTTTAGTGAAGACTATAGACGTTAAACCCTACTTACCTGCAATTTACCCCATAGACGTAATGTATTAGAATTCTCTTGATTGTCCCTGCACACGAACCATTTGCTTGATCTTAACGAAAAGCTTACTGTAGCATCCCTATATGATACACATTTTGAATACCAAGTTTGGAATGTCTGCTACTATTTGTTCTTGAGATATGCTGATAACAGACAGACACACACACACAGACATACACACAAACATACACACAGACCATTTGCTAAAAACATGATTTTCGTGTTCAGGCGACCTCAGAACATGTAAATATAACAAAATCTCACTTTCGAAAATTTGACCCAAAAACAATACTTCCTTTACCATATGGGTAAGAGAAAGTTAAAACCGTGTAAGGAGCGTTAAATTGCAAATAAATTAGAAATACTGCCCGTTTTGTTTTTATTCTAAATTTCGTACCAAATGAAAAGGGCGATTTTTCTAAATCCAGGAGCACAGCCCCCTTATTGATGCGATAATTAGAATTTTTACTTTATCTTACCCATAAGGTAGAGAAAGTATTGTTTTTGGGTCAAATTTTCGAACGCGAGATTTTGTTATATTTACACGTTTTGAGGTCCCCTGAATACGAAAATCATGTTTTTAGCAAATGGTCTGTGTGTCTGTGTGTGTGTCTGTGTGTCTGTCTGTTATCAGCATATCTCAAAAACAAATTATGGCAGAAAGTTCAAACTTGGTATTCTAAATGTGTATCATATAGGGATGCTACAGTAAGCTTTTCGTTAAGATCAAGGAAATCGTTCATGTACAGGGACAATCAAGAGAATTCTAATACATTACGTCTATGGGGGAAATTGCAGGAAAATAGAGTTTAACGTCTTTAGACTGCACTAAACGAAATGAAATATATATTTTGTAATAGAGACAGTTAACTGGGAAAATTTTTTTGTGTATGTAGGAGCCTTGCCTCCCCCCTGGAGGGGAAGTCCCACCTCGAAGGGAGTAAATTTTCATGATGGGTATCTTTCAAAAGAGCTCGCCAATACCTTTAAAACGAATGGTTGAACCATCGATATGCGATAATTTAAAACAAAGTTATCGATTTTTTTTACTTTTAACGAAAAAAAACTTAGAAAAAAAATCGTACTTTTTTTTTAATATATTGAGAATAAAATGGACTTTTATGGATATTTGGTGTTATACTACTTCTCTAATATGGAAATCGTCTGCCTTATCATAAAAGACAATTTTTTTATATAATAATTTTAATAAATTATTTTTTAATAACGAAATAAAATTCTATATAAATGTAGGTGCATTAATGAAACGGGGGATTGAGGGGGGCGGTAGCCCCCCTCACACAGAACTAATTATCATATAAAACTCTTCAGAAGCCTAATATGAATTGTTTAACATAGGTTTACATAACAGTACTCGTTATCTTACCTATTAATCTGCAACCTGTATTTATAATATTAAATTTCAGGGTAAGAGAAAATCGTGTGAGTGACACACCAGATTATTTTAATTAACTAAAGCATGAAATTTTAGAGGCAACACTTCATTATTTCATTTATCATTCTAGACATCTTAGATGGATGTTTGCAGACGATTTTCCGTTCTGAATAATTGTTTTCAATTTTCGATATACCACGTGACAAACTACTGGAGATTAAAATATAGCAAATTTTGAATTTTTCCAATTTTAAACCGAATTAACAGTAGCCGATTTAACGATTTAACAGAAGCCGACTGACAGCCGATTAAAGCCGATTTAACAGAAATTGGTAATCGCCCATGATTAGTGCTCATCAGTCTCCAGTTCAAAAATTTAAGACGTAACTTTAAAAATAAGTTTTTTACAGAAATAATATTTATTTAAATCCATTTTCCTTTTACCTGTTTATGAAAGGAGAGAGAAATTCCTTTTATGGAGAAAATAATTTTTTTTTTCTTTTCTGAACTGGGGATTTAAAAGTGCTAAAAAAGATTTTTTAAATTTTTAAATGATTTTTTTACATATTTTATTTTGCTTATGCCAAGAATTTTTTTTAACATGATTTATAACCGCCAAATATGCGCAAAAATTATAAAATGGGGCAGTTATGCACATTAGATTTTAAGAAATAGTTTTTTCATAAACAAAGTGCACCACAGGCCCCACTAGGTGGGAGTTTGCCACGATCAGAATTTTCAAAGGTCGTTTTCACGGTGTACGAACTGGCTATTTCAAGGGGAGGGGCAGAACAGGGCGGCACAGGCGCCACCAAGCGGTAGTTTTCTGCGGTCAGAATTTCCAAAGATCATTTGCAGAGAGAACGAATAGGCCTTTTCAGATCATGAAACGGGAAGAGGGTGCCACAGGCGCTACGGAACGGCAATTTACTGCAATTAGAATTTTCAATATAGCTATTTGAACTATAAGCGAATAAGCTGATGTAGGTCATGAAAAGAGAAAAAGGCGCAGCAGGCGTCACTGAGGAATACAGTTAAATTTTTCAAGGATCGCGAACCAGCTGGTCGCCGAAGGTCGATCGTTAAATATACCATGAAGCTGGTCGTTAAATATATCATGAAGGAATTGCTTGTTTAATTATGAGAAAGAATATGTTTAGTTCAATTTTATGAAATGAGTGATTTCTTATTGAAAATATGATTGTCTGGGAAAAAAAAAAAAAAAAAAAAAAAAACTCGATGGGCAAAAACGAAGGGCACTTTTGGATTGAGCATCCTAAAAAACACATAGTTTACCAAAAAATTTTGATACAGCTGCTTTTTTCCCCCAGACCTATATTTTTAGTCTAGAAATATCTATATTGTATCTGAAAGAAAAAAAAAATTGCTGATATAAAATAGTTTTTGAATGAACTTAGAAAAAAAAAATATATATCTATTATAAAAATAAAGAAAAGTTTGAATTTATGAAATAATATCTCAAAATTTTATTTCTCCTCAATTTTGATTTACTGAAAGATCAAGAAAAGTTTTTCATCGTGCTTATATAAATCAAAGAAGATGACTAATGATCCGCTGAGCTTTTATTTTCTTCTTACTGTTGAGGAAAAAAGAAAAATATATATTTGGAAGATATACTGTTTAAAAACATGGATGTGTAAGTCTTGTCAAGTGACTTTCATCGACCTGTCAGATATTGACAGATTTCTTTTTCGACGTCTCTTCATATTGAACACGAAGAATAATTTGATATATCTGCTTTTTTTTTTTTTTTTTAATTATTGTCTCTGGGTCCTTGAAATACAAAAGTTTTTTATAGTAATACATACTCATTACTAATGAAAAAAAAAAGTTTTATTTTATTAACAGACATATGTATGCCTGTTGCAATCAATATTCAATTTTATGTTCTTCTAGTCTTTTTTTCTTCTTAACTTCTGAATTTTTACAATGATAAACACTTGATTGTTTTTTCTATTTTTCCTTTTTGTTAAAAAAGGTTCGGTTAAAAATAAAACTATTTTCAAAAGGATTATATATATATATATATATATACATATTTATTTATAAAAGTTTTTTATAAGTTGTTATGTGACAGATATTGCACATTTGGTAACAGCTATAAATTTATACGGAGAAATTTAAATATAATACTGATAATACAATGATATATTATCCAATATATTTTGTTTGTAATTATCAAAAAATAGTCGAAATTCTAAAATATATAATGACCTATAATATTTGCAAGCGGTGCGGTGATGGCAGAACCCTTTCAAATACAGACTGGCCTTCACTGGGTATGTCATATTATTTTTTACCAATATTGATAAGAACCACTAGCATATATTTAAAAAAATTTTTGAAGTGAAAACTTCTTTAGGCGCGTTGAGCACTTTTGGGTGAACAAAAATCATGAAACTCGCGTCATCGTCAGCGAAGGTTTTCCATTTGAAGTGAATACTTCTTTATGCGCGTTGAGCACTTTTGGGTGAACAAAAATCATGAAACTCGCGTCATCGTCAGCGAAGCCTTTCCATGAGAATCGAAAGTGGAATTCGAGATTTCAGCTGATTTATACGTTTTGAGGTGTCCTGAATGGGTTTTCTTTTGTATCTCAGCTACTAATTAAAATAATTTAATAAGTAATACATCATTTGAAAGCTTTGTTGAGTTGGAATCGAACAGTAACTTACAGAAATTTCTACCGCCAGATGGCGCTGTAATATTTTAAAATTTCAAAATTTCAATTTCTAATTATGATTAAATTATTTTTAATACATCATTCGAAAGATATTTTAAAGTTCTTTTATATTATCGGAAGTGGAATTCGAGATTTTACATGATTTACACGTTTTGAGGTGTCCTGAATGGGTTTTCTTTTGTATCTCAGCTACTAATTAAAATAATTTCATAAGAAATCCATCATTAGAAAGCTTTGTTGATTTGGAATCGAGCAGTAGATTACAGAAATTTCTACCGCCAGATGGCGCTGTAACATTTTAAAATTTCAATATTTCAAATTCTAATTATGATTAAATTATTTTTAATACATCATTCGAAAGATAATTTAAAGTTCTTTTATATTATCGAAAGTGGAATTCGAGATTTCACCTGATTTACACGTTTTGGGGTGTCCTGAATCGGATTTCTTTTGTATCTTAGCTACTAATTAAAATAATTTCATAAATAATCAATATTTTTACCTAATATATGGCTTAGTTCATTTAATTTGGGTAGCAACAAATATTGTGCCGAATCATATGATACAGATCATAAACACTTCTTTACAAACAAAAAATAATTCGAAAATAATAATCTAATAGCTCAACGATACAATTCACAAGTTACTTAGTTTTCACTTCTATCGGCAGTCCCCAAACACTGCTTTGATTTTTCTTTCTTTTTTTTCTTTTTTCTTTTTTTAGCCTGAACAGTAGCATAATACAATTTGCCGTTCGATTTTGTAATGCTACCACCAAAAACAGTTAATCAGACAAAAGAAAGTACCAAAACATACGTTTTTTAGTTTCTCTTACCCATATGTGTGGTGGAGAAAATATTGATTTTGAGTCAAATTTTCAAAATTCAGTTTTTGTTATATTTATACGTTTTGAGGTTCCCTGAATCCGAAGAAACAGGTTTTTAGCGGTTGGTCTGTGTGTATGTTATCAGCATATCTCAAGAACAAATAACATCAAGAAGTCCAAACTGAGTAGTCTAAATCTGTGTCATATAGAGATGCTACACGTAACTTAGGCATATAAGCATGTTTCATGTAGAATATGGTATGAAAATCATTCACCGTTCGCGCGTTTACAGGGCTACACAAAAGAACTAGAATATAGTGGGATAATACTTGGAAATTCATAGAAGTTCATTTCAGGCTGTGATATATGTTATTAATATAGGATTATATTTAAGTGCACAATGTGGTGTGTACATGATTTTTAGAAGATGTACAGGACTGTCAATAATTAAGCGAAAACATTCTTTTTCATAAACAAAGTGCACCACAGGCCCCACCAGGTGGGAGTTTGCCACGATCAGAATTTTCAAAGGTCATTTTCACGGTGTACGAACTGGCTATTTCAAGGGGAGGGGCAGAACAGGGCGGCACAGGCGCCACCAAGCGGTAGTTTTCTGCGGTCAGAATTTCCAAAGATCATTTGCAGAGAGAACGAATAGGCCTTTTCAGATCATGAAACGGGAAGAGGGTGCCACAGGCGCTACGGAACGGCAATTTACTGCAATTAGAATTTTCAATATAGCTATTTGAACTATAAGCGAATAAGCTGATGTAGGTCATGAAAAGAGAAAAAGGCGCAGCAGGCGTCACTGAGGAATACAGTTAAATTTTTCAAGGATCGCGAACCAGCTGGTCCCCGAAGGTCGATCGTTAAATATACCATGAAGCTGGTCGTTAAATATATCATGAAGGAATTGCTTGTTTAATTATGAGAAAGAATATGTTTAGTTCAATTTTATGAAATGAGTGATTTCTTATTGAAAATATGATTGTCTGGAAAAAAAAAAAAAAAAACTCGATGGGCAAAAACGAAGGGCACTTTTGGATTGAGCATCCTAAAAAACACATAGTTTACCAAAAAATTTTGATACAGCTGCTTTTTTCCCCCAGACCTATATTTTTAGTCTAGAAATATCTATATTGTATCTGAAAGAAAAAAAAAAAATGCTGATATAAAATAGTTTTTGAATGAACTTAGAAAAAAAAAAAATATATATATTATAAAAATAAAGAAAAGTTTGAATTTATGAAATAATATCTCAAAATTTTATTTCTCCTCAATTTTGATTTACTGAAAGATCAAGAAAAGTTTTTCATCGTGCTTATATAAATCAAAGAAGATGACTAATGATCCGCTGAGCTTTTATTTTCTTCTTACTGTTGAGGAAAAAAGAAAAATATATATTTGGAAGAAATACTGTTTAAAAACATGGATGTGTAAGTCTTGTCAAGTGACTTTCATCGACCTGTCAGATATTGACAGATTTCTTTTTCGACGTCTCTTCATATTGAACAGGAAGAATAATTTTATATATCTGCTTTTTTTTTTTTTTTTTAATTATTGTCTCTGGGTCCTTGAAATACAAAAGTTTTTTATAGTAATACATACTCATTACTAATGAAAAAAAAAAGTTTTATTTTATTAACAGACATATGTATGCCTGTTGCAATCAATATTCAATTTTATATTCTTCTAGTCTTTTTTTCTTCTTAACTTCTGAATTTTTACAATGATAAACACTTGATTGTTTTTTCTATTTTTCCTTTTTGTTAAAAAAGGTTCGGTTAAAAATAAAACTATTTTCAAAAGGATTTTATATATATATATATATATATATATACATATTTATTTATAAAAGTTTTTTATAAATTGTTATGTGACAGATATTGCACATTTGGTAACAGCTATAAATTTATACGGAGAAATTTAAATATAATACTGATAATACAATGATATATTATCCAATATATTTTGTTTGTAATTATCAAAAAATAGTCGAAATTCTAAAATATATAATGACCTATAATATTTGCAAGCGGTGCGGTGATGGCAGAACCCTTTCAAATACAGACTGGCCTTCACTGGGTATGTCATATTATTTTTTACCAATATTGATAAGAACCACTAGCATATATTTATAAAAATTTTTGAAGTGAAAACTTCTTTAGGCGCGTTGAGCTTTTTTGGGTGAACAAAAATCATGAAACTCGCATCATCGTCAGCGAAGGTTTTCCATTTGATGTGAATACTTCTTTATGCGCGTTGAGCACTTTTGGGTGAACAAAAATCATGAAACTCGCGTCATCGTCAGCGAAGCCTTTCCATGAGAATCGAAAGTGGAATTCGAGATTTCAGCTGATTTATACGTTTTGAGGTGTCCTGAATGGGTTTTCTTTTGTATCTCAGCTGCTAATTAAAATAATTTAATGAGTAATACATCATTTGAAAGCTTTGTTGAGTTGGAATCGAACAGTAACTTAAAGAAATTTCTACCGCCAGATGGCGCTGTAACATTTTAAAATTTCAATATTTCAAATTCTAATTATAATTAAATTATTTTTAATACATCATTCGAAAGATAATTTAAAGTTCTTTTATATTATCGAAAGTGGAATTCGAGATTTCACCTGATTTACACGTTTTGGGGTGTCCTGAATCGGTTTTCTTTTGTATCTTAGCTACTAATTAAAATAATTTCATAAATAATCAATATTTTTACCTAATATATGGCTTAGTTCATTTAATTTGGGTAGCAACAAATATTGTGCCGAATCATATGATACAGATCATAAACACTTCTTTACAAACAAAAAATAATTCGAAAATAATAATCTAATAGCTCAACGATACAATTCACAAGTTACTTAGTTTTCACTTCTATCGGTAGTCCCCAAACACTGCTTTGATTTTTTTTTTCTTTTTTTTCTTTTTTCTTTTTTTAGCCTGAACAGTAGCATAATACAATTTGCCGTTCGATTTTGTAATGCTACCACCAAAAACAGTTAATCAGACAAAAGAAAGTACCAAAACATACGTTTTTTAGTTTCTCTTACCCATATGTGTGGTGGAGAAAATATTGATTTTGAGTCAACTTTTCAAAATTCAGTTTTTGTTATATTTATACGTTTTGAGGTTCCCTGAATCCGAAGAAACAGGTTTTTAGCGGTTGGTCTGTGTGTATGTTATCAGCATATCCCAAGAACAAATAACATCAAGAAGTCCAAACTGAGTAGTCTAAATCTGTGTCATATAGAGATGCTACACGTAACTTAGGCATATAAGCATGTTTCATGTAGAATATGGTATGAAAATCATTCACCGTTCGCGCGTTTACAGGGCTACACAAAAGAACTAGAATATAGTGGGATAATACTTGGAAATTCATAGAAGTTCATTTCAGGCTGTGATATATGTTATTAATATAGGATTATATTTAAGTGCACAATGTGGTGTGTACATGATTTTTAGAAGATGTACAGGACTGTCAATAATTAAGCGAAAACATTCTTTTTTATTGAATGTAATTAGTGGAAGTGCTTTACTATAATGCTTTACTATGTACAGAAAAACTACGGAGAATTTAAAATTAGTTCCTCATATCCATGTGGTAAATAAAATACTTTTTAAACTAAATATTTAAGGTTTGTTTTATCTATATTTACACGTTTTGAATATTGAAGTCATGTTTTTGATGTTTAATCTTTGTCTATGTCTTTTATCAGAATAACTTAAAAAGAAATAATTTCAGGCAACTTAAATGTTGAATTTTGAATTGAATATAAAATTGTTACTTGAAAAATTTTATTAAAACTTATAAGTTTTAAGGAATGATGCGGGTGAAAGTTGTCTGAATAATTTGGAATGAACTGTTAAATTTAATAACAGCTTTTAAATTCCCTTTAAATGTTTGTACAGTATTGAAACGGAAGGTTGAGGGGGCAGTAATCCCCTTCAAACCTTTCCGAAGCCTATTTTAAATTGTTTTTAACGAAGGTTTATATAACTGTATTTGTTTTGCTATCTTATCCCTTAATATTCAATCTGCCTTTATGGTATTAAATTTCAGGACAAGAGAAAGTCGTGTGAGTGCCACACCAGATTATCTTGTTTAAGTTAAAACCACAAATCTTCACTTCAGAAACACTAAAAGTGTTCAGTACTATATTTCTTTACTTTAAAAATTTAATATTAAATTTATACCATGTAAGTTTTTTACTGCTATACTAATCGACAATACATACAAACTTTCTGCTACCTACTAGTATCAAAGTTGTAATATATACAAAAGTGTGACATTGATAATGTATGATAATATTAGTATTTGATGTATAAATGAATTTAAAATAAAAATTATAAAGTAAACGAAAATTTCTTTCACTTCTTTTTCTTTCAAAAATTTTATATAATCATATTTTCAAAAAATTTATTTATGTCATATAATCTGCTGATCAGCCTCGGTTTAGACAAAACAAGAATTCATTTTTGTATTGGTTTTAAGTTTTAGACAGCAGTAGTAAGTGTTTCTCTGATACATTTTTATTCTCTTCATCACTTCTTTCGTTCACGAATATATATTTTTTATCAATCAGTGTATCTTAGTAATATAAAGATACTGAGGCGTGGTCAAGGACGTGATTAACTCCGAACGTTTATGAAAGAAGTCCGCAACATCATGAGATACTGGTACAGTTTAAATTCTCACATAATAAAGTCTTTAGAGGTGCGTTCCAGACCGTCACCTGTTATCCATTGCGCAATACTAGTGCGACGTTAAACCCAACCAACCCACATAGTTGAGCGTTTATTGATAGGAGAAAATATACCTTGCATACACAAAAGCTGACAAAATTAATAAATATCCCAGAATAATGTGTATAGTATATAAAACGCATTGGGTAAAAAACGAAATACTCTATATGAAATATTTCTGGGAAGTCCCATTACACGAAGGATGGTGTTTCACTATGTATTTGTTGTTGTCAGATATTTTTCAAACTTTTCTGTCCTTTAGTCCTTAGAGGAGGGTCTTTTCCTGTCTAGAAAATGGGCTAGTAAGTCCTGATGTTATGGACTCCCTTTCATCAACTTCTGTAATGAACCACGACTAAATATCTGTATATTATTAAAACACATATAAATTATTTACCAGGAAATAAAATTACGAAAAATAATGTAATGAAAAGTAAAACAAATACGATACATACTTTCCTAAATACTAGAAAGGTTTATCCACTAAAACTGTTTTCAAATTACACAATAACAACTCTCTAATTTACAAATTCCGTAACAAAGCAATTTACGCTGCTCACTAATCAACTAAATCACATGTACTAACGCCTGATTACAATTTAACATATAAGCTTTAAGTAGAGTTATTCACATTGTAGAATTTAGCAAGTAGGAGATTTTGATCACAGCTATAAGTAAAATCAGGCCCTAATTTTAGGTATTTTTCAAAACAATATTTTACCTACAAAAGAATCTTACGCATTTGTGTTCAACCCATTAAATTTCATAAGTTTATGTATATGATTGTGTATTTTATCCTATGAACTGCTATAAAATAAATTTAAATGATTTTAGCATGAATATGTAAAAATATTTATTGAAGTACAGTAACTTTTTGAGGAAGCCCAAAAGGCGTGGCTTATTGTTTAAAATAAGAAAATCTGTCGAGAGCAAAGGACCCGTTGCAATTGATTTTTACCTTATTCAGCGATTCATGCACAGTGCGGTTGCGTATCCAGTGACGTACTTATAGGATTTTTAAGAGCGAAGCTCATAATATGTAAACCCTGATTGCTATATTGTCGATTTTCGTAAAATTTTGTGATTGTTTTTGCACTGAAATTGGGGTTCTGATTGTTTTTCTCTGTTTAATTTTCGTTTCACTTCGTGTATTTTGAAGTATAATATTTGAAAACTATGTTTTATTATGATTTTGCGCTTTTAAACAGTTTGTTTTCGTACATATTTAGAGTTTTGTTTTATTCGCTAAAAATCTCACTCTATTACGTAACCAGTGGAATTTTGCAACTTCTAAACGATACAAAAAGCCGCCATGTTGGCGATTTTTGTCAAACGCGCCAAGTGGCACCTTAAAGCAATTTTCCCCAGAAACACATTGATCTTAGGACTATGAGGGTTAATACGATAATCTGTACTACTATAAGAAGGTCAGAACTAGTCTTAGAAAATCAGAATCCTTTATATTTTTTTACAAGAAGTTTCAAACTTCTTAACCCTTTGCGGCGCAAGACAGTTCGGATCATTTAAATTATACTGCCACCGGAATTCATGAACTAAATCAAACTAAAAGACATTTTAAATTTTAAGGTTAAAAAAAGCAGCCTTTTCTGCTATGTTATAAACGTAAATTTTTGCTAAAAAATTTCCGGGAAGAACTTTTGCAGCTGGATCTTAAATTTTGCGTCCTCGCAGCGAGGACAGCGCGCGTTAATACATAAACCCTTTTGTACAGTCGGTAACAAAAGTATCCGAACACTAATTCCAAGCACACACAGCAAAAATTCCAAACACAGCGAAAATTCCAAAAAAGTAGAATTAATACTGTTTGTTAAATAAATCCTTGTCGAATCATGTTCTTAGACTGACTAAGAACATGATTCGACAAGGATCTGGTAGCAAAACGGCCAGGTCTCATCAATCGTCGCAGTGTTATCCTTCATCACGATGACGCCAGGCCACATGCTGCTGTCATCACTCGCCAAAAGTTACTGGGCTTTGGTTGGAAGGTTTTACCCCACCCTCCCCATTCTTCTGATTTGGCACCAACTGACTATCACCTATTTTGTGCGTTGAACAATTCCTTCAGTCAGAAAATCTTTGATGATCTTGATGCTGGGAAAACTGCCATCCAAGACTTTTTTGACTCGAAACCGCCGGAATTTTACCGCCGTGGGATTCATCTCCTACCAGAAAGATAGCAAGAGGTCATAGATAGCAATGGGGATTATGCACAATAATAGGTACTGTTCATTTTGCGTTTATTTGCTCTTCTTTATGGGTAATAAAAACGGGAAGAACTTTTGCACTCACCCAATATTAATAGGCAAACATGAAATTTGTCGTACACTTTTAACATATTAATTATGGGCGTAACGGGTTAAAAATGGTATCATTCCAAAGGTATGATTAGCTAGATTTTCAGAATACAAAAATTATTTTCTTTCGATGTCAAGAAGGTAATTTAAAATACTTTTATTTTTTATGCACTTCTTCATTTTACATACATTTTCTTTTGTATTAAAAAATTCCTAAAGAAAAAGTTGTTAAATCTGGCAATTACTTAAAATTCGAATAAAACCATGGACACAGTAGTTTGCATAAATTAGGCTGACCAGATCAAAGTACCTTTATAATAGAGAAGCATTAAAAATTGCTACAATTATCAAATTATGGATGTATTTTTTCATTCCTAATAAATAAGTATTAAAAATAAAGTATTATTGATTAATAATTTAGTTTCTACAGTCGGTAACAAGTGTCCGAACACTAGCAAAAATTCCTATGTAAAAAAAGTACACTTTACACGGTTTTGTTAAATAAATCCTTATCGAATCCTGTTTTTACACTGACTAAAAACAGGATTCGACAAGGATTTATTTAATAAAACCGTATGAAATGTACTTTTTTTACATAGGAATTTTTGCTAGTGTTCGGACACTTTTGTCACCGACTGTACAATTTTTTAAAACTTAGAAAAATGCCTTGAAAAAAAAAAAAAAAAAAAAAAAAAGAGAGAGAGAGAGAGAAAAAAAAGGGAGGGGGGTCCCCATTTGTCCCCAGAAAATGGGGACGTTTGGTCAGTATAGCATAAATATAACATTCTTAAACTATGGATTAAAGATTTTTCATTCAAAGAGGTAACGGACATTAGAGTGGTAAAAATGACTATGAAGGAATGAGTGGTAGATCGAAGTTTGATACTATTGAACATACACGCAAATTAAGAAAGATTTCATTTATGAAAGTTCTATTTTTTCCTAATTTATTTATGATATAATTTCTTTTCGTTTTCTTCTTTCTTTCTTTTTTTTTTCATTTTTTTTGTGTGTGTTTGTGTGATTTACGTCAGCTCTAATTTGAAGATATTTTGGATAAAACATAATGCATTTCAACTAACTGAAATTGACTACTTATTTTTGAATAAGTGGATTTATTATTATATCTTCTGCATGCATGTGAAGAAAGTATAAGATTTGGAAATTTTTTTGATTTCCAGTTTTCGATGAATTTACACGTTTTGAGATTTCTGGAACACGATTTAGTATTGTTTATATTGATTAAATTTTTGTTCATATTAATCGGTAGGTGGCGCTGTCATATAAAATGATACAGAAGAAAGTATTGGATTCTTGAATATTTTTGACTTCCGGTTTAAAATCAATTTACACGTTTTGAGATGTCGTAAACATGATTCACTCGTTTTCAGAAAATGACTATTTGTCTGTGTGTGTATGATGTGTTAGGGAACTTTTGTAGCATCTTATGAACCAATGGGCGGAATTTAAGTATGATTGATAATTGATTAGACCTTGATTTAAATTGGTGGTGATTAGATGTTGGACTATATCACCCAATAGGTGGTGCTGCTATGTTGTGATTCACCCCATTTAAGTCAAGGCGATATCTCAACTTCTGTAGTGTGTAAACGCACCAAACATGACGTATGATATGGACATTATGTAAAACTATGCTATTTTAATTTGGGTGCAGAAGTGGCGCTGCTGTGTTGCAATTTAATTCCGTTTACGAGAAGGCAATTTCTCTGCTTTGCAAAAATTGGTCGAGTTTCGACCACTAGTAGATACTAGTTATTATTTTACTCTTGTAACCAATATTAAAAATCGTGTGATTGTAATTAGTATAGGCAGAATGAAGAGTAAATGATAATGACATTACGTTGACGCAATTATGGTGAAATGCCTGCATGTATGAAAATGCAAGTTTTATTTTTTAAAGATTTCATTTTTATTGACGATGTATTTTGGTATTCTACTTCCAAAATTGGATAATCAAAACTATAGTTTAAATGTAAAATGTATCTTCTTCTTTTTTTTTTTTTTTTTTATGTATATCATTCTTTAATTTTGAAAATGTGCCTTATTTTCATCGATAACAGTGTATTTTTTGTTCATATAAAATTAAAAATAACTTTATTTTTTGTAGTTTTAAGATTTCAGTACTGTTACATTCCTTACCAAAATAGTTCACGTTAAGTACCACCTGGAGAAAATAAAATGAAAATAAAAGGAAAAAAAAAAAACAGTCTTTTAAGTTTTTTTTAAAGAGTTTTTGTTATCTAAACCTATGGAATTTGTTATCAGAAATAAATAAATCCCTTTTCGATTACTAGAAGGAAAATAAATTCGCTATCCATGACAAATGGAAACTGTCAAACAACGAGGTAAAGAAAAAAGTAAGGAAAAAAAGATGCCATAAGAAACAGCGTATTTGAAAATTTTCAGTTTAAAAAGTATTTATTTTTATTTATTTATTTATTTACTTTTATATAAAAGAGTATTTGATAAGTTTTTATGATTGCACTGAGACAGCACAGACGATGTCTTGTGTACTTTAAAATATTTTTTTCGTTCTTAATATCTTTTCAACAGCAAAATAATCAAATGTGTAATGTAAAAGAAACATTTTAAAAAGGAATATGCCATAGTTTTATACAAATACTATTTATGTATTATTACTAATAAAAATAGGTTTTATATATTACACCTATCTAATTAACGCCTTAAAATTTTATCTTTAAAAAAAAAAAAAAAAAAAAAAAAAAAAAGAAACTTTTTTTTTTTTTTTTTTTTTTTTTACAGTCAGATTTTTTTTTTTAAATATTTTACTTATTTGTATATTTAAGTTATGTATAAGAATTATTTATATAAAATAGTTTCGGATTTGTTCTTTGTTTTTATAAGCAAACATATATATGTGAATATAATTTAAAATTTTATAGCTTTATTATTTTTCTGTATCGTTCATATTTAAACAATTACTTAAGTATAACAATTTTTTGGCACGATATTATTCCTGAATTATTTTAAAAGAATGTGTAATTATATGTAAAAAGTGTTTATCTTACAAATATACATATTCCCTAAAAATTTTATTTCTCCGGTCTATAATTTTAACATTTAAATAGCGCAAGTTTTATTAGTGGTTATTGAGAAAATAAAATTTTTTCCGCTTTAGATTTACTTTTGATTTATTTCACAGCTATGGTTTAAAAATTTTTAAAACACCAAATTAAAGAATGTTATACTAGTACGATAATATGACAGAGATACAGTAAAAGATATATTTAATAAAACAAATTTTCTTAATTTATTAATGCAAAGGAATTTGAATTATTCGGTATTTAATTTAATTTTTCTTTTTCGACCTTCGCAGTATGCAAAATCATGAAATTTGAATAGGATATAAACTTAAAGATTAATGTAGGACAGTCATGTTTTTAATATTTTTCAATAAATCACTAAACATAGTACAGATAAATAAGGAAAAAAAAAATATATAAGCAAAGACCCTCTTTGCAAGCTAGTGTCCGAATGAAAACATGTTATAAAATTCCGTATAAAGATGCTATTAAAAACCATAGCCTCCTTAACTAGATGCCTCTCGTGTGGCTCTTAAACTTCGCAACAGGTCGAACGGTAGGCAGCCGCCACCTGGTACAGATTGCGCGATTTTTTTATTCAACTGTCTCCAATAATTTTAAGAAGTGATATGTGATATATATAATTGACGTTTCTTCGATTCTAATCGCCTTTTTTGTATTTCAAATCCCACTTTTAAAAATTTTTGGTGACAGTTGAATAAAAAAATCGTGCAATCTGTATCAGGTGGCGCTGTCTACCGCTTCAACTGTTACCAAGCTTAAGAGCCACGCGACAGGCATGTACTTAAGGAGGCTATGTTAAAAACACATGGTAAAAATAAAGTTTAAAATTTTACCAAAAAATATGGTGTGAATTTAAGCTATTTCAAACGCAACCAATAATTTAGGAAAGGATGAGGGTCCATAAGTGGATTTTGGCCCTAAAGCTGAGGAATAAATCAGATTGATCACGCATGTGTTTGTGCATTTAATTATTTTAGACCATGTATACTTGAAGTGTCAATAAATGTTTTTTTTAAATTATTACAATATATGTTTGTTCCCAGAGGCCAAAAACTTCACAATTTTGCATTTTTGGCCAAAGTTATCCCCATTTTCAGAGACTTGACCGTCTTTATTTTATATGAGCGCAAAGGAGCAATACTTTCTTATTGAAATATTATGAAGTACACACTATGGTGTAAATTATACATAAAGATAAAAGCGTTGCTCTACTGCGCTCATGTAAAAAAAGCTAAAATTGAAAGAAAAACACAATATTGATTACAGTGAATACATTGCGTACGCTACCACTTCACACTGGTTTGAAAAATATGAAACTGAGGAAATCGAATCTATTTAATCAAATTCCATTTAAATCTCTCTTTTGTTACACTAAATATTCTTTAAGAAATATTTAAGTGTTTTTTATCTGTACAGTTTATATCTAAAACAACATTAAGAGAACTTCTAGTGAGGAAAATAGAATCTGCGACATTTCAAAATCTGTAACTCCGCGTTATACTACAATATTTCTTAACCCTCTGATTGCATTTGAAAAGAGGAAGATTGAATTTCTTTTTCTTTCTTTCTTTCTTTTCTTTTTTTTTTAATTCTACAGTTTTTTCAGTGTACAATGCTTATTACAACTTGAGATAACAAAAACAAAAACAAAAAAAAAAAAAAAATAAAATAAATAAATAAAGTAACTGTGCGCATAATTATAATCCTTATGAATATTATTTAAGATTTTCAAACTTTAAAAAAGAACTTAATTACATAATTATATAATTTTGAATTGTAAGTGTATTGTAAAAAAAGGAACAGCTCAGTGGCCGAATATAAATCTGTATATTCACTAAATTTGGTATATTCGTATTATTTAGTTAAGGTGGTTAAGAATGTACACAACATTCATCTTTCTGCAATTAATGTACAATGGATACAAATACTTTGATTAGAAATAGTATATACATATTCATTTGTAATATAAACATAAATACAGAAAATCATATTCTAAAATTATGTAACGTTCAACAATAACGTCCACAGGCAGAGTTATATTTAACACTATGCAACAATGATCGTGAGCGGTTACGCATTGACACTGTTATATCATATTTCATATCAGTTATACTGAACTTTTGGAGCTAATTCAGATCATTTCTTATTTTTAGTGGTTTAACCATTCATATAATGAAATAGCAACTCGAAATACCGCAGGACCGAAAAACCCTCCTATGGACCCTCATCCTTTGGTGCTTAGTTCCATTATTTAAATAGATTTTTCTACTAAAATGCCTAAACTTATCACCAAATTTCTGAAGGTATTGATTGAAACTAAATTGACCTAAATTGGCATTACTTTTTTTCAGTAAACGTTGAACTTTATGTTTAACAGTGATTTTATTATTGAAAATGAATTTAACTTAATTTTTTCCCAGAACAACAGGTAATTACAAACATTAAAGAAATAATAATAAGGCTTTTTTAACAAAGATGTTTTCACATAACTTTAACCAACTGTAAAAACTTGAAAGATAATACTTGTTTGTAAAGGGTTTTCCATTAAGAGTGATAAAAAAAAAAAAAAAAAAAATTCAGTGAGACGCATTTTTTTTTTTTTTTTTTTTTTTTTTTTGAAAGCTTACATTATGCCATTAAGTGTGAAAATAATATCGTTCATGTGAGCACCACGACTTCTCTGTACATACTGCATTCTGTCCACCCAATTTTCCATCACTCTTTCACATAAATTTGGTGTTATTTCACGAATAACACGTTCAATGTTGGTTTTTAATTGCTCAAACAGATATATGATTTCGCTTATGAAATAATCGTAAAACTAATGAAATGTATTGTAACGATATATGTTAATTTACTGAAATATATTATTTTTATTATAGATAAATTATTTCGATTTTTCCCCCTTCATAAATGCTTATAAATGCAAGAAAAAAGTTTTTAATGCAACTTTTAAAGCAAAATATTAGCTTTCAAAAACAGCATTTGTTTTATGGATAGAATTAATTTATGTTGAAGTAGGTCTACAATGCACAATCATTTTCTAAATTTATAATAAAAGAAAAACATTTCCAATACGAATATTTTTCTTTTCTGTATCGGATAACATAAATAAAAATCCTCTTTTCCTCCTCTTCTTCTTCTTTTATCCTTTTTTCTAGGTAACTCAAAGAGTGAGAATTCAAAAAACTGACGTTATAAGGATCAGAATTTCAAAATACTTTCCTAAAGATCTATGTTTTAGTAGAACTTGCATGCTTTAAACTATTATTTTTTGAATTTTTGTATATGTTCAAATACGTTTCATCTCTTTTTGAATTTTCTCATGTATTTTACATTTTTAGGTCATTTAAATATTACACATATAAGGAAAAAAATTTTTAATAGAGGATGGTGCATGTAATTTTATTTGAAGATGTATGTACTGATAATTTTAAATTATGTTCAAATTTTTCCAATATTTTTTTTCTATTTTTGTCTCACTAGTAAAATGTAATTTAAATGTAGTACATCTGAATTAGTATTTTTAAAAGGCATTAATCAAAAGGTACCAAAATATTAGATGAATATTTAGACTCATTTTTAGTGACACAATTATGTCTGTGAGTATACGTAGGGGAGACCGGGACACAGTGGACCACTTTTACACTCTCAAGTTTTTTCCCCACAAGAAACAGAAAAGCAATGTACTTGAAAAAAATAGGAAACAATCTCTAAGCCCTTCTTAATATGTCTTAAATTTTTTATAACAATATTTTTAATACATTGTGAATTAAAAAAATAAATTGTGAGCACTCACAAAGTGGACCACTGTGCCCCATTACCGGGGTACAGTGGACCAGCCTCTTTTGTTTATATTAAATTAATATAAATTACTTTTTTTTTCTCTAAAATTATTTTCTTTATACTATTCTAGTCTAAATAACAAACTTATAGCATTTTCATGAAATAAAATAACCAAAATTAAATTAAAATAAACAAATAAGAAATCAAATCTTAGTAAGAAAATTTATTAAGTTTAAATAGATATTGTTTTTTATTCTTTTATTAATATTATATAAATCAAATACTTTTGCTTTTCGCATGTGATCTCTAAAAACAACAAAAATAATAAATAATTCCTACTATTTATTAAATTAGATATTTTTTTTTTATTAACACTATATAATTCAAATAGTTAATAAATTTAGACATTAACAATAATTATATTACTATTCAAATACTTACTCTTTCAGAAATTTATTATTACTTTATTATAACATTAAGATATTTATTACTTTGAGATATACTTTACATTATATTTATGTCTATAAATTTAACTAAAACAAATATATTAAATGTAATTTGTACTTTTAGGTACACTGGAAGGTGGTCCACTGTGCCCCGTGTCAGAGTAAAACAAATAATAATAATAATAAAATAATATATAGACTATAAATATGCTAATAATTTTTAGGAATTTAAAAACGGCAATATCTTGCCTTCCTTTAACAGCTATATAGTATTCATAGTCATTAGTTCAATCTTTATAAAATTTTAAAAACTTCAATGTGAAAAATTACTTTCAGCAGCTCAAAACATAAAAACTGCTCAAAATGGTTATTTTACTAATTCCCATTGGTTTTTTTTTGGCTGCATACAACTAGTACTATGCTGCCATTCATGTGTATCCATATGAACTAAAAGAGTTGAATATTAATAGATTTAAATGGTGGTGGTCTACTGTGCCCTATCCTCCCCTATAATACAGTCTTTAAAAAATAGTTTATCAATCTATGTCTATTTTTAAAATTGCATGAAATTTTGTAACTAACTTTACTTGAAGGTGTAAAATTTTTTACCCAATTCAAGGGTCCTTAGTTAAATTTTTCAAAATTCATTTTTATTACTGTCTGGATACTGAACAAAATTTAATCGTGTCAAATTAGAAATTATTCTTAATGGATTGGTACAGTATAACATTTTTACTATTACGAGTATTTGAGGTAAAAGTAATTAACGGTGTTCTATTTTTCCTTTTTACACTATTTCACCTAAAATATCTGTGAGAAATATTTTAGGGAATTAGTTTAAATTTAAAGTTTTAAGTACAAAACATTTATACCAGAAATCTGTACTGCTCTAAAAACAATAATAAAATTCTAAGCTTAACAATACTTATATCCATATAATTAACGCTAATTTAGGTACACTGCTTTCAAAATTTACCTAATTAAAGGATTATTTTAAACAAGGGCAGGGCCCGACTATGACTTTTGGAAGCCCTGGGCACAACTTTTATACGGTGTCCCCCCATGCACATACAGTTAAATATTTTTTTCCATGTGTTATAGCTTGTAAAACTTTTATAATTAGTTGATATTTTGATTGATATAAATGGAATTAAATTATTATTTACTATTTAAAAAAATTAACATAATCTCTCAGAAAAATAAAATTGAGGGTAAACTTTATTTGGACAAAATGTCAGATTTATATATATAGTTTAAATATTTAGCGATAGGATTAGGATAGATTTGGATTAGGATAGATTTATAATCATAATAACATTGAAATCAGAATAAAAAAATTTTATATACGACATTTTGTGAGTTTTCTAAACTATTCTACATAACACATTTCCAAAATCGAAATTTAATTCTGAAAAACACAAATTCTTTAAAAAACACATGTTTAGTTCACTTTTCGGTCCCAGGATGCTGAAAGAGGCGGAGGGGAAAATATATGTGTTTATTTCTCATCCTACTGCATAAAGAAAAAGTTCTCAGATTTTGCAAGATATCCTCATGCCAGAAGTGTAGGACAAAAAAAAAAAAAAAAAAAAAAAGCATCACGCATGCAAGCATGAAAAAAAGCTATTTTTCTCTTTACAAGCTCTCCTATTTTAAAAACAGCATAGTTATATTTACATTTTTCTATAGTTAACATAAAAGTAGCGACAATTTTTAAAACTTCATTTAGTGATTTAGTGTCCCCCAAATTTGGGTGCCCTGGACCCGTGTCCCATACGCCCATGCCTTAATCTGGCCCTGAACAAGAGAAGATGTATTTAAAAAGTTATTTCAATTTGATGTTAATTTCTGGTCAAAAATGTCCGATTGTGTAGTTTTACTTATGATGAGAATAATAGGTATGACGTCAAAAGGATAAAGTTCCATAAAAATAACCTATATCATAGGATTTTTAAGTTGTTGAATTCAACCATATTATTCATTATCAGATAAGATAGATGAAGAGCGAGAGTGAATGCCGAAGGTTTTTGATAAATTATGAAGTATTTATCTTTGATAGCATCATTGTTGGAATTGAAGCGTAAAGTTACAAAAAAAACATTCTAAAATAAATGTCACAATCTTATCGAAGATCAGATTAATGCTTATTTTAAGGTTTTTTTTAACAGTTTACAAATGTTATTTATATATTAGCAGTGACGTAATAAAGAGTGAGCGAAAAGAAATTTAAAGAAATTCTTATTAAAAAAAAAATGGTCTAGAAACAAACAAACAAACAACAACAACAACAAAAAGTATTTAAAAAACATTTAAAAGCTATTGATAAAAAATAAATTTTAAATTAAGATGAAACAGCATAATTAATTGGAATTAATTATTTAAAATCATTGAAAGAACTCATTCCCCTTAAAATGGATTCCCCAAAAATGAAGCTATTGACTTATTGAAATTATACGAGATAATTTGAAATCAATTTTGAATTTCAATATGTCTATTTAAGCTGCCAACGGAAATAAATTATTTGAATTACAATATCTATTTCAATTATGTATCCATGAGCAAAGATTTTCTACATTTGAGCAAAGACGCATTTGTTAATGATTAAAGATTTAGACCAGTCCGAAGTATTCTTTTTTTATTTAAATTTCTTATTCTGATTTTTATGCATTCTATATATATATATGTGTGTGTGTAGAAAAAAATGTAATAATCTTAAAACTAGTATGTGGTGGCCACTTAGATGTTTAACACGAACAAAAGTTTAATATTAGTTTCTCACAATAAAGATTTTATACATGAAATTCGATGCAATTCCAATCAACAGATGCTGCGATACAGCCATATGGAAATCACAGAAGATGAGTAACAGAAGCATCACTTGTCGGCCAATTCACATCAAAATTAAGTTAACATTCGTTTTCATAATGGTTATCTCACATCATATCAAGTTTGGTACATTTATGCGCCATAGAAGTTGAGAGTTTGCTGTCCCATTCACGGGGTAAACTGCAGCAGAGAAATTTGCCGGCAGAATGGCATCAAAATTAAAACAGAAGTTTAAAATTTAATAAAGTAGTATAGTTAAAGTATTATAAAAAGTTTTTCATAATTGTCCTGTCACATACCAAGTTTTTGCATAATTATGCACTATAGAATCTGATATACCGGGTGGCTATTAAGTATCCGGAAAAAAATTGAGGAGCTTTTATGGACTACCTACTTCATTATAACCACATTCTTGTTGTTGTAAATCTTTTATCTTTAAATATTATTTATTGAAATAATTTGCATTTACTGAACAGGCAGTTTTTGAGCGATCAGTGAAAGTAAAATCTATTAGATAAATGAGAAAGTTTCGTGATTTTTTTCAAAGTGCGGTGCATCTAAGATATTTTGTGGTCCGATGAGAAAGTTTTTACTGTTTAAGTCGCTAAAAACTCTCAAAATCATCGCAAACTTTTGGATTTAGCTCTCAAGAACACCAGAAAACGAAAAAATGTAACAAGGTCTTTGTTTCTAAAATGTTTGATGGTTTAAGCTGAGATTAGCAACAATAGGAAGATTCAACAGTTTTTTTTTTTTTTTTTTTTTTTTTTTTTTTTTTTTTTCAAAAAAAAAAAAAAAAAAAAAAAAAAAGCAAAAAATAATGGAAACAAGTTTATCAAAAAGATGTTTCAAAGAAATCTTTACTTCCATGGAAGCAAAATCACCCGGCTAAGATATTTCACCAAGTTTGTGCTCTGGCCCATGGAATCAAATCAACGTTTGTTTTAATCGATGTCAAAGTGAAAAGGTATCTGACCAAAAATCTGTATTCTTCTAACAGCTCTGATTTGTAGCCAATGGATATTTCAGTGTGTGAGTTCTTAGAAGAACAATTGCAAACACAGAAAATCATACATTTGATAGACTCAAGAAAGCCCTGATCAAAATCTGGGAGGATTTAGATCCAAACTACTTGCGACGCACCGTCACCTCACTTCCGGAGAAGATCGTAGCTTGCGTCAAAACCAATGACCTCTATTTCGAAAACTCATAGTAAACATTAATTTTTAGACATTACTTGTTGTAAAAATAGAAGCTTTAAAATTGTTTTCCATTTCACTAATTATTTACTATCAAATTACTTTTTACGGATACTTTATAGCCCCCCTGTATAGTACACCCTTCATATACACGAGAAAAAATTGCAGCATAACCACGCCACCTATCTTCCGATGTGCATCCAAATTTAATCAACGTAATGTTTAATGCCCTCTCATATATGAAGTTTTGTTCTATTTTATACAACAAAACCTGAAATATATTCTTTCCTTAAATTGAAGAAATCGCTGTATAGCATATATGGCAACGTTTTAATTTATTCCGGAGTACTTTTAGCCCCGCCTTTATTTCGCACCACCTTATTTATAGAAAAGTTCTCTCCAATATGTAACTTCGATAAAATAAGAAAAAATTACTTTTAAAAAATAAATGGTATGGAATAAAGAGACTCCGGAATAAATTAAAATGTCGGCATTTTTGGTATAGCAGCGTTAAATTTTGAACGATTTGCATCAAAAGTTCACAAATATTAATTTATTTGAAGATACAATTAATTACAAATTTATATGAAATTTTAGTTCTTAAGCTAGAGTCACCCCAAAATTTTTGTGACACACATAGGCAGATAAGCAGATATTTTCAAAAGATGGTCAAATCACGTTCTGGAACTCTCAAAACGTATAAATCTATCAAAAACTGGAATAAATTTTTTTTTTCGAAACCAATGTTTTCTTTTTTTGAACATAAAAGAAATTAAAAATACAAAAAGGAAAAGAAAAAAAAACCCTCTAACTAAAAATTTTATTTTTAAAATACTTTTCTTTCAGTTTCTTTTCTTTCTTTTCTCTCTCTCTCTCTCTCTTTTTTTTTTTTTTTTTTTTTTTTTTTGTGGTGGGGGGGGGGGGGGGGGATAAAAAAGGAAATTTTTTCTTTTTCATTTTTTGTTACGAAGCTTTATAAAATATCTATTATATAATTAAAAATAAATAAAACCGTTTTATTTTTCTTTTCTTTTACCCTTTATCCTTGTACCCTTCTCAATTTCATCAACACAGACAGTAAGGAAACTGGGAAGAGTGCAGTGTAGCAGCTTCGGGCGCTAAATTAAAAGGGGGTAACATTGAGAAATACAAAAATAATTAAATGTTTTAGTTATAAATTTTTAAGAACAATTGCGTTTTTTTTTTATATATATATGTAATACAATATTGCCAACAAATGAATATGAATTCTTCAATTTAACTTATTGAATGCAGGATTAAATATTAGATAATCCAGTGGTATAGAACCATTGAAAGTAAAGTGTAACTTAAGGAGGTTATACGATACGAACCACTTAGTTTTCGTCAGTTATTATACGTTACGCCGAAACCATAGCCTCCTAAACTAGATGCCTGTCGCATGGCTCGGAAGCTTGGCAACAGTTGAAGCGTTAGACAGCGCCACCTGGTACATATTGCGTGACTTTTTTATTCAACAGCCACCAAAAAATTTTAAAAGTGGAATATGATATAGATAAAAGGCGAATAGAATCGAAGAAACGTCGATTATGTATATCATATATCACTTCTTAAAATTATTGGTGACAGTTGAATAAAAAAGGTCACGCAATCTGTACCAGGTGGCGCTGTCTACCGCTTTAACTGTCGCGAAGTTTATGAGCCACGCGACAGGCATCTAGTTAAGGAGGCTATGTCGAAACATATAGACAGGGAAATATAGAAAATATTAATTTCAATTATTATTTTGATAATTATGTGGTCTTGATTCGCCGGTATTTGGAGTTGTAAAGACTGAAAAAAAAAGTATCTTAAACTAATGAATAAACTATCTTATTTTATAACTAGGTTTTTGCAAAATAAATGAAAAAGGTTCGACTGATTATTATGGTTAAACTTGGTTTTCGTAACATTAGTTTTATACTCAAATCTCCTTAGCTACACAGCTTAGCTAGTCAATCCCAATGACGAAAGAGAGCAATAATTTGTCCTCTTTCAAATTCTGCTAATTATTTTGTTCTTGGCACTATTATAAACACAATAAAAACAATTCTTTAACAAAAATCACCGCCTACATATCTTCTAATGTTTATATTCTAAAGCTGTGATGGCGAAATCTTTTGAGAAGTGGGTCAACTTTTGTTCATTATTTGTTTAATACTAGCCCGTAGGATGAAGGAGAAAGAAGGTGTGGTAAAAAGAGTGCCAATAATCTGAAAACACCGAAAATTTGTTACCAGAATATTTTCACAGTTTTCCCTGAATTTTGTTTCTCACTTTTAAAATTCTCTAAAAATTTTTACATTTTCTTTACTTTAAAGATTTTAATTTTTTAAGAAAAGCGCAAAAAATAAAGGTCGACTTCAAAAAATAGTTATCAATTGGATGAACTACCGAGCCAGGTGACTAATACCATGTATAGTGGCGCTTCTGCACTGAGTATCTAGAAAGGCAAGGAATAACGAAAAGCGCATAAAGATTATGAACACATTTTTATTTAAAAAATATAAATATGTGTATGTGTAACAAAATTTAATTATTAAACATCTCAAGACGCATACGAGATCTGGAAATATCCACTCACTACGTAATGACTAAATAAAATTAAGTGCCAATTAAAAAAATTAAACAACTCGCGATTTTTTTCCCTCTTGTCAGCTGCATAAGCATGAATTATTTGATCGACCCCATGCATATTTCGATAGTTAAACATAAATATCAAGTAGCAGCGAAATGATTCCGCATTTTAGATATCGGCCATGGCTTATTTCGGACATTAGGCACCGTAGTTGCCATCTGTTTCAAATTTCTAATTCCATTTTTATAGATTAGTTATCATTGTCTTTTTAAATTCTGAGCTTTTCTTTACTAAACAAAGTAAAAATATTTATATATAAATAGTGGTTTCAAAATTTGGGGGATTAGCTACTGTGAGATATCATGCAGGTAGCGATTTCGTTGATTTACGATGCAATAGTCACATATTTAGGAAATCAGTTTTGAAACAAGCACTAATTATGACTATTATTTACGAAATAATTGCGTACTTCTGTAATAGATGAAAAAAATTATATATATATATATATTTTTTTTCCTTATTAGCTATCATGAAACATAAATTAATTAAAACAGAAACAAAAAGATACTGCAGTTCGGGAACGGTTGCCAAAAAAAAAAAAAAAAAAACTCGGTTTTCAGCAATCGGGGGAATGTTCACATATGTTAAAAATCAGCTTTCGAAAGCGTAAATGTTTTCGATTAACAGAGAAATAATTTTTATTTCAGCATTTGTCCGAAAAAAAAAAAAAAATGTAATTCTGGAATTACTTGCCGTTAAACTTAATTTATTTCAATCAGCTCCACATTTTGGCAGCTCATCCCATCATATTTGCCAATCGGCCACAAAAAGTGTCCATTTTATCATTTGACTATAGAAAAATGACATTGTCACGAAATTTTGGAAAAATTTGAGTCCGAAAACAGATACTTTAAAAAAATCAACGATCTTGAAACAGAACCTTCACAAAATGAGCAGGCTCAAAATGGACCCTTCAGAAAAATCAGATATTTTTTTCTGCAAAATATTGCTTATTTCGTTAATAAGCAGAAAAAAAATAAATAAAAATGTCGAATAAGCTAAGAAGATCTATCGACGATTTGCGAATAACTTAAAGTTTAAAATTTCAGTCAAAGTGCACGCTAAGACTATCAGTATATTCACTTTGAGATGCGACATCTCCATTCTGTGATACAATGGATATGAGCCTCAACTTTATGACAAAATGTTAAGAATTATATATATGTGATTGGTACGAAAAAAAAAATAGTTAAACCACATGAAAATATTTTTCCTTTATAAATTCTGCGTTCGATATCAACACTTTACATTTTTTAACATTTTCGAATTCCTATTCTCTCCTTTTTCTTCATGATATATATATATATATATATATATATACAAAGGGCATTACATAAAAACTGAGAGTTATTTTTTTACGTAGTGGCAACACCGCACCGCGAAACTAAAAAATAGAAGTGCAGGTGATTTTTTCAAACTGTTAACTGTACGTTTATACAAAATTCTAAACGAAGCAGACGATTTTGTTTTGCAATTTCCGTGCTTGTTTAAAGAACTGTTTTATTTGCCCTACAGAAATGGAGATGAGTGATTCAGAGTTAAAAAACGAAATGCGTTGTGCCATAAAATTTTGCTACCGTTTGGGCAAAACAGCTCCAGAAACAGTTAAGTTAATGAAAGAAGCTTACAAAGACAAATGTTTTGGTGAGTCTACGATTTTTAGATGGCATGGTGATTTCAAGAAAGGCCTTTTGTCTGCAGAACTGGCTCCTAGGCCTGGGCGACCAAAAAGTGTTGTGAATGATCGAAATGTTAACACTGTGTGGGTAATCCTTCAAGAAAATCGGCGAATGACCAGAACCTGATTAAGGGGGAAGGCACACATTATCTCCGCTCTCACCGGAATATTTTTACAAGTATTTTTTACTTCATGTCATAGAAATTCCACGCTTTGACGAGGAAATATTTTTTATAAAAAATGAACGGTGTAAAACAATCCAATTTACTCACCGTTATTAGACACCAGAATTCTTTTAAAATAATTTTTAATGAGAATTTTCTGTTTATTATAGGAGGAAAGTATTTGTTAAAAAATAACGGTGTAAGTATAAATAATGTGTGCTTCTCCCTTAATCAGGCTCTGCGAATGACATGTGAGGAGATAGCGGCATCAACAAACATTTCGAAAACGTCGATATTTCGCATTCTACGCAACAATTTACAACTTCGCTATGTTTGTTCCAGATGGGTCACTCATCACCTTACTAAAGAGCAAATGAAAACAAGAATTCACCAATGTTGTGAATGGAAACAGATGCTTCAAAATGATCCAAATCTCCTAAAGACTCTAATAACAGGTGATGAAACTTGGGTGCATCATTATGATCCCCTTACCAAGTCCGCAACAAGTGTATGGAAACATACTCATTCTCCAACTCCGAAAAAAATTAGACAAATCAAATCTGCTGGAAAGGTCATGATGATTATTTTCTTTGATCATAAAGGTGTAATCTGTCAGCATGCTGTGCCTCTAAAAACTACTGTGAATGGTGAATATTATGTTTCAGTTTTGAAAATTTTGCGACAACACATATCGAGAAAGCGTCATGAACTGGTAAGGAATTGGACATTACATCACGATAATGCTCGTCCGCATGTCGGTACTTCTGTTCAGCAATATCTTAGTAAATGCAATATTAAAATCATGCCACATCCCCCTTACAGTCCAGATCTCGCACCATGCGATTCCTGGCTGTTTCCGACGTTGAAGGAGAAGCTCCGTGGCAGAAAATTTAATACAGATTCTGACGTTATTTCAGCAGTGGAGGGTTCTTTGAAGCAGCTTCCACAAAAGGGCTTCTCTACTTGTTTTGAAAAGTGGGTTAAACGATGGGACTGTTGCATATCATCTGGCGGAAGGTATTTTAAAAAAGAATGATTTATTTTTTGCTGTAAATATATTTCTTGATTTTTTATGATTTTACTCTCAGTTTTTATGGAGTGCCCTTTGTACATATATAAAATCTACAAATGAGTCATTTAAAAAGCAATCGTGGGTCAAGGAGTGGCCCGCGTGTCGTAGGTTCACCACCACTGTTTTTAAGCATAAAACTTATGTTACAGCATAACATTAGTCTATGAAAAAATATTTTTACATTTTACTGGCAGCCTTAAATGTTTTACACGGTCAAATTATATTGTTTTTCATTTTCTATTTGATTTTAATTATAGTGCTTATCGAGTAAAACTTTTATCTACTGCATCAGTCTTCTAAAGTTACTAATAAACATTCCAATGCTAGTTTGAAGCAATTTTGTTTTTATGTAAGAAATTGAGAATAATTTTAACTGACCTAAAAGTTTTTATAACGCGGTATATTATTAGTATTTTTAAAATTATATGCTACGTAAATATGAGCAATTATTTTTTCATGTACTAATTAAATCTACATTAATCAAAATGGGTTGAGGATTATATGTCTGGAACACTCATTCACAATATTTTCGTTACTTAAAGCATTACCAGTGGAACATAATTGGAAGATCACACATATATTAATTATTTTGCTGCTTCAATATTGTTTAACTCGTATGAATAACATTTTTATAACATGTCATCAAAATAAGATTCAAAAGAAAGCAAAAGTTATTCAATGTTATCAATACACATTTGTTTCGATACATTATCATAAAGATTCTCATCCCTTTAACTCAAGTGAAAGGATTTTATCAATTCTTTCAACGTGTTTTTCTAAGATAATCTTCTTGAATAGATAGCACTAAATAACAGTGCATAACAGATGTAGCTAAATTTTATTCACATAAGGTAGAACAGGTATAAAATTCTTTAATTAATAGTAAAAGAATGCACCTGACATCACCCGTTTGTATAAACTCTTATTGTCGTTATTTTATAACAATTTAATATCAGAGATTTCGTATAACTGGGACTTATCCCTCTTTTTGTAACATCAGTTATCTCTACAGTTCCATTTCGCCCGATAATAAAACATATACAGTGGACGGTAAGTTTTTTGTTTGAAAATTATCGTTGCTTAAACTAGTGGCAAATAAATATTAGTTAACAATAGTTTTTCATGTAATAAAATGTATTTTATGTTCAAAATAGAAAATGGTGCAGCATGTATGGAATAAATTAGACAGCTTTCCATTGGCTTTCGCTGTTGTGCTTGCAGTTGGAATATTTGTTCCCTTTATCATTGCTCTTAGTAGTGAACATGTATCGCCTTACATCCCATATATCAGGTTAGTGAAAACATTATTGTTTGTATAATAGCATGCTTCTTTTTTTAAAGTGTTACTTAGAAAGTTCATTAAATTAAAATTTGTCGAATAAAACAGGATAAGGGGAGATAAGACGTAATGTTCAATGTACATGTGAAAATGTTTAAGATGATTTGGCTGATTTTTATTTCACTATACATATTTAAAAAGAAATATCAGTTATTGTGTCCCGTAGCTTTTATTTGAAAAATCTATTGCGTTCAAATTTTGCATGTTTCATAATTATCATAAACAACAAAATGTTTTAATATATTTTCCTTTATATATATATATATATATATATATATATATATATATATATATATGTATGTATATATATAATTTAGTTAATATTTCGATATTAATTTATATATACATCAAAAACAAATTTTAAATTCCTGATGATTGAGGGCACGTATTAGTACACGTGGGCGCACGTGTTAACTAATATTCGACGCAGATCTCCGAAGATGTACAGGGGCCGCGGTAGCCCAGTCGGTAGAGCGCCGGCCTCGTAATTGGAAGGTTGCGGGTTCGGTACTCGATCCGGCCAAAGACCGTCGTGTACACTAATGGTGGCTGGTGCACGTAAAATCTGTCGTGGCCGCAATTTCCTCCATGTTCCCATCAAAAATTATACCTCTGGGGGTCACCGAAGCGGGAGAGCCATCCCTTCCGTGGTGGATCAAAATTGTAATGACTTGTCTCCGGACCACCTCTAGAGGTGTGTCCCAGATCGTCGCCAATTGCCCATCTGCGCAGCACTAGTGCGACGTAAAACCCAACCAACCATCCGAAGATGTACAAAAATCTAACACAGACTGATTGTTTTTTCTGTGTAGATACGTTTTATAACTCATGTCTGATGAAAGCTATGACATTTTTATTTTTCAGTTTTAAAATTATAAATATTTTTAAAAGGTTTGTTGACGGATGTGGTCATTACACTTGCATCTAAATATTCTATTAAATGTTTTGACAAGTAATTTTTCATAATAAAATTTAATTTGTAAATTTAAAAAAAAAGAAAGTTATTCAAAGCCTTGAGTACAAAAATGTAATTCATTACAGAGTCAGAAATTTAGAAAACTAATCAATATTATTTTGTCTATTTTTATGTTAATGAAATATGTATTTCGATACAGTTTTAAATTAAATTCCTGCTTATTATTTTGATATAACTTTTTCTTTCCTCTAAAACTCGTGATGTTTAAATCTTCATAAATTAAAAATTTTCTCATCATTTATGAATATAATTTCACAGTTAAATTGTTATTTTTTTAAAACTGTTACACCAATTGTTTTTGTATTAAAACTCAATGGTATTATATTGCAGCTCTTGTATTCTTAAGGGGACTCTGCACCACTGAAGGTTCTATAAGGTTTAAAAGCTTATATTTCCATTAAATATTTATAAATTGAACTATATTTAGTTTGTATAATAAAATATATATTTAGGCAACAATTCTTATATTTCTTGATATATTTTTGATATATTTGAAATCTTTAAATTGCTTTTTTTCATGAATTCATGCTCTTCAAAATGCTAAAACTTCTACAGATTTTTAAGAAAACACTTAATATATTTTTTGGATGTTTAATAGAACCTACTTAAAAGGATTAGGGACGGATTTTGAAATTTATTAATTAGTTTTGGGGAAAAAATTAAATAGTTCACGTTTATGTAAAAATTTCCAAAATAAATAAATAAACTAGCTGGAACCCGTCGACTTCGACGGTCACTTTATTGACCGTAATGTTTCAAAAATCGTCGTATCATCATTTAAATGTATTTCAAGTTAAAACATCTAATATAATTTACAACATTTCACTTACAAAAAAAAGAAATTCGGAAAAATGGTTATAAATTGAAATACTATATATCACATCACTTTCTACAAAGTACTGTCAATGTGACGTCAAACTGACTCCAAATAAAACAGTTGCAATCTTTTATTTTCTGTTTCTTTTGGTACTAAGGCTACATGTTAGCTGACCCGCCCGGCGTTGCCCGGACCCATGATAATAACCTTAATTGAACCTTAAATTTGTATGATTTTATATCTTTAACTCGATTTTGTTTGAATTTCTATTTTTAAATAAAGGCATCGCGAAAAAAATAATCAGCTGTAACAAAAAAATTACCTCGAACCGAACGAAACTCAGTCTTGTGACACCGGTGTCTGCGGCAGCACATACGTGAGCCGCTAATAACATAAAAAAAATTCCCAAAAATTAACCTGCAACCGAAAGAACCCGCCTGGTGTTGGCCGGCCCATGATAATAACCTTAAATGCACCTTAAATTTGTATGGTTTTATATCTTTAACTCGATTTTGTTTGATTTTCTATTTTTAAATGAAAACATCACAAATAATAATAATAATAATAATCTGTAACAAAAAAAAAAAAAAATTACTTCAAACGGAACGGAACTCGGATTCGTATCCCAGTGCCTGTGGCACGTATATGCAGGCCGCTATTAACATGAAAAAATTCTCAAAAATTAACCTTGAACCGAACGAACCTCTGACTCGTGTAAACCGCTGCCTGCGGCTGCGGTAACGTATAGCAGTCGTGCTACGCAAGCACTGCAAAATCCACTTTCCTCCAACAGGGAGCGCAGTATGTTGTATACGAACATCACCAATCACCTTGAATTTCCAAGACCTTTCAAAAAAGGTGTCACATGGTGGTGTCAACTGCAAAATCCTTTAGTTGCACTTTCCACCGCAAGGGGGCGCAGTTTGTTCTGTACGAACATCACCAACGGTGAGGAAATACCAAGACCATTAAAATAAGATATAACATGATAGGGTCTAGTACAGAATCACCTAGTTCCATTTTTCACCACCAGGGGGCGCACTATATTGTATACAAACATCCCCGATCACCTTGAATTTCCAAGACCTTTCAAATAAGGTGTCACATGGTGGTGTCAACTGCAAAATCTTTAGTTGCACTTTCCACCGCCAGGGAAGCAGTTTGTTCTGTACGAACATCACCAACGGTGAGGAAATACCAAGACCTCTATCACCAATCGCCTTGGATTTCCAAGACCTTTTAAATAAGGTGTCACATGGTTTTGTCAACTGCCAAATCCTTTAGTGGCAGTTTCCACCGCCAGGGGGCGCACTGTGTTCTGTACGAACATCACCAACGGTCAGGAAATACCAAGACCCTTAAAATAAGATGTAACATGATAGGGTCTACAGCAAAATCACTTAGTTCCATTTTTCACCACCAGGGGTCGGACTATACTGTATACAAACATCCCCAATCGACATGAAATTTCAAGACCTTTAAAATGAGGTGCTACATGTATGGGTCTAGAACGGATTTCCCTCTCAAACTAATTTCCCCCCTTTCCCCTCCCCTCCAAATCTACTTTCCCCCTTTTTTCCCCCTTTAAAATCGAAAATTCCAAATTCGCAGATATTGATTTTTTAGTATTCGACTCTAGTCCCCATATGTACAATTTCTTCCCCGTGAAGTAATTTGAAGCTTAGTTAAGCTCGTAAACGTGTTTTTAACCCGAATGGGTGGGAAACGGTTTCCCACCCGTTTCCCCCCCTTCGACTTTTTTTATTTTTCTCTTCTCATAGCACATCTACAGACCAAGATATTTTTTTAGACACCTCAACCAAATTTTTACACCAAGTAGTTCTCTCAATATAGTGGAGACAGACAAAAACATGTTTCAAATTAATATATAGATGTTTTCATGTTGCCACACTGTAAAAAAGGATCAATAATTAAAAAATAAAATGATAACACGTGAACTTTGTTTTTATAAGGCAATAAAAATTCAGATAAACTCGCTGTATTGTTGCATTTCCGAAAATGACGTCATTCGTTTTTAACCCAAACGGGTGGGAAACGGTTTCCCACCCGTTTCCTCCGGGAGGGAAACCATTCGACTTTTTTTTTATTTTTCTCTTTTCATAGCACATCTACAGACCAAGACCTTTCTTTAGACACCTCAACCGAATTTTTACACCTAGCCGTTCTCTCAATATAGTGGAGACAGACAAAAACATGTTTCAAATTAATATATGGATAAATAAAAATAAAAAAATAAAAAAATTTTGTCATATTTTTATATTTAATATTTTTTCTTTTAAAAATGTTGCAAAATCTACCCTTAGTTCTTTTAAATAGGGTCTATTAAATATCCAAAAGAAATATTGAATCTTTTCTTAAATATTTGTAGAAGTTTAAGCATTTTGAAGGTTATAAATTCATGAAAAAATGCAAACTGAGAAAACGCAATTTAAAGATTTCAAATCTGTAAAAAAATATATCAAAAACTGCAATCCTGCTCAAAAGTTTAGCAAGATTTTCAAACGATCAGTTTCTTTTTTTCAATTTAAAAACTTCTTCAATGATGAAATATTTTCAAACATTGGGCATTTAAAGAACTGGGTCTTCTTCATGTTTTTCAGTGAAGATTGGTTTAAGATAATATTTAGGGGGCCGGTAACAAATTGAACAAAATCAATAATTTATAAAAGAATTCACTGTAAAACACGTATAAAATATATTTAATTAAAATCATTAAAAAACACATCGTGTCAAGACTTTCGCCCTGAACACCAGGGCATCATCAGGACATAGCCATTTTTAACAAGAAGTACAGTAACATTATATATACATAAGAAACATATTTCGGCTACAGTTATTAAACATGAAATAGATGAAACTGATCAATTACAAATGAAAACAGTCCAAAGGTGAAGAGCCGAGCTTCATTTAGTTTACTATGGAGACACATTTTTGTGGAACAGTTGAGGCTATGCATTAATCTGTTCAGGAACATGCTGAGGAACTTGCATTAATTTAGATCTATACAAGAAAAAGTTGGCTGGTTGGGCAGTTTTTTTGTAAAGATCAACTTTTTCTTGTAAAGAAAAAGTTGGCTGGTTGGGCAGTTTTCTTGTAAAGATCTAAATTAATGCAAGTTCCTCAGCATGTTCCTCAACAGATTAATGCATAGCCTCAACTGATCCACAAAAATGTGTCTCCATAGTAAACTAAATGAAGCTCGACTCTTCACCTTTAGACTGTTTTCATTTGTAATTGATCAGTTTCATCTATTTCATGTTTAATAACTGTAACCGAAATATAATAAAGAAGCATCAATAAACTGGCGTTGTAAAAATATTACTTACAAACTTTGAATAAACACCATAAAATGCAATAAACTCGCAACAATTGTTTCGGGTCGAAAAACACACCCGCTTTGACTGCAGCACTCGTGCTTACTTTATTCGCCTGATGAAGGGTCGTGTGTTTTTCGACCCGAAACAATTGTTGCGAGTTTATTGCATTTTATGGTGTTTATTCAAAGTTTGTAAGTAATATGTAACCGAAATATGTTTCTTATGTAGATATAATATTACTGTACTTCTTGTTAAAAATGGCTATGTCCTGATGATGCCCTGATGTTCAGGGCGAAAGGCCTTGACACGATGTGTTTTTTTTAATGATTTTAATTAAATATATTTTATACGTGTTTTACAGTGAATTCTTTTATAAATTGTGGTTTTCGACAAATACATATGGGGTATCATGTCTCTATATGAGATTTAATTTTAAAATCAATAATGTTTGTGATCATCCTGTATCGTTAAGTGAACGAAATGATCTGTAACTTTAGGACATGTTAATATTGGCCCAGTTCAATTTGAGGATAATTTGTGTGACGATAACGGTATTTATTTTAAACTTAAAAAATCAACATGTTTTTTATTTACAATACACGAAGTTTTTAACGAAAATTATTTTCACTTTCAGATAAGTTGAGAAAACAATTTTAAAACAATATACTGCAATCGGAATACAAATATCTTAAATATCTCATGAAATATGAGTATTTTTATGAGAAACACTTTCACTGCGCATATGCGAAAGACAAAACATTTTTTATTGCATTGGTTGAAAACTAGATATATTGGGCAACTTTTCTGAAAAATGCATTCGAATAAAGTACAGATTAAGCAAATTATACGAAAAAGAACGAGTTAGATTTTATATATTTTATAAGAGTTATAATTTTTTAAGGGCTTTTTCACATGTCGCGTAACTCATTTAAAGATCCAATTATTCTAACCAGTTAGCAAAAGTTCTTTTTTGTGAAAAACTACTTATGAGCTTGTAACTCTAACATATTTTTGTGTATTTACTAAGATTTGTGAGATGATAAGGGGTCTATGTAGTCAGAGGTTCTTCCCATTCTTCGACGCATTCCAGGTGCTGTATTTCAGCAGGATAATGCCCGTGCACATGTTTCTCAGACTGCACAAGCCTTCTTCAGTGCACAACTGGTTTCACTTCTTCCATGGCCTGCTTATTCCCCGGATATGTCGCCCATCGAGCATGTCTGGGATTTCATTGGTTGGCGACTCGCTCTTACAACTAGTGGGGCGCACAGTAAGATTGAACTTTGGCGTCAAGTTTAAGCTATCTGGATTGCCTTTCTCCAGGATTACATTCAGAACCTGTATGATTCAATGCCACGACGTATACAGGCTCTTATCGCTCAGCGTGGCGGACACACAAAGTACTGATTTTAGACATTCTTTTTGTTTTTTTATCTTGTACATTTGATTTTTTATTTGTACCACTATCAGTAATATGTGGAACAAATTTCACTAATTTCTGACAATTCTTTCGTGGTGTTACGATTTTCACAAACATTAGTGTAGAAAGGGTTTATGCAGGCCCGCCTTCTTTAAGGATTGTATTCAATTATTGACCTTGTAATATTCAGATGAAAGCAACCGTGTGTACAGACATCCTTTAGACACCCTCCAGGTCTCGATAAAACATATTATTTTATATCTAGAAATCTGCTATTCATTGTATGCCATCTGCTGTTTTCGCCTGTAGGACACTATACTGGTCGCCTGCGGACTGTGATCTGGAGCGATCACTGTTCAACTCTCGAAATGTTTAAGACTGTTTTTGTCATTTGAAATTCTCTGCGGACTTGTGAAACAACACTGTACTCTGAAATGAACTCCTCCTCATCATCAGTCATACTTCAACTTCTTCTAATTTCCCAATGACAAAACCTACATTCGGCAGCAAAATTATTCGAGCGCGAGCAATAATTCCTATGTAAAAAAAATACACTTTATACTGCTTTGTTAAATAAATCCTTGTCATATCGTCGTTCTTGGACTGACTAAAAACATGATTCAACAAGGATTTATTTAACAAAATGGTATTAAGTGTACTTTTTTTTATGTAGGAATTATTGCTAGCGCTCGAATAATTTTGCTGCAGACTGTAACCCGAGGTAAAATTATTAAGCAACTTTTCCTGGATTATTAACAGACTATATCACACGATAGCAGCAACCTCAAATCATTAAAACCACTGTACAACGTACAATCGATTTAACCGAATTGCTGAGTGCGCACAGCACTGCGTTTACAATACTCGTCTTCTTACGTCATGTGTCATCTATGCTCATGCCCAACTGTACATGTCCCCTATTTCTCTTCTGATTGAACTTTCGTTTTATTCTATTGTAGAGTGACCACATTTTTTTCATTGAATTTGGGGAAAGAGATGGCGGAGTCCTTGAATTTCAAGGACAATAAATAAATAAATAAATAAATCACCTAAAATTGTAAAATTTTAGTAATTTTTATGTAGAAAGCACCTATAAGAACTTATTTCAGCTTATTTATTTTACAGTCAGTAACAAAAGTACCCGAACATTAGAAAAATTCCTATGTAAAAAAAGTAGAGTTAATACTGTTTTGCTAAATAAATTCTTGTCGAATCATGTTGTTAGACTGACTAAGAACATGATTCGGCAAGTATTTATTTAACAAAACAGTATTAACTCTACTTTTTTTTTTATATAGGAATTTTTGTTAGTGTTCGGATACTTTTGTTACCGACTGTTACATATAATAAATTATTATAATAAAACATTAATAACTTTATAATCGACGTCCCCAAATGTGTTGTAATTTTTTGGGGACGAAGGTAGTTTTTGAGGACTGGACTCGAGATTCGAGGACATATGGTGAGCCTATTCTGTTGCCTCATTCTACTTTTATGCTAATTTATCTGCTTTGTCCTTACATTTTGTACCCCAGTGTAGTCTAAATTGCAGTGATCCTAAATTGACAGTATGACAGAATTTTAACATTTAATTTTTATATAATTTAAAAAATATTTTTCTTATCCAGGCAAATAATGACCAAAATCTTTGTAAGCAAACTCAATAACAAAAAACAAAATATGTGAAACTTCTGTTACTGCTTTGATGCCGCTCTCGTGGTTACATTTTTGATTGATAAAGGGTAGTGTTTTAGTATTTTAATCCATTTTTATTATTTGATTTTTCAATTTATTGTATAGCATTACAGTTATTCATTAAATATAGTTATATTTAAATTTATGCTTTTAACATAGCATTCAAATAATATTATACATGTAAAATATTTTTAGTGAAGGAGGAGGAAAGTTTCCTGAGGCTGGAATTTTCAGTATTTGCATATCTCTGTCGGCTTATATATGTATGTATTTTACGTAAATATCAAAAAGTATTTTTTCTTAGTTTATAATCTATATAAATTATATTATTATTTATTTATATAGGTCATTGGATCATAGTGCTGCGTTATCTTGTTGTCGAAGAATTGAATACTCTCATAGGAAATTACACAGCTACGTTTTTGAATAAAATAGCTCTGGCTCTTGGCTGTTTTTCTTCTTTATCCATGTTAATAGTTGCATCTTATCCGGCAAGTCATAGCATTTTCTTTTAAATATAAATTATAACTTTTTTTAAAAAAAAAAAAAAAAAAAAAAAAATGCATTAAACGAAAATGTAACACACGAATGGAATCATAAATTATCGTTATTTTTTTTTTAATTTTATTATTATTATTATTATTATTATTTGTTAAATTGGTGTAAACTAATAAACTTACAATAGTTGATCAAATTGTTAGAAATTTAAAGCCTTGCATTTAAGACATGCAATAAACATTTATGAACACACATATTGCGCTATCAATTTAATCACCAATGAGGGCCAACAACAAATTGAAGAAAATCGCAAATACTTTGTATCATCTTATATCATAAAAAGCTTCAAATGTATTACAACTTTAACACATTGTTAAATGTACTTACTATGTACAATATATTTTTTTTCTTTTGTGGGGGAGGGGGGAAGGGGTGGAATCGCACTTTCGAATTTAGATGTTTTGTTAAATAGCTAGAAAATTTCTTTAGTAATTATCTTGAAACTTTGGTCGAGTAAAGAACATGTTATACCTCATACATTTTAGCAAAAGTTGTGTCCTGAAAAGAAAAAGGGGACTAGTATAAAATTAAACAAAAATCAAAATTGTTTTGAATCCCCTGTAAAAAATAATGCTTTAAATGCGTTTTGGTTGTAGTATGTGATTAAGAGGATTTTTTTCACTATCTGTATTAAAATATATATATATATATATATATGAGGCTACTACATACAGTCGGCAGCAAAATTATTCGAGCGCTAGCAATAATTCCTATATTTAAAAAAAGTACACTTAATACCTTTTCGTTAAATAAATCCTTATTGAATCATGTTCTTAGTCAGTCTAAGAACACGATTCGACAAGGATTTACTTAACAAAACAGTATAAAGTGTACTTTTTTTACATAGGAATTATTGCAAGCGCTCGAATAATTTTGCTGCCGACTGTATATTCATGGAAATATAACGGTTTATTTAAAGAATTGCAAAAAAAAAAAAAAAAAAAAAAAAAAAAAAAAATCACTTTTTAAAATATGGCACGTAGGTTTTCAGACCCAGTTCAAAGACATTTTTAGAAAATTTGGCATACTACATTAGACACAGCATACTGCAATCAGAATTCAAAAATGTTAATTCTTTTACAAAATTTCAAAATTTTTACGAAATAATATTTAACTACGCATGCACTAGGTTTAAAATAAAAAATTCATTTGCATAACTTAATAGCCAAAAGTATTGAGCAACTTATATGAAAACCCCAAACAAATATCGTGTAAATTCAAAAAGTTATGAGAGATAGAATGAACAGAATTTAAGTTCTCTCAAAATAAAAGCTAAACTATAAGGGGTTTTACTCACATCTTTATGTTGATTCAATCAATGCCCAACGGTAATGCATTATTCTCTGATTGTAAATAAATATTGATAAAACATCCTATCATCTTCCTTGGGCCCTCCGTGGCCGAGTGGTTATGGCACCACACTGCTAATCGCCTTCGAGCGTAGGACAGCGGGTTCGATTCCCGCGCTGGCCCTGGGTGTTTTTCCATTTCTTCGCATTGTAATTCTATCATGTGCTATCTGTAATTATCTGACGATGATTTACACGCGGACTACGAGTCAAACATACAAAACTGATGTATATGCTATCAACGAACAAACATCTTTCTTTTTTTTTTGGGGGGGGGGGTTGCAGTAGCCCAGTCGGTAGAGCGCCGGAAGATTGCGGGTTCGGTACTCGAGCCGACCAAAGACCGTCGTGTACACTAATGGTGGCTGGTGCACGTAAAATCTGTCGTGGCTGCAATGTCCTCCATGTTCCCATAAAAAATTATACCTCTGGGTGTCACCGAAGCGGGAGAGCCATCCCTTCCGTAGAGGATCAAAATTGTGATGGCATGTCTCCGGACCACCTCTAGGGGTGTGTCCCAGACCGTCGCCAATTGCCCATTTGCGCAGCACTAGTGTGACGTAAAACCCAACCATCCAACCATTCATCCTTTTTTTTTTTTTAAAGTTGTTCATTCTATCTCTCATAATCTTTTGAATTTACACGATATTTGATTGGGGTTTTCATATAAGTTGCTCAATAGTTTTGGTTGTTAAATTATGCAAAATAATTTTTTTAAAAGCTAGTGTATGTGTAGTTAAAAATTATTTAGTATAAATGCTCATATTTCGTAAGGTATTTAATATTTTGCATTCTGATTGCAGTATGCTGTGTCTAATGTAGAGGGCCAAATTTTCTAAAAATGGCTTTGCATTGGGTCTAACACCATACGTAATATAATTAAAGAAGTGGAAAACTTTTTTGCAATTAAAAATAAAAATAAAAATAATTATATTTTCATGAATACATGTGGTAGCCTCATGAAACTTTATACAGATAATGAGAAAATTCTCATAATCACATGCTACAGCCAAAATGCTTTTAAAGCATTCCGTTTTACAAGGTAATCCAAAACATTTTTATTTTTATTTTAATTTTTTACTGGTCCCTTTTTCCTCCTTTTCCACTTCAGGATACAACTTTTAGTGATATATATATATGCATATATTATCTATATATATATCTATATCTATATCTTTATATCTATATAAGGTATTTCATGTTCTTTACACAACCAAAGCTTCAAGAATATTCCTAAAGAACTCTTTTTGATATTTGACAAAACCACTAAATTCGAAAGTATCCAAATACTTATTGGTAGATAGTACACACACACACACACACACACACATATATATATATATATATATATATATTAAATTATTAGTTTTTATTATTTTTTGGCAAGGTTTTTGCTTGTAACAAGAATGAATGTCAAGAAAATTTCAAAAAATTGCAGAAAAATTTACAAAGCATTAAAGAAACATTATTCTGAGACATAAAATACAAACATGTAATTTTCGCTGAGATACTAGCATCTGTAGAAAATATTTTTTTTTACTGCGCATGTGCGAAAGATAAAAAATTTATTATTACATAAGAGGAAATCTAGATATGTTGGACTACTTAAATCAATTTCATTCACTTGAATAGGGTAAAACTTAAGGAATTTATCGGCGAAAGAGTGAGATTTTAGATAGTCAAAATTTTTAGTCAAAATTTTATGAGGGTTTTTTACATGACACGTATTTAATTTGGCGATCCAATTATTTTTCCAACGTTGAAGAAGTTCTTTTTTGAGAAAAATCCCTCGTAAGCTCACAAATCTTACACAAAACGAAAATGTATACATATACACACACCATATATATATAAACTGCTGTTTGTAAAAAATGCAACACCATGAAGAAATCGTGAGAATTAAATGAAATTTAATGCACAAACGACTTGTATTGGTACAAATAAATGACGAAATTTTCAAAGAAAAAAATAGTGTCCGAAATCAGTATTTTGTGTAGCCACCACGCGCTGCAATAAGTGCTGCTATACGACGTGGCATGGAGTCAAACAGATTTTGAATGTCTGCTTGTGGAAGAGCATTCCATATTGCTTGTATGCGCAGCCAAAGTTCGTATTTTGAAGCTGCAGGACGCGGATCACGAGCGTGACGCCGACCAACCAAATCCCACACGTGCTCAATAGGCGACATGTTCTTCGAACAAGCAGGCCAAGGAAGAAGTTGCATGTGTTGGGCTGAAGAGAAGTCTTGAACAGTCTTTGCAACATGTGGGCGTGCATTATCATGCTGAAAGATAGCTCCAGGGATGCCTTGAAGGAAGGGAATGACTTCGGGCTGTAGCACTTCACGGACTTGTTGCTATTGAGATCACCCTCAATTCGTAGCAAATTGGATCGTCCAAGATATGAAATCGCACTCCAGACAATAACTCTGGCTGTTCGGCCACTATGTCGTTCGATAACGCACTCTGGAGGGCACCGTTGACCGGCATAGCGTCTAACACGAACGCGGCCATCATGGTCCCACAAATTGAAGTGTCATTCATCTGAAAAGACAACTTGGTTGCAATCAGCTTGCCAGGCTCTGTGCTCACGAGCCTATTGCACACGCAGCCGTCGATGGTTTGCCGTGAGGGAGATCCTGTATAAAGGCACCCTTGCACGCAGTCCACGGTGCAGCAGACGTCGACGAATTGACGAAGCCGACATTAGTACACCTGTAGCAGTAGACCAACGTGCTGCCAACTGCCTGGAGAAAGCTGTACGGTCATTCACCGCCATGCGGAGCAGGTGTCGATCGTTGCGCGCTGACGTCACCTTCCGTCGTCCACTGCCAGTTTTTCGAGTTGTTCGGTGCTCGTCGGTCCACTGCTTCTAAACTCGCATCACTGTGGAACTGTTCCGCTACACACGAGCTGCTATTGCGCGATAGGAAAATCCCCCTTCTCGAAGGCCGATAATCCTCCCCCGTTCAAACTCCGTAAGTTGTTGGATGGATGGATGGATGGATGGTTGGGTTTTACGTCGCACTAGTGCTGCGCAGATGGGCAATTGACGATGGTCTGTGACACACCCCTAGAGTTGGTCCGGAGACATGCCATCACAAATTTGATCCTCCACGGAAGGGATGGCTCTCCCGCTTCGGTGACCCCCAGAGGTATAATTTTTGATGGGAACATGGAGGACATTGCGGCCACGACAGATTTTACGTGCTCCAGCCACCATTAGTGTACACGACGGACTTTGGCCGGCTCGAGTACCGAACCTGCAATCTTCCAATTACGAGGCCGGCGCTCAACCGCCTGGGCTACCGCAGCCCCGTAAGTTGTTTGAATTTCTCCTTCTTCCGTCGTGGAGGCATACTTAGGTCTCACTAAACGTTCGCCACTAACAAATAATCATTAACTATTTTGAACGTCCCGTTACAGCCCTCTATTTATACGCTTTCAGCATCAGTTCAGAGGGCGCTGCACACGCCACGCATGCGTGGTGGCTCTGAAACTTTACTATTTTGCATAACATTCTATAATTGACATTTGCTTCAAATTTCATTTAATTCTGATGATTTGTTCATGGTGTTGCATTTTTTACAAAGTGTATATATATATATATAGTAAATAAATAAAAATTTGTTAGAGTTACAAACCCATTATGGGTTTTCCACAAAAAAGAAGTTTCGCAATGTGTTTAAAATGATTGGATCTCCAAAGTGAATACGTGGCATGTGAAAAAAAATCTTATGAAATTTCAACTATGGAAAATATTTAAAATCCAGCTCGTTCTTTTGGCCATAATTTGCCTAACTTTTACTCTGTTCAATTGAACTTTCAACATAAGTTGACAAGTATATCTAGCTTTCAACCTATGTTATAAAGAAAGAATCTATCTTTCACGCATGTGCAGCAAAACAATATTCATTACAATGCTCATATAGCAACGAAATTTATATGTGTGAAGTTTATGGTTCAGAATAATATTTCTGTAATGTTTTGTCAACTTTTCTGCAAGTTTTGTAAAATTTTGTTGGAACCCATTCTTGTTATAAGCAAAAAACTTGCCAAAAAATATTAATAAATTTTGAAAAGTAAATAAATTATATCTGTCTAAGAACGTGCGATTCTCCCCTCATTCCCCCCCCCCCCCCCCCAAAAAAAAAAGACATAAATATAGTACATAGTAAGTTCAACAATGTGTCAGTTTTACAATTCAGTTGTACATATTTATATACAGGGGACCCAAATTATTTGTGCTTTTCTTCAATTTGTGGTCTGTCTCTTAATTACACTCGTAACAAAATTGATAGTGAGAAATGTAAGTTTATAAATCTGTACTGATAAGTATAAAGGATTTAAGTCCATATTCTTGATTTTTCAGGAAACGAAAAATAAAATTAAAGTGTCTAAAAACAAATCAGAAGAATCGATTAGGGAAAAGGGATTATGTTGATTTATACCCTTTATACCGTTCAGTGATTGTCATCCTTCATTTAAAAACAGGAAAAAACTGAATTAAATATTTTATATCATACATGAATGGTAAATTTCTGATTTGAATCTTTTTTTACCAATCGATTTTCTCAAAGACTAAATGACATAGACTTAAATCCTTTATACCAATCGATTGAGAATTTTTTTCTGAGTCTGACTATGTACTTAACTCAAAATCGACATTTTTGGACTTAAACCCTTTATACTTATCAGTACAGAAATATTCTTTCCATGCCTGAAGTTTAAGGTAATTTCGTCCACTAGTTTTTTAAAAAATAGAAAAAATATATCAAAATAGAAAAATTTCTAATAATTTGATCACAAAATGTAGCTTTACTTTTAAATAACAGAATTAGTATATATTTCTTTCTTGAATAACATATTTGGATGATTTTAAAAGAGCGATTCTCGATACAGTGGCCTGAAGAAAGTAAAAAAAAAAAAAAAAAATAAGTTATTCATGCCTGAAGCACCAAAGCTCTCTGCCTCGCAGAATGGTTAAAACATCGATCATTAGTCAACAGGCGGCTCTTTGATTTAAAGGAATTGGCTGGCCTTAATTCCAGATCCCTGAGTCCTGCAAACATACTAATTAATATTCCATAATATTATTAGTATCCGCCCTTTTTCCACGTACCAGATTTTTTGGAAAATATCTTTCTTTTTATTTAATCGGAACTATATTTAGAAAAAACTGCTCTAAAAATAAAGTAGCTTAGAAAAGTGGCGGATCAAACAATGCTACGGACTATTAACTAGAATTTTGGCAAGCATGGACCTGTCATTAACGCTCTTTTTTCGTGCGTTTATGTACCGGTGCCAGTTGAGTTTTCTTTGTTTATTTTTACACTTGTGATTTTGCGTTCTTTTAGTATGATTTTTCCCCCCCATTTTTGACTTTTTTCACCAAACTTTTTCAGAGAAAGTGCAGTGTTATTAGAGTTTTGTACTAGTTCTAATTCCAGTTAAATCCGGAAGTCCCATTCTAATTAGCTTTTATAAACAAAAGACCATTTGCAGAACCAACTAACTGAAGTTGTCTTACACCAGTTAAAAAACAAATTTAATGCAATGCACTTGAATTAAACTCAAAATTAATACAATCTCTTTTTAATCATATTTGAATAATTATTTTTATGTCATCAAGAAAGATTAACCTTTTAGGATATACTTATAGAATACAAGCATCTTCACCAAACGAAATTATGAAAAATATTTTTTTGCTAACAAATATAGCATCTATCTCCTTAGTACATTCATACCTTAATTTTTATTTTATATATCTATATAAATTATGATGCAGATTTTAAATGGCATAATGTTTGAGCTGAAAATAGTTTCGAACCAAATTTAGGATTAAATCTGCGCTTAGGAAAGTACAATTACGCTCTCCTACTCGCCGGTGGCGAGCAAATTTTCTGGCAGGGCAAATGAATACTTAGACTTTAGAAATATTAAATTTCAGAAAAATGAAAAAATTAAAATTTTGGGTTTCCATTTTTTCTCCCTTAAACATCTTAGTTTATTCAAGTGCATTTTAGCTGAACTATATATATAAATTTTCGGTTTCTTTAAATAGTGGTTCTCAAACTTTCCGAAGTGAGGACGCATTCAAAATCCTGCAAAATACTTTACCCGCACTTTGTACACATTTCTGAAAAATAAGTTATGACGATTAAGTATATTTAAAGGATAATCTCTCTTTCTTCTTCAATACATAGAAAAATTCCTCCCTCTTTACACTAATTGGTGTCAGGCTAAGAAAATCCCAATTAGAATAAATATGATGTTGAAATTAACTTTTATATTTCCGAGTACGATGAGATTTTGCTTCCTTATGGGCATATATACATTTATTTTTCACTTTCAAATTCCAGAATAGGATTTTTCAATCTAACGCTTCTTTTTAAGAAATATTTGCATTTTATTTGACCGTAATTATCTGAGAATAAGTAATATGCACGTAAGCGCTTTCACAACTTTCAAATTAAATTTTCTTAAAAGATAAGCGAAACATTCAAATTTAACACAACAATAGAATTATAATTTGAAAAAATTTGCTGCTCTTGCAAGAAAAACTGCTGTTATTTATCATCATCATCATAATAATATATTGAAAAAAAGAGAGGGGTATATCCGTAATGGAATGGTACAATGAAGGAACTATATTTATTTTTATAACTGGAAACAAATTTCTCTGGAATACAGTGGGCATACCAAGACACCTTTTAGGGCACACCAGTGTGCCCTAGCACACCCTTTAAAAGCACTGCTTTAAACTGTTGTCTTAACACTTGGGTAATTGATCCGGATAATAGAATTCTCTTGATTACAGAAGTGATCTATTTCAACAATGGTTGGTATTTATTAGACGATAATAAAGAAACATAATATTTGAAAAAAATTAATTAAGCAATGAGGAATTATGTTTACTTTCAAAGAAGAAAAAAAAAATCATATGGAATGAATCTCAATCTGTTAAGTGAAAAATGGAAACATTCCTGCATTTAACAATATATTATACCAGGGGGTCGTACCTTTCACATTTTTTTCAGGACATTTTCAGAGGTGAGAAATTTCTGCTTTTTTTATACTGCTACTTTTATAGAGTAACCTCTATCCTATTTAATCACGACAAATTACTAAACAATATGATAGACTTCTATATGAAAATAATGGCAGCAAAAACGGTCGAAATTTCTTATCCCTGAAAGTGTCCTGAAAAAAAGGCGGGGAATACGACTCTTGTTTATACAAATTTCATATATTTTTTTAACTATTCGAAATACCTGTTTAACAGGTGTTTAATATGTATTTTTTCATTAATTATTAATGTAAGAATTCAGCTGCGGCTTTAAACGGACACAAATGAACACTTTTAGAGGAAAATTGAAATTAATTGTTTCACAATCTTTATGATCATCATCATCTGTTTTTATATTGATGTTCCTGCTGAAGAAGAAAAAAAAAATGTCCCTTCGTCGTTATTGCCTATAAGACATAAATATTTGCATATCAAAGAGTTCAATCAGTTATTGAGGTTTCTAATTAATTTGATTTAGTATTAACCCTCTTTAGACGTTTTCCAGTCACTGGAAATAGATGCTAAGCCTACTTCCTGCAAATGCAGGGCAGCCATAGGCGACATTTATTATTATTATTATTATTATTATTTGCGCACCATTATTTCCATAACATAAAATTTATAATAAATTTATTCTGGCAAAGTGCAGATTTACCTGTGAAAATACATTAAAAATTTTATTTCTTGAAATAGTGATACGAAAAGAATATAAAAAGAAGTTTCCCGCGGCAACCCTGCAAATTAAATTTATCTATAGGCATTTTTTCAAATTAGTCTGTAAAATTACACATACCACTTATTTTATATTATTTATTTATTTATTTTTGCTAAAACATTTTCATTTGTGGAAGAACGCTTGGATCTATTTTTTCATGATATCGACTTCATTTCAGATGCAAACAGATTAAGAAAACAATTCCGTACTACTCTGTTTTTGCGTTAAATGTTTCTAGCCATATATTGTGCTGTCTGTCTTTAAAAATGAAAAAACGATCTTTTTAAGAGATTTGTATCGTTTGTTTAAGTTGCATAAAAAACTCTTACATCTCAAGAGATTCTCCTTTCGAAATTAGTAAACGGGATGTGCCGGTTGGATCCCAGGTTACAGTACCTAGAAGTATGTGGTGCGTTTATCGCAATATAACAGTAATAAAAAAAAATATATATCTATCTGAAAGAAGGATATCCGCAAGATAGCGTCGAGTTCCCACCATCATTAATTTAGGTTTGAAATTGCGTTTAAAGAGCTCGATCGTAACGTTAGTAGCGATTCATGGCGTCAGTGGCGAAAATATTTTAATTATTATTTTTTATTATTATGATTAAGCACTTTAAATGCGATTTCAAACGAAAATAAACGACAGTCGGAACTCGACGCTCTCTCGTGGATTTCCTTCTTTCAGAGATATTTTTTAGTGCGATAAACAAACTGCATGCTTCTAAGCACTGTACCCAGGTCACACTCACCGACCTAGCCGTTCGAAGGTTTCTACGAAATTAGATTAAATACAGGTTAGTTCCCCTCAGAAAGACTATCACCGAGGGCACACTATCCAGGCCTAGAACCCTGGAATATTCATTTGGCCTTAATTCTAACACTAAAACTCTAACACTTCTTGCGCCTCAATACTTTTTGGCAGCACTGTGTTTTCTACGAAATTAGATTAAATAGGAGCTAATTCCCTTTAGAAAGACCCCCCATGAAGAGCACATACTCCAGGTCTAGTACCTTCGTATGAACAATTGGCCTTAACTCTAACATTAACACACTAACACCTCTTGCGCATCAATACTTTTTGGCAGCACTGTGTAAGGGCGGAAACACATTTTATTGTCTTGAGAAATTCTTTGTAAATATAATAAGTAACAAACTGTGAAAACGTGACAGTCTAGAAATCTATGAACTAAACTGGCATCGTTAATATCATTCAGACATACAACTCTTCTGTTCTCACTTTCTCTTACTCCCACCTTTTTCCTGCCAATATGCTTTCTGCTTTTGCAGCGTAAGGGCAAGCTTCTATATGCACCTGAAGAAAGATACATTCCTTTGAAACGCGTTGTGCTTAAAACTTCTATGAGATTTAACAGAAAAAAAATCTGAATATTGTGTGCACAGATGTTGAAATCTTCGCATAATGTAAAGAATGTAATAAGTTTACATGCTGTACAAGAATACAAGTTTAAGATATTTTGCAATGCATTTGTATTGAAATTGTTCATATTTTTTAAATCTTGACTGTAACTGCTCATAGTGTTAGCTCAATATTTTTCTTAAGAAATTTTATTTAGACTTGTAAAATTGTTATATGAGTTATTCTCTAAAAAGTGGTCATTTCATGTCTCAGAAATCTTGAGGGCATAATTTTAAAAGTACAAAAACAAAAAGCGGTCCAAACTATCAATATTAATTGGTTTTGTATATAAACTGTTATTATTTGGTTATTGGAACTCAAATATAATTTTAAAATATTTTTTTAAAATGCAAAATATCATTCCCTCACTGTGTCCCCATTCCCACATGTAAGTAAATAAAATGGTTTCTATGGTATTAAAGCATGTATATTTAGATTATTTGAATCGGAAATTTATTAAACATACTTTAATAAATATGTATCCATTATATTATATTTATATATTATGCAATGAAAAAAATTAGAGCACTTTTTATTGTTGTCCCTAGTAATATATATCATTCCCTCATCAAACTATAATTACACCCCTACTTACTGCATTAATGGCAGCACATACTTTATATAAGTCAAATTTAATTTGTAGAGCAGCAAAGTAAAGAAGCCATTCTGTTTTTTGTTGGAAACATTTTACAATGAATAGTATAAGGCTCTCAAACGTCAGATTTAAATACAGTATTTTTATTATACGTCATTCACTCATTCATTATAAAGTTAACTAAATGAAATAAAATTTGCTTTTTTATGTTATTATATTAATAAAAATATGTTTTAATAAATATTTGGTGTTTGAAAATACAACTAAACCTAATCATATTTTTATAAAGTAGTTTCTAGAAGAAATTTGTCATTCCCTCACAATCATTCCCTCATTATTCTAATTAATAAAAATAATTACTATTTCAAAAATTAACAGATACAGTTTGTGTATGTTAATGATACAGTTTGGTTTATATTATATTTTATTAACTGTAACATGTGTACATGCACAAAAATTAAAAAAAAAGTTTTGGAACAACTTTATTTCAGCTAACTTTTTTTTCTGAAAAAGCCCACTTTTCAGAGAATGACCCATATATATATATATATATATATATATATATATAAATAAAGACTTTAATTCAGTTCTGCCTTATTGCCAGCAAAAACATTGTCTCTAATGCTCATGTTATGACGGTGTTTTTAAATAAAAATCTACATAAATACTTTTTTTTTTTTTTAAAATAAGCGTGTAGAGTGTTTATATAAATCGAATGCAGCGAATTTTTATTTATTTGTTTATATATATTTCTAATATTAATGCTATGTCTTACATTTGTTTGACTGGTATTGGTACAAGTAAATAATTAAATTTTCAAAATGAAAAAACAATATTAAGTATTCGAAATCTGTATTTTGTGTAGTCATTACGCCCTGTAATAAACGCTGCTATACAAAGTGCTGTACATTCAAATAGATTTTAAATGGCTGTCTAGGGAAAAGAATTTCATATTGTTTGTATGCGTACCCAAAGTTCATCTGAAGAAGCTGTAGGATGAGGATCACGAGCGAGACACCGACACCAACGAAATCCCACACACATTTAATAGGCGGAATATCCGGCGAATAAGCAGACCTGGGAAGAAGTTGTATGTTTTTTGCTGAAAAGAGGTCTTCAACATTCCTTGTAACATATGGGCAGGCATTATCCTGTTGAAAGATATCTGCAGGAATGCCTTGAAGGAAACGGATGACTTCGGGCTCCAGCACTTCACTGGTGTACCTCTTGCTGTTAAGATTACTCACAATTCATAGAAGCTGAGAAGGAAGGTAGTGTTCACCGAGGTAACGTCTAACACGTATGGGGCCATCATGGTTCTACAAATTAAAGTGGGATTCGTTCGGAAGAACTACTTGTTGTCAAGCTGCACGCAAGTCTGTGTCAATGAGCCCATTGCAGCTGCATGCGTCGATGGTTTTGCCTGAGGAGTATTCTGTATAAAGGAGTTCTTGCATGCAGCTCACGGTGCAGCAGACGTTGACGAAATGATGTAGCAGACATAGATACAGTCGGTAACAAAAGTGTCCGAACACTAGCAAAAATTCCTATGCAAAAAAAGTACACATCATACGGTTTTGTTAAATAAATCCTTGTCGAATCTGTTCTTAGACTGACTAATAACATGATTCGATAAGGATTTATTTAACAAAACCATATAAAGTGTACTTTTTCTACATAGGAATTTTTTCTAGTGTTCGGACACTTTTGTTACCGACTGTACACATGTAGCAGTGGACCAAAGTTCTACCAATTGTCTAGATGAAGCTGTGCGGTCCGCCAGCGAAATGCGGACCAGTTACGTATCATCGTGCGTTCACGTCATGTTTCGGGATCCAAATTTCCAAGTTGTCTGATTCTCGTCGGCCTCCTGCTTCTAAACTCGCATCACTGTGCTACTGTTACGCTGCACACGAGCTGTTATTGTAGGACAGGAAAGTCCTCCTTCACGAAGAACAATATGTTTATTCCTGTTCAAACTCCATAAATTGTTGAAGTGTCACCCTCTTTCATCGAAGAGGCATTACCTAAAGGTAAGAGGTGTCACCTAATGTTTACCACTAGTAGATAACGATAAACTATTTTCAACGCCCCGCTACAGCTCTCTATTTATACGGATTCAGCGTCAGTTCAGAAGGGGCTGCTTAGACCACGCATGCGTGAACTCTCAAATGTTAATTATTTTCTCAACACACTATAATTTGAATTTGTTGAACATTTCACCTCAATCACATCATTCCATCCTAGTGTTGCAATTTCCATAATAATGAGTATATATTTTATCCGTTAGTTTTGAGTGTTTTGTAAAACGTATATAACATTTACAGATGATGTGTTATTTTTTTATTTTTAAAAATAAAGTACATTGGTTTGAATTTCAGTAATTAAAGTTATAAATAATTCTGTATTTTTAACAGACATCTTCAGTTTACCATGTTCATAATCCTGCAGCCGGCATAGCATGTGTCTGCTACCTTGTTTACATAATTTGTCAAACTCTAATCAGTTTTAAAATACTAGGACGGACAAAAATGGCTTATTTCCGACTAGTTATTACGCTTATATGTGGTATATCTCTGATATGTGGTATCCTTTTTTTCTGTAAGTTTTATTCTACAAACTATTAATAATTTTTTTCAATTTCATGAGAAAAATTTTGATGATGTATTAATAACTGAATGACTTTTATCATAGATGCCAACATTGCTAATTTTTAATCAGATTTATGCACCAGTATTTTTAAAAAAGAATCTGTCGCATATACTTTTAACGAATAAATAAATTTAAATAAACTGAATACATTTATAAAAACTTTCCGGAACTTTCCGTTGAAAATAACGGAGACTTGGAACATATACCTTTAAGTATTTTACGTGTGGAATTTTCATTGACGATTCCAAATAAAAGTGGAAGTAGAGATTAAATTTTTTAATTTGCTGCATTGTCCCTTGTTGTAATCTAAATTAAAACCAACTCTTTATATATACGAATTCGAAAAAATATTGTTTGTTACAATAATTAAATTGGAAAAATTGTAGTTCTAACATTGAAAAAAACTGGAAAATAGCAAAGGGAAAAAAATAAAAAAAACTTTGCCGTAAAATATAGGCATGTAAGTACCCCTTATTAGTATACCAACAAAACCTGAGATGAGAGAGACTGCCAATAGGAGGCCAAAAGATTAGTGTGTTTGTGTGCATTTGCTGCTTGTCGTGATGGGAGACGAGTATTTCCAGCTGCACCTTTTCAAATAGTTAACTATTTTCCATTAGTCAGTCAAATTTACCTTATTATTATTATTATTATTATTCCAGCAACTCGGCAGTCAGTCTGGAAGTTTTTGCAAACAATTTTTCTGCTTCCGACCAACCTGCCGTTTCATTAATAATAGTTTTGTTCCTTTAAACAAAACTGGTTCCTCTTCTTTATCCGCTCTCCCCTTATGGGAGGCAGCTTACTAGATGATGCTTGCTTAAATGAATAACTTTAGATTTTATGTTATATTTTTATTGTTTTACATTATGTTATGCTTCTCCTGTTTTCCGACGATGTTTAATATTTTCAGTTATGTTTAAGTACTAAGTTTAAGTATTTTAAGTATTACAGTCATTTTGAAAAGTCTAAGACCACCCATAGAAAAATCAGATGTAATGGAATTACGAAAAAATAACATACATATTTCACATATAAAAAAACAAAATAAACTGTATATGGTTATTTACTGTAATTAAAGTCTGTACTTTTAGAACCTCCTTTATTTTTAATAACTTGTGCAATCCTCTTAGGTATGCAATAAATAAGAGACTTGCAGTAAACTTTAGAAATGTCTGTACACCAGACATGCTTTATAGTTTCAACAAGTGCCGTAGCAGTGGATGGTTACTTTTCGGCGACTTTATTTTTTCAATACCCACAGATTCTTTATTGGATTCAAATCTGGGGTGTTACCTGGCCAGTCAAGCACTTTGATTTTCTCTGCCCTCAGATATTTCTTGACAATCTTCGTCCTGTGACACGGAGTCCCATCATGAATGAAAATTGGACATTTATTAACAAGTATGTGAAGCTTCAACTTCTCATGTCACAAATTAAGGTACCGCTTTCCGTTCATAGTGGTTTTAGGTGGCACAAAATACAGACTAGCAGTACCGGACACAGACATTGCACCCCATATCATTTGGCTTGGAGATGTTTCTTTATTTGAATCGTATATCTCTCATCATATCTTTTCCCCCTTGGGCGGAGAACACATGTAGCACGTGCAGAAAATTGCTGCACACTTGATTCATCGAAAATAAGACCCTACTCCACTGCTATACTGTTCAATTCTGATATTGTTTGGCGTAAGTCAGTCGTTTCTATTTCATACTTGGAGTAAATCGAGGTTTCCTTGCAGGTTTATGGGATGATAAACCAAAATCTTTGGCCAAACGTCTTGAAATAGTACTCAAACTGCCTTTTGCAGTCAGAGAATGGCTAATCGTATTGCAGGAGGTTATTGGATCTCGTACGACCATCCTTTTTATCACATGTTCATCACGTGCACTCGTTTTTCTTGGACGATTGCTTCTCTTAAAGTGCACATATTTTCCCGAAATTTTAAATTTAATAATAGCTTAATGCACAGCTGTCTTGCTCACATTTACCCTCGAACTTATTTGACGTTCAGAAAATCTAATTTTATCCAGGGTCCATATTTCTGACATTTTTGTAATAGTAAGTGAAGGTTTTTTACCCATTAGAATGATTACACAACAGCACTGTCTATGACAAAATCCAATAAACAATTGACGATAAACATGCTGGCCACCTTCATTTATAGCAGAAGAATGCGTCTGATGCAATCACAACATGAGATGAGTCAATAATATGCGCAAATGATGCAATGTGTTAAAATACTGAAAATCGGATACTGGACTCAAATTTTTGCAAATGACTGTATTATTATTATTTATTTACTTGTTTTATTTTATTTTATTCTTTTATTTTTCTTTTTTTTCCCATTCCTTGTTTTTCCATTATATTAAGTTTATGTTTTTATTTGTTATTATTTGCTAATTTTTGTTCCATTAGGAGTGTCTGGTCCTTGTTAATCTTTGCTGCACAGTCAAGCGCCCGATGCGGTCGTTAGCAGTTCGTCGGACTACCAATGCGGGGCACCATAGTCCTTGTTGGATTAAAATTGAGATGGTCCCTCTTTACTCTTACTTTAGACAGTTCCCGCGCATAACATGTCCAGCCCATATCCTTGCCACGCTTAATACCTGCTTTTAAAGAAATAAGTTATGGACAGTCCAACTTTTATTTCCCTTCCGCAGTGGATCTTTCAGAATTATCAATTTAAGTTTTAATCTTACCTTTTGCATTAGTTTTCAGCTATTCTCTTCGTTCAATGAATTTATACAAAGGAGTCTTCGTAGTTTCTTTTCCCTCGATTTTTTTAAGGACCACCATTCTTTTGGCTAGTAAATTTCCTGTGCAAAACTACCTTCTGCATATTCTCTGTTCATTTTCATCCTTTCAAAATTCTTCTCTTTTAATTTTTTTTCTCTCTCTCCATGCTAGCTGTGCACTTAGTTCAAAATTTATGCATCCAAGTGCGTGGTCTGTGCACTTGTATAGTGCATTCGTAGAGGTGCGGGTGTGCCGGTTGAACATTCTGTCCAAGAAGAACATTGAAATGTAATCGCATTGTGGGAATCCCTCTCTAGATTATAGAAGTTTGCAGTCAGTAGTCTTAACGAAAAATTATGACACAGCCCATTTTTCTAGAATTGTTTGGTTACTTGTAGAGTAGGTGGTCGCCATGTGGTGATCTGGCGTTTTTTGTCCATGTGGAAGATAGTAAACCCGTGAAATTTAGCTTTGTCTAGGTAGGTAGGAGCCGTCCAAAGTTTTTTTTTTTTTTTCGTAAATCGATCTATTGACTGTTAAGGTGTAATCAAAATATATATTCACACTGAAAACATAATCCCAATTTTGCAGTGGAATTTGCCATCATATATCGCCAAAACTCTGGTAATTCAAAAGAGGTTGTTTCATTACAAACTTATTTTTTTCGTTTTAAAATTTTTATTGATTTGCGGATAACTGAAGGGAACTAGTTCGATGCAAACGTAATCGCTCATATTTGCATTGCGAAGAAATATCTCTGATTTCATATTCAGTCCAGCACTGCTGAGATTAATGGAATAAATGAGCTAAGTCACAAGTTAAATAGATATATTAAAATATATCAGTATATATTTCCCTCCAGTTATCGACAAACCAATAGAAATTGTAACACGAAAACATCGAGTTCGTAATGAAACACCCTCTTTTTGATTACCAAAGTTTTGACGAGATTTGCTGGCGAATTCCATAGGTAAAATAGAGATAACGTTTTCAGTCTGGATATATACTATTCTGATTTCATCTTAGCAGGCAATAGATGGCATTATCTTTTCAAAAGAAAGTTTTCAATTTTAGAGTTTTGTATAAATACTTTTTGGCGAAAGGACATCGTAGTTTTACCCTGCAGAGGTACATATACAGTTTCATACACAGTTTGAGGTGTATGAAGCTAGTTATTTTTATTTAATCTAAAATTAAATTATATTGTCGCTTGAGCAAGATTATTTTTAATATAGCTATTTAACTTGTGACTTACAAGGGAGGGTCAGCAACTGTTCAAAAGGTATTTTTACATATTATATATCATCTGAAAGGTCTTACTCAGCTTAAAACGAAAATATCCATCTTATCGGCAAATGCGCCCCCTAGTGTGAGTTATTCTCAATTAAAGTTTGCAAATTGCAGGATCTTGAGTAATGTACTTTGAAGAATTTCTATCATTAGAATTAATTTTTTAACAGATTCTCGTGCTAATTATGACTATTTATATTGTTAGTAAAGTATTTTATTATATGTTTAATAATTATTTTGTGACAGCATTAAATTATTCTCAATTAAATTTTTTAAATTACAGATTCTTTAACAATGTACTTCGTACACTTTCTATCATTATAATCAGTTTTGTAAAAGATTCTCATTCTAAAAACCATTGTACATATTATTGGTAAAGGTCGCCAATATATTGTTGTGGTTAGCGTCCCTAACTCCCTCACAGTAGGGTCGGGTTCGAATCCTGGACATAGCATGGATTTGTTATCCCTGTAAGTGGTGGCGATGGCCGCCCATTGGGTACTCCTTCATAAATGGTTATCAGTTAAGCGACCGTACAGTCAATGCTTATTTGCAAGTACCGCGCCATTGAAAAATAAATAACATAATAACATGTTAATATGTATATATATATATATATATATATATATATATATAATAACATGTTATTACATATATATAGTATATTATTATATGTAAAGTATTTTACTGTTTAATAATTATTTTGTGTCAACAATAATTTATACATGCTAAACTGTATGAAATGTATTAAAAAATTAAAAAAAAAAGAGCAATTAAAGTGAAAAAGAAGCTATTGTAATTTGTATAGTAAGGAAGAAAACTATTACTTTATATATTCATTTTCATTAAAATATTATATTGCAGGTAATAATATAATTATTAATTTTTTAAAAGTAGAAATTTATTTTTACGCTTATTTTACCCCTGCATTACTATGTTAGTGCATTAATTTTTTTTTATTATTATTTCCCCACAATGCCAATATCCAAAACACCTATTATGTCGATATACAGGAAAAACTTTCTGATTGTAAGTATTTTACACATGGTTACATATATAAAGTATTGGATATTGGATTTATAAATTTAATACTGTCACAAAATAATTATTAAACATATAATAAAATACTTTACTAACAATATAAATAGTCATAATTAGCACGAGAATTTGTTAAAAAATTGATTCTAATGATAGAAAGTCTTCAAAGTACATTACTGAAGAGTCTGCAATTTCCAAACTTTAATTGATAATAACTCACGTTAGGGGGCGCATTTGCCGATAAAATGGATATTTTTATTATTAGCTTAGTTAGAGCTTTAAGAGGATATATAACATGTATAAATACCTTTTGAACAGTTGGTGACCCTCCTTTGTTAGTTCATTTCTTCCATTTAAATACGTTTAGGTTTTATAAACCTAAGGACTTATACAAGTTTATTTTGAGTGCAAATGTATATTTAACGGTAAAATAAACTTAAAAATAAAGTTAAAACGAAAAATATCTGTACTTAGTGAAAAGAGAAATATTAAGTACTGATTTTCAACTTAACATTCATCATCATTTTTTCAATATCTGATTTATATAGTTAATACAAATTTAACATCGCACATAATTTAACATCGCGCATACAATTTAACATCGCTCATATAAAGTGTACCAAAGTACACTTTATATGAGCCCACTTTCTGAATTTTAGGTATTGCATCCTATTTTCTCCAGTCTTAAAGATTTCTATGTTTCAAGAAAACTAAAGATAGACAATTTTCATCAACTTTAAACCTATCTAATGACTATTTTTCATTTTTATCCTTAATTTAGATCGAATTATTTTTCTACATACAGTGGTGGACAAAAGAAAAAAAAAACAAAAAAAAACTGCAGCACATGCGAAAAAATGGAAAAGCGTGCAAATAATGTGTTCCACGTATATGTTTTATGTAAAGATCATACTGTTAGGATAAAATGAAGTTGTAGGATTAATCTCAATCAAGTTCTACTAGAATTAATGAATTATTTACACTTAATTACTCAGAAAAATGAAAAAGAGTGAAAAATGTAATATTTAATAAAACGTGCAACAAAGTAATTGATATACAAATTTTGTAGTTAATATAAATTCTACATAACTGCAGTCATATTACATTTATTTACATGTGTATACAGGCATAAGGATCACTTCAATATTTAGTGGATCCTCCACGAGCTGCAATGACAGCCTTGCAGCGGTCTGGCATAGAAGATATTAACTTCTGAATGTAATCCCGGCCAGTATCATGGAACCAAACCCTAATAATGCTTTCCCGCAGTTCAATCTTAGTAGCAGGCTTCTTAGCGGCAATTTTCGTACCCATTATGTGCCAACAATTTTCAGTGAGATTCAGATCGGGACTATTCCCAGACCAGTCCAAAGCTTTGATTCCAGATTTTGTCAGATAAGCCTTCACCTAAAGGGGTAAAATTCGAGGAAATTACTTTTGTAATATCCTCTATGTTGTGGAGACAAAAACCTGTAAATAAGGTAAAAAAAACATGCATCAATAAGTTAGGTCGTACTTACAGATTTCGCTGTATGACAGGTTGCAGAGTCCTGTTGAAAAATACAATTTCCAGTACCTTCTGAATAACTGGCTGTAAACACTCCTCCAAGACCTGGGTGTAAACTGATGCATTCACAGTTCCAGTAATAAGTTTCAGGCGTCCAACCCCTTTGCTGGATATGCATCCCCAGATCATTTGGCTCGCTGGGAATTTAACAGTAGGCGATATTCAGTCTGGATGATAAGCTTCATTTTTATGCATTCGAACATACCGCTTACTGTCCGACCCATGTAGGTTGAATTTAGATTCATCCGAAAAAACTACTGAGTCCATGAAACATGCTGTTTCACCCAAGAAAGTCCCTTTTGCATAATTTTTTTTTGGAAGTAACGGCTTTTTCTTCAGGCGATACGCATGCAGACCGCATTCCGCAAGGAGTCTTTGGTCAGTTCGTGCACTTAAACTGACACCACATTCTTTCTCAAATCTGGCTTTTAAATCAGAAACACTTGCATGACGATTACAGAGAAACATACGCTTGAGATATCGATCGTCAGATTTTGTGGTTACCCACTTTCGGGCTGATCCGGATCTCCTTTCAAAATTACCAGTTTCACACTCCAACTTAATCACTCTCGAGGCTGTCGATTGATTGCAGCCAATTTTTTTAGCGATCACACGTGTCGAATATCCTTCTTTGGCTAAAGCAAATGCCACACATTTTATCTCTTTCGTCAATTGAACATAAGGAGCCATCCTTTCATCACTTAAAAAATGAGATAAGTAACCATTGTCCTCTTTTGGCATGCTATTTATATAGAAGTAGAATGATCTAATTCTTCAGAAGAGTTGTATGATGCAATATGAATGTGGAATGACGTCATATCTTGCTTTGCAGCAACTAAGATAATTTTATGTAAACAAAATAATGCATAACATTAAAATAATTTATTTCTTTTTAGGTGATGCAGTTTTTTTGTCCGCCACTGTAGTTTGACCTTTCCACACAGTTCGTCTTTAACTTTCTCTTCTTGTTTGTATTTTCTTTTTGTTCTGCTCTATTAGTCTCTTTTTAGAAGGTTGCTTATAAGAATGGCATATTTCAGCATTTTATGAGATGAACGCCATTTTCGTGGTTCTGCTTTTGGAAGGAGTCTTATTTTGATGGAGGTTACTGCCAATTTATTACTTATATTCGTTTAATTCGAATTATCTAATTTAACGAGACTTTCGTTTCCTAAATACGGTTACCAGCATCAGCGAAATTTGGCACTAAAATATTTGTTTTTCTAAGAGCTTCTGATTTTTTATTTTCTGTTTCATTTTTGTCAGTTCTCCAACGATCTCATTCCTAAAGTGAAAGGGTCTGTCAATGACTGACGAACTCAGGCCGTCTTCACCTGTAAAAATGTTCTTATTAAATTTCCTAATTATAATGAAACGAAGTCCTATTTGAATACTTTTGAGAATGCGGAAGATCTGCGCACAGAAGCTCTCTTTTGACAATACCTTATATAACGCTGGTCGACACAGTGCATGCAGAATATGATTTCAATCAATTACAGACAGCGTAATTGCCTAGATGAATGGCACAGAGTCAAATTTGTAGCCTATGGCTTGTGTGATGAGGAAAGGTTAATAGAATCACTTCGTTTTCGTTACAATAAACCAAAAGCTCAATATGAATACTAGTAGCATTGTTATCCAGTAATACTAATACTGGAAACTTTATTGTTCCTCTATAATTTTTAACAAAGTGTTTCATAAAAAGCCCAAAGTCAGATCCCGTTGCCTTTCCACTTGGTTTGATCACCCATAACAACCATTAGGGCCGTCGTGGATGAAATGGTCTTTAAAAATTTACTGTGGAATATAAATGGGTAATTCCATGGTGACTAACATAACGGATGAATGATTTTTTTAATGTTTTTTTCTATGCACTAACTTTATTTTTGTCAAAATTTCTTAAACAGGGTGTTATTCGTCTTTGGACAGATGGTTTTATGCAGGTAAATAAATTAAAAAAAAAGATTATTATTATTATTATTTGACATTTAGAGAGAATTTTATTCAATATGACTAACATAACAGATTTGCAACACTAGGATTTCATATTAAGTTTCATAGTCATAATTCTCTGAAACTGAAACATCAAACTAATTTTTTTCCTCTGATAGTATCTTGTGAAAGGTTGTAGTTATATTATTAAGTGCAAATTTGACACAAATTTTAATTATAACACAAAAATATAAAGTTTTAATAAACTTTACCTGCGACTAACATAACGTGAGTAACATAACATGTGAATACACATTTAACTTAAAAGTATTACAGATAATATTAACATAAGTGTAAGAATGCAAATAGGATTTTATTAAATGTTGACATTTGTATGAATGTATGTTGATATACATAAAAATCTAAGTTCAATCTTATAATTGAATCGATAATGTCCACGAGAATTTACGGTTAGTTGTGATAAAACTTTAATAATTTGTGCTGCTTCAACCCAAGATTTGTCTTCATTTGTGGGAAACACAAAGGTTGCCTCGGTGCTTTTCTTCATGAACAGCACTTCATAATCATTTTCATGAGTGTTTAACACCTGCCCAACATATCTCTTTTTTGACTTAGCAGTTATAAATTCCACGACGACAAAATCACCCTGTGACACAATTTCTGTGTCTGGTAGTTCAGGAGAATCTACTTCAAAATCATTAACAGTGAAATTAGTTTCATTGTCCAGATTTTCTTTTAGGACTATTTGTTTTATGGGAGCATCATCTCCTGTGTTTTGAAATAAGGATATTTTAAATTTTCCCATGTTAATAACACATCGTGACGACTGAATGCCTTCCACTGGATTAACATTTTTAAACAGCACTTCCAATTCTTTTTTCTTTTCTATCATGTCAGTTTCACCGACAAACAAGCATTTTGCCTTCATTTTCAGTTTTTTTAGTTGGAGAAAGGATTCTTTTGCATTTGCGACAAAAGCTTGCCCTCTCAAAACTCTGCTCCATACATTATGTTTTACGACAGCACCTACTCCATCACGAGGCCCTTTTCCATGATAGGATTCAGTAAAATCCCATGACCTATAGATGTCAGATGAAGTTAATGTCATCATGGTGTATCTGTTTTTAAAATGAGCAGCAGCTCCATCTGTCCATGAGATCACAGATTTCACAGTAATTCCACTAGTTGTAGTAAAGTCATTTATAATTTTTTCATTGAAAATGTTTACTTCATAAGCAGAATGATTGTTCGTTTCAGAAATTATTCCATAACACTGTGTCTTAGGTACATCCTCAATATTGTGTGGAAAATAAATGACAGCAGTGTAAATGGTCACAGAAACTCCTTGTCCTGCATTCCAATGTGCCTGCATTACTTCGTCTGGATGCTTTATAGAATAGTTTTCAGCGAAATCAGTTTGTAGAATAATTTCTCCGATACCTAAGTTTTCCTTTTGTTTCTTCAGCTCTTCAGATTGTCTCCAAATGTTATATGAATGCTTTAAAATATTTTTGGTTTGATCCATTAAAATTTATTTAACTTCATAATAAGTGACAAATAATAATTCAAGTTTCCCATTTTTCTACTGATGAAATGACATGCTTTCATTTTCATTCCACGATGCTGTCACTGACTGGACAAATTCCTTAAATTTGCTCAAATTGCAGAGTTTATATTTCTGCCTCATACAATTTGCAGATTTTCTCTCACAAACAATCAGGTCAATCAGTTCTTTAATCTTCTTTGGTCCAGGGTCGAATTTACAAGCAGTTAAAAGCATACTCAAATTCTCACAATAGACACAACAACAAACTCTGTGGTCTTTGGTTGAAGCCAATTGCACCTCTTCTGGACGCAGTTCACAAAATTTTGAAATTCCTATTGGGTTTGTGGGATTTTCATCCTTATATATATGATGGAGTTCTTTTAAAGTGTACATTAATAAACGTTTCTGCACTCTCTCTTTTTCCCCAGCTTCATTTCTCATATTTTTGTAGTCTCGCTTTCCCGGCAGTTGTCTTGAAATTTCATCTCTTCTATAAAAGTTCCTTACTGCATTTGTTGTTTCTTCAGACAATGCACTTTTCCTTTTAGTGTCATCCTTAGGAACATCATTCAAAACTTGTATATTTTCCCTCATGGCTAGTTCTTTAATAACGGTAAGTCGTTTGCGTGGACTATTAGGAAGTGCTGAAGAAACTCGTTTCATTGCTTTTCCAAATGTTTGCCGTGTAGTAAACGGTGACTTGCATGTAGTTAATGATGTAGCAGCCTCTTTTATCTCTTTTTGTCTTTGTCTCATATTTTTCATTCCTTTTTGAGATTCCAATCTGTGTTTTTTTTTTTTTTTGTAAATTTTATCACATTTTCGCCTTACTCTCATTGCTTTCATTCCTATTCTTGCTTTCTCTCTTTCTGCAAGCTTTTTTTCTTCACTTTGCCTTGCACGACTCTCTTTTTTCCTTTCTGCAGCAGTTTTAGCCATATTAGTCTTTTTAATAAAAGACTTCCTCACAATAATTTAATTGATCAAGAAAAAATTGAAAATGTTAATCCAGATGCTAGATTTTATGTGAAATCATAATTATTTCCATCTCATGAAGAAAAGTTCTTAAGAGTCAATTAAGCCTAAACTCTTTCTTAAACACTTCTTCAGCATTAAAAGCAAGTTTTACTATTTTATGCACAAATTTAAAGTTTACACATGTATTTATCCAATAAACTCTAAGAAATTTAGATATAGAGAGAGAAAATCCAGTCTTACAAATGAGATTATTTTAACAAACCTTGTGGCCAGTCACATGTGCTCAACAACAACAAGCCACTTCAGCTCAAAATAATTGAGTGTTGCCAATTCAAAAAAATTAATTTTTTTACATAAAGTGGGAAAATTATTTATTAATGAGAAATTAAGTATATATTTATTAATTCTCAAAATAATTTCAATGTTTGTTTAAGATAGTTACTTCATAAATAATCATGTTATGTTAGTCACAGACAGTGGTGTTATGTTAGTCACATGTACTGTTAACAGAAAAAAAGAAAATTATTTTTGTTCAATGACATCTAACTGTAACCGTCACATTGAAGACATCAAGGGAAAAAAAGTAAAAAAGATATGATTTTCTGGAAGGAATGGAACTTTCTTTATATTTTTGTGGCTAACATAACAAGTAAATCAGAATTGAACATTATTTATCTTTGCAATATTAATTTTTATGTCAATCACAAAAAAAAAAAAAAAAAAAAAAAAAAAAAAAAAAAAAAGATATTTTTCTAAACAGAAGAAGGAACATGTTTTAATGACAAAAATAATTCAATTGTTAGGTGTAGTTTTGTTGATAAAATATGAATATGAAAACTTAGGAAAATAATAAGACATTTTTGATAACTGAATATGTCATGTTAGCAGCCTTTTTTTATGGATTTGAAGTAATATTTTGTAAAAACTGAAGCTAAAGTCTAAAGATTCAAGACATTATCTTTAAAATGATATATTACACTATGTATATATTGAAAGATGAAAAAATGCTCTCTGGGTTGAAATTTACATGGAATTACCCAAATGTATGTGGTATCAAATTTCTCTGAGGAAAGGTGCCAAAATATAATAGTTACGTTTGTTTATCTTTTTGCTAATATCATGCCACGTAACGTTTTTTGAACTTTTTTTAAACTTATTAGATTCTGTTGTAGATATAGAATTAGAGAAAAACATTTCAACTTTATATATTAAAGCACGTATTTCGCCTTATATTTGTTGCTCTTCGGGAACCCGAAAGGACATCAAGGATAAAGTTGAATAAATTTGTCCAGCCAGATTTTACTTTGAATTTTGTTTATTAACTGATTTTCAGCAAAATGTATTTTATTTATAATGGCAAAATTGGGTACTAAATTTTGTATTTTTAATGAACTAATGTCATAAAATAAATTTAACGCTTGTTTGACATATTCGCACAATCCCATTTCTTGCTCATGCGTAAATATCATACAAGATTTTTATCTATCCTATTTGAATTGTCTCTGTATTAATATTTATTTTATTCATGTAAGAAGCGATATACTGTTTACTTTGTAAATTTCTAGTTCCTTTCTTAAATTTCACCTTTCGGGAAAAACTTTTAATGCAACCTTCTCATAATTTTCTACAGTCGCTTTAGCTTTTTCAGTAACGTCTTCTAATTTATCGCTAATTTTCCCAGAATAAAAACAATCGTATTAAAAATTATGGCAAGGCAATTAGAATACTGCCACAATATGATCCGTAGCACTGTTATAATCATCGTAATTATTCATCCGTGCGTGCACCACTTTCTTCTTTACTGAGGCATCATTTTTTCTCAATAGAAAATTGATGTATATAGAATAAAAGCCTATTATATAAGTATTCTAATATTGTTAGGAAATATTACATACCTTAGTAAATATGAGACGTTATCTCACCAGTTTCAAACGGGATTCTGATAGATCACGAAGCAGTTCGCTCAAAAGGCCAGATAGTCGATGCAACCAGCTGGTCAGAAGTTTACTTGCCACTATTTATCCCTGTCACAACTAACTTCTATCTTTCTACATTTAAATTGCAAAATAATAATTTGCAAATAAAAATATATTATACAATGATTTTTCCTAAATTGTAAATAAGAAATAAATACATTAAAAACTCAATTAAAATTTGCAGTAATCAGCTTATTTAAGTAACTTTCAGATCTTTCTTTCTCTTCTTTATTTTGGAGTGAGGAGTTACTTAATTTAATACCACTGAAAAAGCGTGCTCTCACCAATAAAACAAATGTACAAATTAGAGAATTTATGAAAAAATTAAAATTTTTTCAATTAGTACACGTATTACAGTATAAATCACATTTCTAGAAATTATTGATTATAAGTTATAAGAAAGATGGTTTTTCTTTCTTTTTCTTTTCTTTTTTCCTTTTTTAATTTTTTTAAAGAAATTAAACAAGTTTTATTGATTTTAATGAATTTCTACTTTACACTAATTTATTTTTTCTATTTGTGTGATGAAATGTTAAATGGAAAATATATCTTCGAATATTATTATAAAATGGATTGTTTGCTAAATTATCACTTTAAATGAAATATCTTTAACTCATATTAGTCTCCACATTCGGTCTAATTGCATCATCTATGTGGATAGCCGACTACTGGCCTGGGAAAAAGCAACCAGGAGATAAAGTAAGTTTTCTCTTATGATTCTGTTTTTAAATTTATAACTAAATTAGTGTGTAACAGAAGGAACCAAACAAATCCAATGACGTTTACATGAAAATGATAAACACAGAATGGAAATAAATAGAGAATTAACAAACTGACTTCAGGAAGCTCCTATTAAAATATAAATGAAACATATTAAAATGAGCTTGCCAGAGTCATGTCCTACTCTACATTTGTCATTGACAAATTTATATAAGTAAATTTACTGTACTACAGAATTATAATGTTGCCAAAAATATTCTTAAAAAAAAAAAAAAATAAATAAAAATAAATAAAAAAAGATTTTTTCCCCCCATCTTTAACTTTCATTTTAAGAGGTTCCACTTGAACAGCGCTTATTTCTTGTATTATACAATATTCAATATCCAATTTTTAAAAGGAGGGAAATTTTGTATGCGTAGAAAAATTTTAAAGGGAAGGGCATATATAATGTTCTTTAATTTAATAAATAACCATTAATCTACATTTTTAGCTAGTTTAACTCAATATCTTACAGCTAAATAATTTTAGAACAGTGAAATTAAAAAAGCCCTGACAAAACTTTTCTTAAAATATGTAGGTCTATATGAATGCGTACACCTCTTTCTTTAAATATTATTTCTTTATATACACGTAAATAAATATTATTAATCATGTACCTATGGGATGATCAGAAGCGTTATACATGTTTTTATTCATACCTTATGCTGCAAAAATTGAAATATCGCGAAGCAGTGCATGTGGGAACTTACAATACCTTGTTTTATTTCCTTGCCTTATATTAGTTGTTATCTACCAAAAGATCTTAAATAGGTTTTGAATCTAGTATAAGATTTACGTAAGGGTCTAAGTTGTTATCAACACTGAAAAAAGATTATGTGAGTGACATCTAGAAACTTATTTATGGCTCTAGTAAAAATAGTTCGATGTCATCTTTATAAATTCTGGTTCACTTTGCCAGCGAACTCTAAAATTCCTATTAGAATTCCAGAGCATTTTCATACACTATATTATCGTGGTCAAACTTATTTAAAAACCTCTGCAAATAATTGCGAACACAAGAGACGAGTTTTAGTATTTATAATCTTGGTTTATGCCATTCTAGAAAATCAAGCGAGAATTTATCGCAATACCAAAGATTCATAATATTTATGATATTCATAATATTGTTTTATCATCTAGAAATGTATAGACTAGAAATTCTCTATCATTTTGCCTATTAATTTTATTTGTTTACTTTATACTCATAGCTCGGAAATCTATATTTCTAGCTTAGGGATTCAGAAAATGACTATTTATTCATCGTTCTAGACGAAAGTAGAATATATTTTTTTTTCAGTTAAGATCATAGAGTTTGAGCAATTCAAACGTATAATACTTAAAGCTGATATGATTTCGGGCAAGAGAAAAAATGTTATACTGTATCTACTCTTAATACATAAATCAGTTCGTTTTCTTTGCGAATAGATATTTAATATGTAATTCATTAAAAGCCAACATGTTTTAGACTATTCCATTGCATCAAAATATAACTAAAATTACTAGATAAAGATTTTTCTTTCTTCTAGAAAAATTACTGTGATATTTCTATATGTCAATTGGTAGATAGAAAAAGTACCTACGAAATTTCAGTTGTTTAAAAAAAAATATTAAAATAGATATTTCCACACATTGTTACCAGGACTAAAGCAGTACACACTTGTTGCGATTCACCAGTTGTCATTTTCTTCAGAATATTTCAATAGAGAAAGACTATCGCAACTCGAAAATAGTTTTCGTACTAAGATAAAATTAGCTAATAAGGGAAAAGAAAATGAGTCAGGAGAACCAAATAGCGATTGCATGTTTCATCTCTAAATCTCAGTTGGTTGCCAATTACGAAAACCCCAAACCCCATAATCTTATAGATGGTTAAATGAACAATTTTACGCAGAAATTATCAAACTTTGTTTCGTGAAGTGTAAATTTGAGTGTTAAAATAGTTTCTATATCAAATTGATTCAGATGACTTCCAATTATGTTAATATAAAAAGTTTGGCAAATTTAAAAGAAAGAGAAGTCAGTTATTAGTATCGTTCAGTTAGGATAAGGGTCAAATGTGGAGCTCATTTTCAATTTCATGAAAAATATTTTAAATAATAAAAACATATTCAAAAATATAAATATATTTTTAAAAGGTTAGGAATGCTTATTAAAATTTTCTTTTTACACTTCACTCAAAAATACTCCTATTGATTTTTATTGTAGGGTAATATCTTTAATTCTAACATTTTTCTGACAGCCTGTTGACCGCATCAAATATTACATAGATAAAACATAAACGTGTTCCAGAAGGAGTACATTCGAAATTTTTGTCGAAATATATTTTAATTTAATGTAATAATCCAAGAATTAGATGACAGAGTATTCATTTTTAAAAGAGAAACATTTCTGCCCAATCTTTGCTCCAAGTATAAACTTCGTAGCTTTATAAGCATTTCAATCTGATAAAACATATAATTAGCATTAACATTTTTTATTTATCACTATTAGAATTTCTATAAGTAAATATGATTATTTAAAATGAAAACCCAGTGTCTATTTAATCATATGATATTTCATTATATGTGGAATATTTTTATAAAAGATATTCGAGGAACAAGTAAATAATAATAACATAAACATTCGATTTTAATCGCGATGATTTTCTATGACCCTATTATGGAAAAAGAATTCTTTCATACCAAAGACAAATTATTAAAAATAAATTTAATGATACTACTAATAAAAATATAGATTATTAAAAAATAAATAAATAAATAAATTACTTTTATTAGCTATAGTTAATTAAGTCTTATAAAAAACAGAATGTGGATGTTTGGTTTATGTTTATTTTTTGTTTAACATTTTTAAATATTATTAGATTTAAACAGTTGTAATTTATAGAAAATTACGACTAATGTGTGTTTTTAGTATTAATTATAAAAGTAAGAACATTTATATTCGCAAACAACATTTCGGCATTACATCTGAAACATTACAGGATTAACATATTGGAAGGAGAAGACCTTTGATAGTCGAGAAACTTTCTACTTTGAATCCCCTGATTGCGGCTAAATAATCCCTAAATTCCGTAATCAGAAAATTGTTCTGGGATTTTATTCCCTAGAGGCAGGTGTATTGAAAAGAAAATAAAGTGGACTTGTTTTAAGCGCTACGCTATGCGTTTATATACTTTAACACGTTGAACGCCACGCGAATTCTTAAGGAAATCCCATATAGGCCACGCGCTCTGCTTAGAAACGTGTTATGTTTACCGTGTTATGTTTACCATGTTTCAATAAAATTCATTAAAATGCCTTAATGATATAATCCTATAATAAATAAAAATTAAGTAAATTTGAAATAAATTGTCAGTAATTACTTAAAACTATGTAAAGTTTTTAGTTTTATATCATATTTCACACTGTCAGTCACCGGTGGCTGACGTGGCCTAAACGGAAAGTTCAGTGTCAGTCACCGATAGCTGACATGGCGATGAACGTGTTAAGTAAGTGTTAAATTTATAAGGATTTGAATATTCAAAATCACTTTCTTGCATGAACTTCAGCATTAATTTATAATCAAACTTTATTTAGTTTACCTTGTTAAACTATCATATATTTTTACTTCGACTTCTGTAACAGACATTAAACAAGAAAGAAAAATAATGCGGCACGCATTGATTATTAACACTTTCCAACTGTACGTACTTGTTATATCGTATAATTTTCAATGTTCTTTGCCTACATTAAAACACAATGGACAGACAGAAGCATTAAAAGGCATATACAAATAGGGGAAGCCGGGGTAATAAGAGACAGGGGTTATAAGAGACGCAGTCAAAAAACCCACCAAAAAATATACTTAGCATTAAAAATATGTAATATTAAGTATCATGTGTATTCTTTACTACAATACACTTATTGAAAAGTTTATAACATATTTTGAATTATTTCTATACGACGAAAAAAACTTTCACTTTGAACTTACCCTGAAAGTTCGTGACTTTTTCTAAATTTTTCTTTATTTTTTTTTTGTAAGTAAGATGCTTCGGATTTATTAATGTGTAACCTTTTGACCAAGGACTATGACTTTCGATGTACAATTTTTTAAAACCTTGAAAGCATTCTTTATTTACATGTTCTAGGCATGTTTCTTATTACCCCATTTTTATTTTTTGTGGGGGTAATAAGAGACATGAGTCTCTTATTACCCCCACTGTTAATTCCTGTGTCCCCCCCCCCCCCCTATTTGTAGTTCCTGTTAATTCTGCCTGACTAGTTTACGAAGAGGTTACCTAGTGTTAGGCCCAGTCTAAGTTTACCGAGAGAACATTTTTTTTTTTTTTTTTTTACTTTAAATCAAAAAGCAGTTTCATTCATTAGGCTAGACCATATTTAGTTGATATGATTATGTAAATTTATGTTTAGAATGTGTATAAGTTAGTATTTAGTCATTAATACTTCATTACATAATAAATAAGTTCATTTATAATTACTAGAAAAATATTTTATAACATTTTGTTCTCTTGTATACACTTCAAAGATACGTCTTTTTTGCCTATTTTCGACTACGCTTTAGAAAATGGGTAAAATATTTTCTGCCCATTTTAGAAATTATATTGATGTTTTTGGTTAATCCCTAGGTTATGTTGATTATGTAGAACTATCATTAAGTATAATATTATATTATTTAGGACCTAATATTAAAAGAAATAAATTTCACAAACACATTTATGACAGTTAACTTTCGAGCAAACATATTTTTTGAATGGATGTAAATAATAAAAATTTAAAACTATTGGCTGATTCAGAATTCTTTCCAGATATCTTTAATTATCTCACATGATTTTACATTGCTATATATGGACAGTTACAAGCCTGGTCTCTTATTACCCCGCGTGGGGTTATTAGAGACAAGGATTTAATGAAAATTTTAAAAAATAATTTAACAAAAAAATTAAGTTCAAAAATCACCCAAAAAATCAAGAGGAGTCCATTTAATGAAATTAATACGAGACATTTATTTCAAGTTATTTAGCTTAATAGTATAGATTTTATTAATATTTTTTGTCTCTTATTACCCCTTTTGTCTCTTATTACCCTGGCTTCCCCTAGATTAAATGATGTCATAATCCCTCTTAAACATTGTTAAAATGTGTTAAAAATGCTTAACGCAAAAGAAAATACAGCCCTTATATTCTAATTGCAGCCCTTAATGTATCTGAATATTTTAGTGTAACCCTGTAAATCTGAAAGTTAACTATATCATACTATATACAAAACATTATTTTAGCTTATTAACAATAAATGTCAATTTCTTTATGATTTTTACAGTAGAAAGTTATTTAAATGTGATCTATAAAAATATCTCCCATAAGAAGCAATGCATTGGCCTATTTTGTGTGTCCCTCTACACAAAGAGATTGTACAGGACATATTAATGCCATTTTAAATACATAACACTTCATAGTGAACTTGAATAACATATATAATTTTTTAAAAATTCTGAAAATTTTTACCGACGCTGGGGCCGGGCAGACAGACAGATAGACAGATAGACAGCCGGAGAGATAGATACACAAATTGAAATCATATTCACACTTTAAAAATGTTAAACAGTGTTAAATCGCTTAATGTAAACGAAAATTCAATTCCAGAAAATTTCCAATAAAAACCTTCAAGGTAACTAAATATTTTTATGTGGCCCTGTAAATCTAATGTTATCCATACTACATTCTATAGGAAGCATTATTTTTTGCATATAAATAACATATTTTAATTTCATTAAAATTTCTGCAAAATAAAGTTATTAAATTAGGTTTATCGAGATATCTCTCATAGTTTGCAAGGCTTTAGAATACTTTTGGGTGTCCCTGTACACAAACCAGTGGTGGTATTTATTCCATTTCCAATAGAAAACATCCGATAATAATCTTTAATAAAGTATTTTAATTTCATCAAGTTTTGTGTAAAGTAACGGCATTAAAATATGGTTTATAGAAATACCTCTCATAGAACACAATGCTTTGGGATACTTTCGGGTGTCCCTGTACACAAACCAGTAGAGCTATTCACTCCATTTTCAATAAGGAACATCCGATAGTAAACTTGAATAACATATATCAGTTTCAAGAAATTCCAAAAATATTTACGGGAGTTACAGCGCGGACAGACGGACAGGCAGACAACCCGAAGTCATTAACACTTTTCAGCCTTGTTGGAAAATGTTAAAAAGGTGTCGAGTAAAGAATGTTGAAATTATTTTCTCACTTGTGTAATATTATTAAATATATTTTTTAATAATTAGATAAACATTTTCTAATCTTTCACACAAAATAAAAGATGAATAAAAATTATCCGTTGTTCTTTTCAAAACATCTGTTACTGTTAGAATATTAAATACAGTCCACAGATTTTCTTTTTAATACATTTTGCTTAGCTTTAAAAGCAGTAGCAAACTAGATTAATTCAACGAAAATTGAAGTTTAAAAAACTTATTAATGTTTGCCACTTACAAAATGATATTGTTATTTTTAGAACTTTCTTAATACCTTATTCGCATGAAATTTTTTTACAAATTTCATTTAAAATTCTTATTTAGTGTATTCCTATAATAGGAAATTTTAAAATAATTAAGAATTAGCTCCAGGATCCCCTCCCCCCTCTCCACGGACCTTATTTATCTCTACTAGTAACTTTAAATAGCAATTTTTACCAAAATATAAGCTTAGTTTAACATAAACTTATTGTTCGGAAATGTAGGGGTAAATTCATTTAGAAAAGGCACGATTGGAAAAACTCTATGTCTATAATGATTTTATAAGTAAATCTGAAGTATATTGGAAAGATTCGTGATAGAAATAGATTAGTATTCGTGTAAGCTACACTGTAAAAAAAAAAAAAAAAACCTTAAAAGTACAAAAAAAATCTGGCAGATGGGGTGCCAGTATTTCTCCGTCAAATATATAGGACAAAACTGTACTTTTAACAAAAAACCTGTTTGATTTACAGGATTCCTGTGTAAAATATATGTCAGTGATACAATTTTACGGTTTTAAACTGTATATTTGACGGAGAAATACTGGCACCCCAGACTTTTCCTGTATTTTTACGGGTTTATTTTTTGCAGTGTACTTAAATTCTCCTTTGTTGAATGTTAGGATAGTAAAAACCTAAATATTTCAATATATAAAACTTTTCGTATTGATATATTTTCCAATGTGTAATAATAATAATAATAATAATAAATGTATTATATTTCAGGTATTATATTATTATTATTATTATTACTAATATCTTTATAGTTATATAATCATTTATTCAAAGACTTAGTGCATACTATTTTGTGCTAAAAAGCAATGATATGTTACTTATCTAGATATTTTCGTACTAAAGCCATTACAGACTGTAATAAAAGTGATATCATGAAGATATCCCTAATATCTTAACTACTCATAATTTTTAATGATATTGTTGCGTATTCAGAGTTCGTGAATTTTCTGTGAATGAAGTCAAATCTTGCAGAGGTTTAAAAGTTTATTCACAGAATATTACAGAATATTGCAAATGTGTTAGCCAAGTATCAACTTCAGTTTCACCAGAAATACAGCTTAAATAATAGCTGACAGCATAAAAATCACAGAAAAAACTCTACTACAGCATTAACACACAACAATAGGAGCTTTCATCGATAGCAGAGGTTTGGTTAAGTCACATTTTATTTCGCAATATCTTGACGAAAACTGATTCACTACGGCCGCCATGCAATTCCATTTCGAAATAATCGACCTAGAGTTTAGACAATCGATATATCGATTATAAGGATTTTCTTGCCAAGATCACCAAAAAGTCGCCAAGGAGCGATAAATTCGCCAGTTTCGTCGCCATTTACCTGCCCTGATAAAGCCTTTTACGGATTTTTCAAGGAAAATGAGCTATTTTAACGCAAAAACAAGCTAGAAATGCAGAAAATTAATATTTTATAACCTGTCTAAGCCTCTTTGAATGAAATTACATAAAAATAACTACTATTATTTACAAATTCGTAATAATAGTATATTGATATTTATACTGCTATTTATAATCATTATTACAGAGAATTTGGACTAACCCATTTCTCGGACAATAGATAGAAGTTATAACCAACAACTTTGTTTTAGGTGTGCGTTGGTTATACACTGAAAAGTATTGGCTGAATTGTGTGGATTCAGTATATAGGGTAAAATTTTTAAAGTTGGTGTATAGACATTCTGGTCACTGTCCCATGGTAGAGTTGATGAATAAAAGTAAAATCCTTTAATTTTTCATAAATAATAGATAATAATAAAATCGTATTATGATGCAAAACATTTATTTTTAGAGAGAATTTCGTTATTATATTTTCAAGAATTTGTAAATTTAAATAGTAGCAAAATACGTAAAAATACTAATGTGGAATGACAACTGGGTCGTATATTTTCAGTTTATGATGTTGGAATGCAAAATTTCTATTTCGAGAAATTTAACTAGCAACGTTTCAAAATTAAATTTTGCTTTCATTTAAACATTCTTAATTACGCTAGTAATATTCTTACATTAACGTGTTTTTATAGATAATCTTGAAAAATTAGTTTTCATGTAATTATATTAAACAAAGTTAATTGTTCAAATATATTTATAAATTTATATATTTCAGGGTTTTACATATTATGTTATTAGTTCCTGTTCTGAGTGGATCATGGCTTTCTTCATCGCTCTGCTTTTTGTATCATACATTTTTGAGTTTAAAAAGTCAGTTTTGAATTTTCAAATGGATTTAACAACTACACGGAAAAAAACCAACATTTTCGAATCTTGATCTTCAACATTGATGCATAACAGCAGCGTATTCTTCAAAATGTTGTCTTTGTATGAATTGTTTTTGTAATACTTTTTCATTTTGCCAAGTAAAGCAAAAACAAGAACTGAAATTACTTTTAACAGATTTGAGAGTTTGTTTTGAGTTTTTATTTACTATGTATGACTTGAGGATAACAAAATACATTTTATTTTCTTTCTCCATTTTGGTGCTTATTTATTTATTTATTTGTTTATTTATTTTCGTATGTGTGTGAAATATAAATTCCATTCATTGTAAAACAGCTAATCACAAATTATATTTTAAAGAAAAGGATTCTCAACACTTAAAAGTAATTTTGAGAGAATTTAATAATCAAAGATTTATATTACTAGAAGTTTTATTTTTGGTTAAATCATGAGGGAGATAATAGCTTTAAAATCTGAAACTAAACTATGAAATAAAACACAAGATATCTAGACAAATTAGAATGAAATACACTAATTAAAAATATTTTTTTAAAAAAATTCATTAATTAAAAAACATACGCATACAGCACAGAATGTTTCAGTTATGTTGCAAAAAGCTTAAAATCTTTCAAAAACGTAACACGTTTTAGTATGATCTCTGATACCTTTCTGAAACATTCGCCCTTTTTGATTTTCTACCTGTTAAGTGATTGTAACGTTTCTGTTACGTATCTGATTTTTTATTACGATTGCGGACATTTCTACGTTTTTGAAACTAATCGGAAAGCAATCTGAACGTTTCTAAACGTTTCGGAAATGTTTTTAATGTTTCAATGTTATATGATTGTTACGTTTCTGGAACATTTTGTGCTGTTAGGGATACATATTCGCTACATACTTATGAATGCTACATATACAGGGTGTTAGTTAACTTTAAAGTCATATGGGAAAAATACAGTTAGCTTAACCCTTTGCCAGCCCTAATGTTCTAAAGCGCTCTAAACAGTGTAGCCAAATTAAAGGACAACTAACACCAATAAATTTAAGGAGTGATATTTAATATATATATAATAGATGGATAACCATCGAATTGGTTAGGCAATCGTTCCAGTTAAAATTTAGTGGTGGATATTGAATAAAATATTCCCTAAATCTGACAAAACTGACCACAGGAGTGAAATTAAATAGGACCGGCAAAGGGTTAAATTTAGAAGCTTTATTAAATCTCAATTAAATTATTCTTGCGATGTGTGGACAATAAAAGTTGTATACATGTCCCAATCACGTACAAAACATTTTTAGATAAAATTGTTCAATAATGTTATCAAAATTTTTATTACCTGTATGGAATTGCATTAACAATTTCTTTTATTCACTCTGTATTGTTTTTAGAAGTACTTACCTTCCTTCATTTCTTGTTCAAGTATATGGTGTTGATATAGGCATACACAATAGAAAAAAATGTACAAAAAAAAAAAAAAAAAAAAAAACTCATTATTAAGCAAAAGAATATCTAATAATTATGCGTCAGATAGCTAGTAAATACTTTCTCCTTATATCATCATTATTCTTCTTCCCAGTAATGGTCTGGTTTTGGGCTGAAAGGAAATATAAGTGAAAGAACTTTTCTTTGCTGTGTCTGTTTTAATAAATATATCGTAACATTAACATATGACTACATATTTCTCAAAATTAGTCTAGTTTTTTTAAGTCTATTTTCTATATCTTATTAGAAATGCATTTTATTTTTATCATCATTTTCTTCCGTTTTCGATATCTTATGCAGGAAAATGAATAAATGTATTGAATATAAAATTAAAAAAAGAAAAAAAAAAACACTCATTTTATTTCTGAACTTTTAGTATCTGTGCAGGTGGTCGCTTCGTTAACTTACGTTTTTTTCTTTTTTCTTTTTTTCTTTTTTAAGTAATTTCTTCTGGTTATGCTATCTGAGAATGAATATATATATATTGCTATAGATGCAAAAGTTTTTTTTTTTCTTTTTTTTTTTTCTTTATTTTTTTTTAAATATAGTTAACGTTTTAATTTCGATTTATGTGCATATTGTGTGTGTGTTTTCTTTTAATTGTTTTCTTTTGTATGTATTAATTTTTTTTTTAAACTAGAATATTAGAAATTTTCTTATTTTGATTTAATAATAATAATAATAATTAAAAAAATAAAAAATAAAATAAAATAAAATAAATAATACGAGGACGAACTCCCAAATTTCACATAATGTTACATTTTATTTTCTTCGTTTTTAATTTAATTAAGGGAATTTCTCTCTCTCTCTCTCTCTCTCTTTCTATATATATATATATATATATATATATACATATATATATATATATATTAGATAACTATAAACAGAAAAATAACAATAAAAGTAGAAGGATAATTAACCCAGAAGGCATTGTAACTACCATCAGGGAGGCCCCTGAAATGCAGAGTGAAGGAAGAACAGCAAGATGTTTCAAGCGATAGTAGCAAAAGCTAAAAGTATCATGTATATATATATATATATATATATATACATTATACTTTTAGCTCATGAGACTCTTTTAAGTTGTTATGCCTATTTATTACCTTCTATTTAAAATTATATATATTTTTTGTATAATTCTTAGTGCTGCCTTCGGTGCTTATTTTATACAAATATATATATTTTTTTTTAATTATTATCCAAAGAAAAAATATATATAAGTCCAATTAAATTTCATATAGTTATACTACAAATGTTATCAATGTTGTGTTAAGTATTCCTACAAAATTATATAACTGCCCATTTAATAAAAATAATAATCGTTGTATAATAACAGTTTTCTGTTTAGTAAGTGCATTAAAACCTAATTTGATAATATTAAAACATTTTATTTTAATGATTATTTAAACAATATTACATACAAGATATGCATAATAATTAAATGAATCTAACTGATGCAATCTACTTGAAATGATAGTAAGATGATACTAAGATACTAAGATGATAAAGGAAATGATGTCGAAAAAATTACATTATCTTACTTCAATACTTTAACTAGGTTTCTGTTTTTTCATAATTATATTATTTTTAATAATTTATATGCCAATATCGGATTATAACAAGGAGGATTTACAACAAGCATTCCAGCTAATCTCTATTAATATGATTATGAAAGATTTCTGTACAAACATAAAATTTCTTGAGTATATTGTTAATGTTATTGTATTATATTTAAATAATAATTATTATTACGTATTATCAGTTAATTATTCTACTAATCTTAGTGAAAATAGCCTAATATGAAATACAATTATTTTTTTGGATTAAAAAAAATATTCTTAATCATAATTAACATCTTTAATTTGATTTATTCGATGAATGTAAGTATTTCCAATTTAATGTAAATTTCTTTAAAAATTATAAAACTTATTTACAGAAATCAGTTGAAACAGACAATCTTATTAATTTTGCTCAAAGCATAAAACACATCTACTTTTTGATAAATTAAAAAATATATATAATTGTACTAGCATTAAAATTTTAGCTTTATTAAATGGTTAGCATCTCAAAATAATTAATTCTATTTTATGTAGTTATTTATTTTTTTACATACTCTCCAACATGAACAAAACCCAAGCCTTAGTGTTTCATAGAAAGACTTAAGTTCTGTAAATTACAGATTTCGCAGATGAAAAATAAAACTTATATACATAAATAATTAAAATGTTAAACACGCATTGTACTTTTTTAACACTTACAAATATATTTCGCTTTTTTGATGTTTGTATCATAATTTGAAGTAATGTTTTTTTAAACTTAGAGAAGCAACTTATTATTTCCGTGTTGTTACTAAACTAATCTTTAATGTTATCAACGCTAAAAGACGTAAATTATTTTTATTTATTTATTTATTTTACTAAACAAATGTTTTATAGCTTTTCTTTTTGTAACGAGATGGCAGCACTTTTTAAATACTTATAAAAAGAATAATTTTATATTTTGATCAACTTTTATATTTAAAAAAAATGCTTTACATAAATGCTTAACTTTAGTTTCAATAAAATGTAGTGTATTAATTTATTGATGTGTTATAAAATAATTTTAATTTTTATATTATTTTTAAGAATTTTTTTCAATTTAAGAGATTAACAAGTTAAGCATTAACCACTTATAAATCACTCTAGCAGTTCAATGTAAGAATTTTGTAAATCTGTTATTTCTTAGCTTTAAACTTGCGGATTTATAGAAATTTACTTATATTTGCATAAAATAATTCAATATATACCTCTGATGAAGGCATACACTTTCATATCTTTATTTGGATTTTGGAAATCTTTTCTTGTTTATTGGGATTTATACGTCTTTCAAAGTAGTATAACATAGGATTATATATATATATATATATATATATATATATATATATATATATATATATATATATATATATATATATATATATATATATATTTATATATATAATGATTTATTAAGCTTAGTAGAAGCCAAGCAACAGATGCAAGGTCACTGAAACCACAAAGACCAATAAGAAAGAGAAATTTCTTTATGTAGGAGAAGCTCAAACACACACATTTAAAGAAACCAAACTTATTAATTAACAGCCTGCATAACAAACAAAACAATAAATTAACTCAACAAAATCTTAACAGAAAAACTTAAACTAAAACGAAATTTAGGAAAAAATAATTTAAGAAACTTAAGAAAGGAAGGAAGGAGGCAGGCGGCAAGGCATGAGACTTGCCTGTGGGGTTAAACTAGTTTCACGCCGTTAACAGTCCCCCAGCTGCCAAGACCAGAATCGGAGTCATATGGATTAAAAAAAAAGCAAAATTTCTTAGCAGATAAAGAATAATGAAACTATGAAACAACAATTAAATTTATAGATTTATTACTATGCGTTTAATAGTATGATTAGATTTTTAAGAATATTTGGCAACTCAACAATAAAGAAACTTAAAATTTAATGGAAAAAGAAAGATTGAAAATTAATGCAAAGTAAATCCAACAAACCTTCTGCTTTTTATTTATTTATATATATTTTTAAATTTAATTTCACAATCCCACCCAACTGTCCAGCTAAACACCACCACCCATCCTCCGTAATCAAACATCTGCCCACCCAACCACCACCTTTTTTATTGTCTTTTATTATATATATATATATATATATATATGTACCGACAGAGACATGGTTATGAATATAAAATAGAAAATACAAAGTTTTTAGGAAAACCCATTATAGCAGTGGCTGTGATCAGTTTATTAATATTCTTGTTTTTATACTTCGGAGAGCATAAATTATTAATTTGAAATAAATGATTAATGATTATGTTTCTAAATACCGAAAGATGAAGACAGGAATTAAAATGTGTAAATAAGTTTACTTTAAATCTAAAATTTTGCCGTTTGTCATAGATACCTGTGTAGGTTTTATTACCATCAAAGATTATTTTTAGATCTAAAAAGTGAATTGATTGATTAGTTAGAGTATTTTGAGTTAGCTTTAAGTTAGATGGATAATTTAAGGAAAAGTCATTTTGTGATTTCTTGTTAAGATAAAATACAATAATATCATCTATGTAACAATAAAGCCGGGCATCATAATAATAAAGATAGAAATCTACCGAAATACTGGAGCTACTACCACCTTGTGGGATTCCTACCTGTTGCAAATAGATATTGTTTTTCTGGAAGATATAATTATTATGGATAACAAAGTTAAGAAGTGTTTTGAATTTTTCTGCTTTAAAATTGCGAGGAAGATTAATTTGAGTTTTATATTCATGAAAAAGACTGTAAATGATGTTACTAAGATCTGATAACTCAATGTTATTGAAAAGATCTTGAAAATCAGAAGTCATAATATTGTCTATTGAATCGAGCGATTTAATGTAATGCATTAATTGAAAGCTATTTTTAAGACAGTGTAAATTATCAACTTTGCAAGTACAACTGTAAATTTGTTTTATAATATCCAGTACAGTTTTATTAGCATTGTTGTTATAAGTGCTGCAGCCAATAGTGACAGTGCGAAATTTAATTTAAGATTTGTGAAACTTAGGTATGAGAATTATATAAGGATAATTAAAGTTATTGAAGGGAAGTTGAAATATATATATAATACATAATACTTTGTATATATAGAAGTTTAAAAAAATTAAGAATATATATTTCTTTCTTTCTTTCTTTTGCGAGGTGGGAGGAGCTTTCATTTTTTGCGTGTAGCTGTTAACACTTTCGCGACCGTGCGTTTTTGTCTTTTTGACAGTAAGTTCCGTCTGTGGGCGTTATTCTCCCAAGTTACAATATTTTAGCACAAAATTTTCTGTATTCACATTTATGTTACAAATGCATATACATTATAATAATATTCTTTCTAATCAAAGTATTTGTATCCATAGTATATTTGGTTAAACAAATATGAATACTGGGTATATTACTAAGAAATAAATAACATGCAAATTGCGAAAGAAACGCCCACTGGCGGAGTTACAGATTTTCAATTGACGTGAATCTACGTCAGCGGTCACGAAAGAGTTAAACAAATGATCATGTAGATATTAAATTTGTATGACATCTTTATTACACATGGCTAAAGATTTTAACCCATTTCCTATTTCCTGTTTTTTTTTTCCCATAACCAGAGTTGCTAAGTTCCTCAATTTATTTCGGTGCATTTTTAGTCCCACTTTTTCTATAAGATTTTTTTTTTTTTTTTTTTAATCGTAGTTATATATTTTAGAAATTTATTTTATAAATTAAGTGATGTGAAATGAAGGCGAGGCTAAAAATACTCTGGAATAAATGAAAGAACTTCGCAACTTCGTATTCGCAACTCTGCATAACTGACATTTTAAAAGATATTAATTTGTAAACCATGAACATCAACAAAATAAAAAACATACAAATAATTAATATTCAAAAAATAACAAACACATAATTCAAGTTTTATGTATGTATTTGTAAAAGTCATTTCTAAGTAAAAACAAAGAAAACTAAAGGAAACAGAAAAATATTTAAATTAATTTTATTACCCATAAAAAACTTGCACCCTTCTTATTATAACATATAGGGTACTCAATCCAAGGCAATGGCATTTTCAGAAAAGTTGATCACACTATATTAGACAGTGTAAAGCATTCCGAACATAAAAATATTATTTTTTTTATGAGTTATGAGCACTTTTGCTGAATAATTTTTAACTACGCATGTATAAGTGTTAACAAAGGTTCTTTTGCACAAATTATTAGCCGAATTTATTGAGTTACTATTATGAAAACCCCAAGTAAATAGTGTTATAATTCAAAAAATTATCTCTAATAAAATTAACTAAATTTAAACCTGTCCCCTATCTTTCTCTCTCTCTCTCTCAAAAAAAAAAAAAAAAAAAAAAAAAAAAAAAAAAAATATTTTTTTCAAACTTTTATTTAATACAATTAAAAATTGTATAATGTATATTGAGTGCATATAAATATGCAGTACCATGGATGACTAAGATCACACGCCTCATTGTAAGAATCAGTCGCAGTGTAGATATAGTGGTTTGTTATCAGATAATTATATTTCTTATTTATTGTCCTAAGGCAGAGCGCGGGTTACCACTGAAAGCTAATTTTCCTGGAGATGAGGAAAATTCATCAAATTACGATAATTGAAACCAAATTTCTTCTATGTATTTTTCCAGGCAAAAGCCAGCAACAGCCAATTTTTCTGAAGTAAAGATAAGTGAGATCGGTTATTCCTCTTAAAAAAAAAAAAATTCTAAACTTTTTTTTTTTTTTTTTTTTTTTTTTTTTTTTAATCAGAATCGTTCCAGTGATTTCTAAGAAAACAAAGTTTATGCCATATTTCTCCCGGTGGTGTGTTACCAGAGAACGCTAATTATACTGAAGATGAAGGTATTTCAGATCGAAATGTCATCTCAATAGCACACTAAATCTAATTATACTAAAAGGGGGAAAAAAAAGAGAAGTTTCTACCAATTTTACTGGTGGAAGCCCGAATTACCGGTGAAAGCTAAATGTTCTAAAGAGAATGTCAGATTTTTGAGTTTACAATTCAATTGTAAACACAAAAATTCCGTAAATTTAAATTTTTATGTAAATCATCCAAATAGTTGCTAAGAAAACCATGTTTCTGCCATTTTTTTTCTCATATTAAATGGGGGGTTAACAGTGAACACTAATTTGGATAAATCAGATAAGTTTCTCATCTCAAAAAGCCTAAGTTTTTATCAAAACCATTAGAGCCATTTCCTAACAAACCAAGTTTCTGTGATAGATTTGCAAAGGCAGAGTGAGGGTTAACTGTGAATGTCAAATTTTCTGAAGATGAGGAAAATTCAGTTCGAATTGTCATCTAAAAAACCTCGAAACCTTAAATATTTATCAAAATCTTTCAAGCAGTTACCAAAAAAAACCGCATTCTAGTCATATTTTGCACCGGTGGAGTGATTGTTAACACACAGTGAACATTAACCACTTAACTTTTTCTTTTTTGCGTCATATTATGTAAAAAATAAGCATACTTTTGATATACAATTTTATGGTGAAATCGGTTATATAAACTCAAATTAGCAGTCAGAACTATTACAAATATTGAATTTAAGGAATTATGCTATTTTTTATTTTCATTGAAAAAAATACATTTTTCCTTAAAAATGGCTTTTCTCAGAAGAAAAAGGCGAACTGGAAAGAACACTTTACAAAAATGGATGTTAGAATGGAAAATGTTTTATTGTACTTACAATAATTATCCTTTTAAAATTCAGTTTTTGTATGGTAAATTTTAAGTTAAGGCGGGGGGGGGGGGATTTTAAGTTGAGTTATGGGAGTTAAGCATAGTCCAACATCACAATCTGGACAAAAATATCGCGTTTCTTTCCTCATCCGTTTTCCAAAATCGTTTCTTTTCGAGCAACACACAAAACATTGCCTTGTCGAAAATTCGTGACTTTACTCGCATACAAGAATGCAATAAAATTTAACCTTTAAAACGCTTTAGACTCTTTTTGCAATTCTAACTTTACTGGAGCTACTAGAGTCATCTGTTAGAAACATTACACACTAAACAAGCAAAAAAAATACGGCAAATCAGTGGATTAGAGTAGAAAAAAGGTTGCCCGAATGCCGCTCGGGCAAATCAAGGAAATGTCATTTCAAGTATCCGAACGGCGTTCGGGCAAAACAGGCAAGTGGTTAATTTTCCTGAAGATGAGTATATGTGAGCTAATATTCTCCTTACACAAACAAATAAATAAAGAAACAAACAAAAAATCATCTCAAAAAACACGTAACCCTAAGTTTTTATCAACCATTAGAGCCATTTCCTAGATAACCAAGTTTCAGCCATATTTTTCAACGAGAGGAATAAGGTTTAACAGTAAAAGCTGATTTTTCAGAAGATGAAGATAAATGTGCTGGGTTTCTCACCTTAACACAACATTATTTCTAAGTTTTTATCAAAATTATTTGAACCATTCTGAAGAAAATCCGGAGTAAACCCGATATCAGCCACATTTTTAAACGGTTGGAGTGAGGGTTAACAATGAACGCTGATTCTCCTGACTATGAGTCGGAATCATATGAGTTTGTTATCTCAAGAAATTGGTTACAGGGATGGAACACTGTCACAGAACTCATACGACTATTAATGAAACAAAATTTTCTACTTCTTAAATCAACGATTTTATAGGTGGAGAAATTTCTTAAACAAGTACTGGTATGAGTTCTACGGCAGTGTTCCGTCCCTGTGGTTAGTACAGCCAACAGACAGCAGAGTGCAATGAAAACCTCGAAAATGATAAAAGGACTCTCATCGTTTTTCACCTGGACACTTCATTTGCATGTGACTATCACATATATTCATGGAGATATAAAAATTTCTTTAAAGAAATTACCCTTTTTATTGTTATACATGCAGGTTATTAAACCCAATTAAAAGCCAGTTTTAGGAAACTTGACATCTACATTAACCACAACATACTGCAATGAAAATATCAAAATATTACATATCTAATGAAATATGATCATTTTTACTAAAGTATTTTTAAACTGTGCCTGCCCGAGTGTTAAAAAAAATTATGTGAGTAATTTATTAGCCAAATGTATTGATATAATTTTACAAAAATATCAAGCAAATATAGTACAAATTCAAAAAATTATGTTTGATAAAAGGAATTAAATTTCAGTTCCTCTTAAAAAAAAAAAAAAAAAAGAAAGAAAACAAATAAATAAATAAATAAATAAAATATACAACTATAAGGTGTTTTACACAAGTTTTTAATTTCATTCAATAAATGCTAATGTAGTTTTTGTAGATTGAAAGTAAATATTGATATCATCTCCCCCCCCCCCCCTTTTTTTAGAGGAACTGACATTGGGTTCATTCTATCGACTTTAATTTTTTGAATATTCACGTTATTGGTTTGTGGTTTTCAAAATAGCTAAACACATTTGTCTGATAAATTATGCAAATTATATTATGTTAACGCTTGCGAATGCGCAGTTAAAAGTTATTTAGTAGAAGGCTCATATTTCATTACATATTTAATATTATAATATTCTGACTGCAGTTTGTCGTGTCTAGTATTCTATGTCAAGATTTTTAGAAATTGATTTACTTTGGGTTCCGGCATTGTGTAACTAAAAGAAATCTTTATATTTCCATAAGTATATTAGGACTACCAGAAAATTCTGTTATTTTGAATTAAAATACTGACATCGGACATTTATCCTGGATAATATTTAAGATACTCTTGAGTAACTTATAAGACGATAATTGGTAAAGTACCATATAAACATTGTTAAACAAAAATTTCTGGTGTCATTTTAATAATTCAAAAATATAGAACTTTCTGGTAGACCTAATATTTTTGTTCTCATACAAATGAATACAGATAATTAGAAAAAGCCGCATAATCACATGCTACAACCACAACGTATTTCAAGCATTAATTTCAAGCAGGCAGGATGAAACCAAGCAGGTGATCCCAAACATTTTGTTTTTTCTTTAATTTTTTACTGGTTCACTTTTATCTTTGGGATAAAACTTTCGTTGAAATATTTGTGGTATAACATGGTCTTTACTCACAGGAAGTTTCAGGATAATTCGACAGGTATTTTTTGAGATATTTGACAAAACTTCTGAAATAGATAGCGTCCGGTCATTCATGAAAATGCAGTGTATTACATAGTACATCGTTTTACGGAAATCTGTTTACAAAAAAAAAAAAAAAAAAAAAACAGATTTTTCTTGTGGTGTGGTGTCAGTTGTATAAGTGAACTAGATTCAGTCTTTGGTATACAGATAAGAGCGGACGGCAAAAATTAACAAATAAATATATAAATAAATAAAAACAGGTGAATTCTATGAATTTAACATTCCTGTCTCCAAATGCGTCATTGAAATTGCTTCATCAAATACTGTTTTTGAGAGAGACAATACATAAAAAATAAAACTTATAGTATTAAATGAAAAACAAGGTATCCATTGACAATGCTACATAGAAATAAGAGTATGAAAAATGAATAATTTTCATTACCTTTTCACAGATATAAATTAATTTCGTCACGCTTGAATCCTTTTGTCGACTTTTGTATTTTGAGATTGCGCATGTATGAATTTAGATCTTAGACCATCAAAGAAGGGTAGATAACATTTTCAGAAAAATATTTGGATTGTTTTCGATAAGAAGTGGGACGTAATAAGGTGAAAGAAAATAAAAAATAGACTAGTATACTTATAGCACTAATGCTTCAGTAAGAGAAAAATATTTTATTTTTAGAACCCTTCTTCCCCCCCTCCCCGAAGAAATAAAAGGTACGTGATAGAAAAATTAATCCGTCATAATTGGGCTCAGTATATTTTTAAATTTTTCACAAACGATCATTACTTTTAATGAGACCATTTTTATACCCACCAGTGAATCTTTACAAAGCCAGAAAAGCCCCATGTAGCAATCTACAGGATCATTTTTATCCGGTCTAAGGAGAGAATTTAAAATGGAAAAAGAGATCTTTATAAATATATGGTGTGTTAAAAAATTGCATATTTTTTGTTTTGAATTGAGACGTTGAGAGGTAGTATACTGTCTATCCTTTCAGAGAACTTAAAAAAATTCAAATAATTTACAGTTGTTTTTATCGGAAATCCAGTCAAGTTTACTAGTACCGCAAAAATGTTTTCGGTCGGGCATTCCCTGTACTAGTTCCCATCTAGCTACGGAACTCATTACAATATGTTGTGTTTAATGTAGTATATCAAGTTTCTTAAACTTGAAATACTCTACATGTTACAATAAAAAATCAGGCAAATCTTTTAAAGAAACATTTATATGCTTATGTATGAATTTATTGTTTCAATACAAATGAATACAAATAATCAAAAAAATCCCCATTATCCCATGCTAATGGTACAACGCATTTTATGCATTACTTTTTTTAGAGTTTTCCCAAGTATTCTGTATTTTCTTTGTTATTGATCCACTTTTTGTAGTCGGGATAAAACTTTCCCTGAAATATGTGAGGTATAACATGATCTATAATTTCTGAAGATTCAAGATAATTCGTCTTGAGTTTTTCTAGATATTTGACTAAACGTCTATAATTATGAATGTCTTAACAGATTTTATAAAGTAACGTATTATAAAACTGCCAAATAATAAAAGACAAACTCGTGATTTCTCAATTATTATTAATCAAAGCACCTGTCTATCCAGACGTTTCTTTCTGGACTAAAGTAACTAGCATATTCTACGAGAAATCAAAGCAGTAAAGTATCTACTAGAAATTTAACTAAAATGCAATATATATATTTATTTCCGGTTAAAATTGTTAAAAAAAAAAGAAAATGACTTTTAGTATTGTAAGAAAAAAATTATTTAATTTCACTTGATGCTGCTCAAGCAAGCAAAGTAAATCGACAAAATTTGCATCTTGTTCAAAGCGCCATTGTAATTTGATTGTATTGTAGTAATGGTAACCTAAACTGCATATTAATTAACTGTACAAAATAAAGTAACATGTTGTCATGAAATTGTTAACGCAGCAGAAAACAAAAAGATGTTTCTTAATAAATGAATAACATGTAATTCAGATTTAACTTCTTGCGGACGATTGTCTGCAAATAACAGACAAAAGATAAAAAGATCCCCACCATTAGACATTCCTCAACACAATACGTTATTTCAAGTAAAGAATTATGCTTATTCGTGTTTAACCCATTAACTGTTGTAAGCGCATTTATACGATAGTGGCCTTTACTGCATCGATTGTTGTGAATAAAATTTAATTGATTTTAACTCGAATACATAAAAAATCTTTTACTAAGTACAGCTACAATTTAGAGGAACAACAATAGGTGGAGCTTACCGTTCAAAACAGTAAAATCTGCCAACCTCGGAGGGTTAATGTATTATCTTAATTTAACCCATTGCCGGCCTTAACGCTCTAAACAGTGTTGCCAAATTCAGGGACTCTTTATTCAAATTTCACCAATAATTTTAAGGAGTGATATTTGATATTACATAATGGACGAATAACTTTCGGAGTGATTGGGCAACCGTTATAGTTAAAATTTAGTGGTGGATATTGAATAAAAAGCACCCTAAATGTGGCAACATTGAACAGAAGAATGAAATTAAATAGGACCGGCAAGGGGTTAATTCAGGTTTTTAGAAGAACGCCAAAATGAGGGGCTTACTGTTAAAAATAGAAAAATTACCCGACTTCTACAGAGCTCGAAGCCTCCAACTTTATTTCAGGACACATTCAGGGATAACCCGTTAGTAGACGCTAGTTGGTCGATTTGCCGCGCATCCTTCAGTGTTGCTAGATTTTTTTATTCAATAGCCACCAAAAATTTTTAGAAGTGGCGTTTGATATACGAAATCGCGAATAAAATCGAAGAAACGTCGATCACATCACTTCTTAAAATTATTGGTGACAGTTAAATAAAAAGTACGCAATCTGTAATAGGTGGCGCTGTCTATAGCGACTACTAACGGGTTAAGAAATTTGCCCCTTTTCTGCTGTCACTTGGAATCTTGGAAATCTCTGGACAGCCCCTACCTGCCTGCCCAGTTTAACGGATTTGATATCGTTCAAAGGGGCGAATAACGCCACATCACCGCATGGCGATCAACTACTCTTAGAGCTACTTTAGCATCCCATAGAAATGAGCTGTGTCGGTAGGATCTTGGCTAAGACTTCTAACTGTGGACTTCGTCAATGCGATTTCACTTTTCAGACTTTTACTTGGATACGTTGCTCGACCAGCACAACCGCATTTCCAAGAATACACTACAAGTGCGCAAAGAGCATACACACAATCAATGGCGTTAGAATTTTGATTTAAGTGCACAGCTAGCTGAGAAAAAAGGAAAAAAAATCAATTTGAGAGGAGAAATTTGGGCGGGGGAGCAGCAATAGGTAGTTGTCCACGGGAAATTATTAGCCGAAGGAAAGGAGGTGCAACCATTAAAAAAAAAAAAAAAAAAGAACTAGGGGAAAGAAATCGCGATGACGCTTCTGCTTGACAACTACTGAACGAAGAAAGATTCTGAAAACTAATTACCTGGAGAAATTAAATATTTGAAAGGAAAACTCTGAAATTCACATTAAGGGAGGAAGAAAAAAGTTAGTGATGTGCATCACTTAATTTATATACTGAGATAGGCGTGGCAGGTGATTAAAGACTGAATCAAAAACGTGTTATGTGCAGGAGTTACTGAAACATAGTTCGTACAGTCCTTGAATTTTCTTAATTTTTTGCACCAGTATTATTATTTAGCAAATTCTGATATTAAAAAAGCCTTAAAATTTAAAAGGAAATATAGTGCATAAAAATACTGGTGGGAGAGTCCTTGAAAATAGGCGTAGCAGTACGAACCATGTGAAAGGAGAAGAAAAGAGGGACAATCTCAATTTTGATCCACCACGGAGGTATGTGCCCCGCGTTGATAGCCCGATGAACTGCTAGCTACTACATCAGGCACATTTGCGGTGCAGCACAGATTAAGGAGGATCAGATACGGCCACACCCTTTGTTCCAAATGGAACGAACATAAGATAACATTAACATAAAACTATATAATTAGGATAAAATAATGGTAAACCAAGATGGAAATAAAATAAGGGGAATTTAAAATTATAAAACGATACATAAATAACTTACACATAAATATAATTAAAAGATAACGTGGGAAAACAAGAGAAACACAACATAATATAATGCAAAATAATAAAACAAATATTGATTAGAGTTATTCATTTAAACAAACATATTCATTAAAACGGGTTTCTTCCCGTGTTGCGAGTACGGACCAGGGGAGGAACCAAGGCTCGACCGTGCCTGCAACTAGGGTGTCTATATTCCTTTATCTAGGCACCCTACTTGCAACAATTGCCGAGTGTCCCTTCAATCCTCGCGTAAAGAAAGGGTCCTAGCTTGGCGAAATTGTCTGATGTGATTTAACTATGGTGGGAGGCTGCCGACCTCCCTCCGCAGGCTGGCTATCGGACTTGGTGCTGAGCGGGAACATGGACGTTGGAAGTTGAAAGTAGATTGATTGACTTGATGTTTGGATCATAATTAACAAATAATGTGCCAAAAAAAAGGAGCCAAAATAAAATAGATTATTAGAAATGCCCGCCTCCCACCACGAGAAGTAGTAACATCAGATATACACCCTAACATACTGAGTTTTTATAGTTTTATCAGTATTTTATGCATTATATATTTTTAAAATTTTTTATAGTTGGCTGACTGGCGCCGGAAAAAAGTACAACCTGCTTCTCAGTGAGCATTGCTAAAAAAGTGCAATGTTGGAAAAGAAGTAAGCCGCTAGTCCGTTAAAAAAATCATCGCAGCTTAAAAAATGAAAAAAAAAATAAAAATAAATAAAAAATAAAAATAAAAAGGAGCCAGGCGGACTCCTGAAGCGCAGGGACCGTTGCTATAAGCCATTTTACATTTTATATATTTTATTTTTATTAATTTTTTAGGAGGCACTACCCAAAGAGTTAGTAGCAATTATTTGCATTTTATAAATTTTTAAATATATGGCTGACCACTCTAGGAAAGTCCAAATTTTTTATTATTTTTAAAAGTTTTTTATTTGTAGTTATTCACTCTGGGAAAGTCCTTTTGTTTTTACTATTTTTATTATTTTGAGAACTTTCACACACACACACACAGTTGCCTGATTAACCCCTTACCTGCCGAGGAAAATTTACGAGATTCGTGTTCCAGTGCTACCGTTTTTCAGACAGACGAGTTATGCGTTCATTGTTCCAAAAGCATTTCGATTCCTCCCACTCCCCTCCTCTCTGAAATAAGTAAATTCTTCGAAAACACTATCAAAGTCACATTCAAGATCATTTTATTGCATTCCAAAGCCGTGGAACTAGTTTCACTGGTAGAAGTGCAACACAAAGAATCGTACTTCGAAAAACCGTATATATACGAGCGAAGCAGGGGTTAAATCTTGTTATTTTAGTTTCAGCTTAAACTTATATTTGTTACATGATTCTGTTTCTCGCAGCCGGTCGACTGTTGTTGTGCTTAGAAGGTTGTGACTGTTCTTGAATTTGACGGTTTAGGATAACACTTTTATTTAGTGTGTGTTGTTTGTTAGCCATCTGATCACTTGATCACTGTTAGCCATTTAATCTTTTTAGCTTTGTTTTGTACGTGAGTGTTGGAACGTGAGTGTACAGTGGGGCGAGAGTGTACAGTGGGAATCTGGACCCGAAGCAGTGCGGGTAGAGAAAGAGCTGCCGTAGGCATCGGGTACCCGAAGCGAGGTTTAGAGCGATTTCAATGTAATTTTTTTAGCTTTTATTTTTAATGTTATGAAAAAAAATAAATACTGATCCAATTCTTTTGAAAATTCATTTAAATATAGTGACAAGCGAAGCAGGCTTAGCCTGCTAGTTAAAAAAAAAAAAAAAAAAAAAAAAAAACGTTTTAAAATGCTTTTAAAACATACTTTTAAAGCAATTAAAAAAAAAAAAGTTCTTCCAAAAAGTGTTTGGCCGGAATGTTTATATATAATTTCTTTATTAGAAAACTCCTGTGAATTCATCGTGTTTTCCTAAGTGTGGGAAATAGAAAGAAAACATGCAAAGATGCAAAATACTTCGATTTATTATACTTTTTAGAAATGAGAAAGGGGAGAGAATATCATCCGCTACGTAATGTATGTGACATTAGGTTTCATTTCTGTGTGAGAGCTTGTTCGTAAAAATTTTTAAAGAAAAACTGTATTAAAAGAATTCACCAATGTAAAAGAAATGTATTCGCTAAAAGCAGTATTAAGTGAAACAAGTGATGTTTTTAGCGAATCTTTGTTTCAAGATCCAAGAGATTAATCCCTTTCTCTTTTCATCGCAATGCAAAGTATAATAAGTAAATAACTGAAGTTAAGTTATGACTAATAAAGTCAGCTGCTGAATTCAGTTGTTTTGTTGCTAAAATTTTTTATTTTATTTCGATTTTTAAATTGTAAAATGAAGATGAGAGACTTACAACCAAGTTTGGTACATTAGGGAAAATAATAAAGACATTTAAGCTCATTATTTACCATTGTCCAATTTTTGGGACGTTACGTTTTTTATTGTTTTAACACGCGAATTCTTAATAAAATCCATTAAAATTCCTTAATGATATTACACTGTAATAAATAAAAATTAAGAGCATTTTCAATAAATTTTCCATAATTACTTAAAACAATGTAATATTTTTAGTTTTATATCATATTTTACACTGTCAACCACTGGTGGTTCACGCGGCTTTATATCATATTTGACACTGTCAGCCACCGATGGCTGACATGGCGCTCAACGTGTTAAACAATGTTTTATTCAGAGCATTCTGCCACTGTCCCAAAATTGGTTTGATCTGTAGTAATACACTAAATTGCTTGAAATTTGTTGCAATCCTTTAATATTTTTTAATGAAATTTGTAAAATTCACTAATTAAAAGAAAATTACGAAATTTGTTTTGGAAAATAATGGGTTAAATTAAAAAAATAATTAAATAATAATAAAAATATACTAAAATATAAAAGTAGTTTGCTTCTTTAATTTACTATTTATTTAAGAGAAAATTAAGAAACTAGATTTGGAAAATAATGGGTTAAATAAAATAATAATAATAATAATAATAATTAAATACTACTACTACTAATAATAAAAAAAAACTAAGATATAAGTTGTAGTTTGCTTCTTTATTTGTGTGTTCTTTAAACACTAGAAAAATACGGCATTGAAACCACTGTTTTCCGACATTTTCCCGGGCCCACCAGCGGCCGAGCAGTTCTGCGTTCAGTGCTGGTAGACGTGAGGTGCCGGGTTCGATCCCAGGTTACGCTCGTCGGCCTAGCCGTTCGGAGTTTCCCATGGTTTTCTCCGAAACCTGCGTAAATACGGACTAGAACTCCTTAGAAAAAACCCCACAGTGGGCACTCCCCCCTCAGGCCTATTACCCGAGAGTAGTCAACTGGCCTTTCTCCAACTCCATATACTCCCGACATTTCTCCCCGGCGAACACACTTCAAGCTCTGAGCTACAAGTTTGTGATCTTATATGTGATAACTTATTTTAAAAAAAAGTTGTTCAATTGTCACAGTTTTTGTATATATATATATATATTTGTGGTGAAAAGCGTGGCTGTGAAATATATAGCAGAAAATGAAATGTTTTTCTGAATATAGATATAATATTTAACTCAGATTTAATATATATATATATATATATATATATATATATATTTTCATATTGTTCTACTTTTTAACTGTTTGAAGCAATTCATTTATTCTCAACGTCTAAGATTCATCTTTTTTTTTTTTTTTTTTTTTTTTTTTAAACAAAATTTTGTTTTTGAAAGTAGGCGGTAAAAAATCCTTTACTTCTTTACTTCTAACATTGATTGTAATTTCTCTTGGCGGTCGGTATTAAACGAGTGCAATTGCATTGTGTCTCATAGGTGAGAAAAAAAAATCGAAAATAATATCTTTTAAACTTACGAAATTTTGTAGAGGAAAATATTATTGGGTTGGCGAGAAAGTTCTGTCGCATTGAATTAAACAACTGACACCGGAAATTTATCTAGGACAAATTTTAGATAACTTTTAATAAGGTATTTGACAAGTACCTTCTTAAAAGTCATATAAATGTTATCCAGGATAAATTTCCCGTGTCAGTTATTTATTTAAATGCGACAGAACTGCCCCGCAGTATTGCAAGATTTTTCGACTTTTTTATTCAGTAGTCACCTGGAATTTTGAGAAGTAATATTTGATGTACAGTCGGGGGAAAAAAAACCGCAGCGCTCGACATAACTTCGTTGTTAATAGATGTAGAAAAATGTAATAAGTGTCATTCGACGGGAAATTGTGAGTAGTTTCAGAAAATGAACTGAAATTTTGAATTGGGGGTCGTCTACATATTAAAACGCGCACCAACTTTGATTTTTTCAATGGTAATGCCCCATTTTTGTTTTATATTTGAATTTCTGGGATCGCGACAACGCGAAAAAGTATATTGGTTGTATATTTTACTTATTTTTTCACGGAGTTATAAGCGTTCAAAGTTTGAAGGTGCTAATGTTAAATTCATATTTCAAACTTTTATTAATATCTTCACAAAAAATAACTTGATCGATATAATTCTTTTTTTACGAGATACAGTGAAGAAACCCAAACATAATCCACCATTACTTTTGATTCTGAAAAATATTTTTAATTTTGAAAAATATTAATAAATTCATATTCATAAAAATTATGAATTATGACCTATATTAATTTTTACATAAAATGAATCCTAATGCTGAAAAATATGGTTGTGCAAATTGGCAGCTCATTCCAGTTATTAGTTTTCGAGATATAAATAAATCTTTCTTTTGGAGTGGTTTAGGGGGCCGTCTCTAATAAAATTTTGCATGAGATAACGAATCAAATCTTAAAAAATAACAAGGCAAATTAAACAAAATATGTTTATTTTTCATTTTCGGGTCAAATTATGTAACAACAACGTCAAACGCAAAGAAATAAAATAAAATGATGATTTTTAGACATCAGTGTTAGCATCAAAAATTCATGTTTTCTAAAGAAGACAAGCCCCTCCTTCATTTCTTCAAAACAAAACAATGCAGAAAAAAAAAGTAAATGTGACATTGAGTATTCGTGTTAAACCCCTTATTTTATGTTGACAAAAATATGCAGAAGTGGTATTTACTTCATCGATTACTGGTGATAAATTTCGAATCTTTTAAACGAACACTAGAAGAAAAAAAATAACTAAATAGGCGGGGTTTACTGTTTTAAATAGAAAAATTGGTAAATGTAAAAATTGTCAATTAAAAAAAAAAAAAAAAAAAAAAAACTAATGGAATTGAAATGCAAGACAGACTTCTAAAATAGTTTATTAAGTTAATGGCTTAATCATTTGCTTCATATATTACTTTATTTTTATTTATTTATTTTGTAGGGGTGAGTATTATTATTTTTAAGGATATAAAAAAGATACCTTTAAAATTTTAATAATATATTTTAACTTTATATATTTTTTAAATATACTTTTAATTTTATAAATATATTTTAACACTTTTTGCGACCGCAGGATTTTGTAATTTTGGCAGTAAAATCCGCCTAAGGGCGTTATTCTCTCAAAATAAAATATATTAGAACAAATTTTCTGTATTCACAATTATATTACAAATGGATATATAGTATAATTATATTCTTTCTAATCAATATATTTCTATCCATAGTATATTTTATTGCAAAAATATGAACACTGGTTACACACTTAAGAAATAAGTAATACACAAATTACGAAAGAAACGCCCACTAAGAGAGTTACAGATTTTCAAATGACGTGAGTCTACGTCAGCAGTTGCGAAAGGGTTAATTAAGAAATTATATTTTCATACAAATTATAATACGAATCGAACAGTTCAAAAAAGTTCAACTGACCCAAAACTGGTAATTGCGATTAAAATTGTTTAATATTTACTTCATAAACCCTTACAATAATTTATCCGAAAAGATTTAGTTTATGCGTTGCTGTATATATATATATATATATATATATATATATATATATATATATATTATTTCATTTCATATTTTATGTTACACCTACGAAAGAAAATTCAAGCGATCACTACTGCCATAATAGACACTTTTACCTGAAAAATATTGCACTTTTTTCAAAGAGTACAGTCTGGATAAATCGCAAGTGAAATGTATTTAAATAGACCTAAAATTATTTAAAAAGAGTATTGAAGTATATAGAAATCTAAGAAACTGAATTCAGGATAATTAAGAAGCCAGAAAAGACAACCTTTTTATTAATTTTTATAATTCTTTTTTTCCTGAAAGATTTCCGGTGTAAAACATTAAACATTTATCTGTTTCTTATAGGATCTTAATTTTATTTTTCTACATTTTCAGATAACCCCCTAACACATTTTCAATTATAACTCTATAAATACTAAATATAAAGTATACAAGCAGTATACTTTTCCGCACTGCCAGACTCCCAGAAATTCGAGTATGAAGTCAAAATTGGGTGTTGCTATTGAAAAAATCAAAGTTAACGCTCATTTCAATATGTAGATAACCCCTGATTCAAAATTCGACAGCATTTTCAAAAAGTGCGTTTGATTTCCTGTTGAATGGTGTCTATTACATTTTTCTGCGTCAATTAATAATGAAATTACAGCGAGTGCTGCGATTTTTTTTCCCCGACTGTACATAATTTATTCGTCTATTATGCATATCAAATATCGCTTCTCTAAATTATTAGAAGCTTTTTATATGAAATTGACTTTGTTTTCGTGTCACGCTGATAAACAAGGCGCCTCCATTTTAAAGTAAATACAAGCTGTTCACTTTCTCGCTCCATGGCTTAGTTGGTTAGAGGGTCACATTACTAATGCGGTGGTCGAGAGTTCGATGCCCGAAGGGCCGGCGTGTTAATTTTTTCAAATAATTAGTAGAAAAGGTGTCAATTGATAAAAAAGAAAATTGTTTGTTGACTACACAATATCCTAATTTTTGAAGAGTTTTTTTTTTTTTTTTTTTTTGGTATTAAAGGAAACACAAAATATTTTATATATTAAAAAGGCACAAAATAAAAAGTTTTAAGTAAAAAATACATAAATAAATATCTTTTTAGAAGCTTTTTTTCTAAATTGGATTTTACCACTGTGTTTTCGTGTCAAACTGAAAAACAAAATGCCTCCACTTTAACATAAATGTTAGCACCTTTTTTCGTCACTTGTTAGCTCAACTGGATAGAGCGTCATGTTGATAACGCGGTGGTTGTAAGTTCGAAGAGCGATGTGTTACATTATTGCAGGTAATTAATAGGAAAGATTTCAAATGATATAATAAAGATCCTTCGTTGTCTACATACTATCCTCTTTTTTTTTTTTTTTTTTTTTTTTTTTTTTAAGAAGCTTCTTTTAGTTACTAAAACGCACAAGAATAAAAATGTAATAAAAAAAAAAAAAAAAAGAAGAAGTTTTTATTATGTAGCCATAAAAAGCATTAAAAAAGTATTCTTGCAAAGACATGCTATAAAAAAATAAATAAAAGTTTCAACAATAAGAAAATTGTTGAAATACAAAAATATAAATATTTAAAGAAAAATATAAATATATCACTTTGCAAGAGATAAAAATTTTTAAATATTCAAAATAATTTAAGAAGCATTCGAGAACAATATTCTTTTTGTATAAGTATTTGTTGGAATCTTTTAGCATGTTCCATGACTTTTCTTTGATTTTTGGTTAGAGCGTGTCGTGGGTTCGATTCTCTAAAGGCCGATGTGTTAATTTTTGCAGTTAATTAATAGAAAAGGAGTCATTTGATAAAAGAAAATCTTTCAAAGTCTACACAGTGTCTTAAAAATTTTTTATTCGTTTTCTTAGAAGCTTTTTTCATAACTAAAAAGCAAAAAATAAAAATGTAAGTAAAAAATCATTCTTTAACAGTAGAAGCTTTTTATTGTGGAGCCCTGAAAAGCATAAAATAAAAATGTATTCTTGCAAAGACATACTATAAATAAATGAAAGTTAAACTAAGGAAATTTTAGAGACGAATATAGATATTTCACTTTTGCAAGATATGAAAATTTTTAAATATTTAAAATATTTTAAAAAGCTTTCGAGACCTTTGAAATTTATGGTTTAACAAATACTTATGTAGAAACTAAGAATATTGGTCCCCATAAATTTTGAAAATATTTTGAATATTTAAAAATTTTCAATTCTTGAAAAAGTGAAATATCTATATTTTTCTCTAAAACTTTCTTAGAGTTGAAACTTTAATTTTTTTATAGCATGTCTTTCCAAGAATACATTTTTATTTTATGCTTTTCAAGGCTCCACAATAAAAAGCTTCTACTGTTAAAAAATGCTTTTTTACTCAAATTTTTATTGCTGACTATTGAAAAAAAAGTCGCAAAGTCTGGCAACACTCTTTTCCCTTGATAAACTTGATAATCTTGATAAACTGTACTTTTAAAGTCTTAAAGCACAACGATATGGAAAACATACCACATATTCAAGCTTTTCATTTTTGCTGTCAATTGTTATTTCAGTTCAAATATTTCACTTTAAAAATTGTATTAAATATTATATGCTATATTTTAAAAATTATTATTTTCAGTTTTAATGGCATTCTTCACTTTGTAAATATAAATAATTTTATGCTTCCGAGGAAAAAAAAAATATCTGTGCACTAAAGAATTAATGAATGAATGTACAGTGTTCAAAGAATCCATCAAATACCTTTTCTATGTGATTTATGCCGGCAATTTACATGAAAAAAGCAATACCAGATTTCAAGAACGCTGCGAGGTCTGTATATGAGATGACGGGTCCAACCTGCGCAGCTTTTCCCGGTTTTCGTGCATTTTACACATCGTGTGTCAAATGCATTTATAAACAACTCCGCTTACAGACGTTTCTTTTACATATTGTGTATTACATCTATTCTGTAAAATATGCCCAGATTTCATATTTGTACTACTAGGGTAGTATGCATGTAAATACTTTAAGTACTTAAGTATGTATATAAAAATACTTATAATTACTATAGTCATGTTATCATTTTTAATGATAAAATGAATACATACATACGTTTGCTTTTTAATGCAACATTTTGGAGCAATGCCCAAAGGCGGGGTTTTCTTTTCAAAATATGAAAACCCCCCGTCTCAAATGTGTTCGAAATACTACCTAAAAAGCAAAATTTATTAGTAGAATCAACAGACAGATAGTACTATAACTAATGGTACTATGAAAAAATAATACAATGTGCATAAAATGAAAAACTAACGCAGCGTACTGAAATTTCAAGCAAAAAAGTAAATCTACGTGGACCGCCCTAGGAAGTTACAATGGGAAAACGAAAGTTTACGTGACCCGTCCTTTAAGTGTTAACATGAAAATACAGAGACTATTTAAAAGAACTCATTGAGTAAATAGGAATTACTATAAATTGCAATAAATTCATATTTAAAAAAAATTTGTACCGTAATTTCCGGCGTAAGATCCACGGGCAAGTTACGTCATTTCTCTATCAGAAATTATATTTAACAGAAAAATGCATACGCTTTCGAAGAAACAGCTCTTTATGACTTTATCTGTCAAATAAAAATTCTGGTGCAAAACTGACTTATTTGACCTGCGGATTATACACCGGAAATTACGATATTTTATTGCAAATAAGATTTTATTGTCATTTTCTCGTAAATAATTCATGAACACTTTTTTAGTCAAATAAAACTTAATTGTCCCTTTTATTTATGTATTCATATTTTTATTAAAACTCTTCATTAATGTAATAAATAATTTTGAAATGTGTAAGGAAGTACATTTGTATTAAACGTATGACAGAAATATCTAAAAAACTGTGATGCAGTTATTACAATTTTCGTATTATAATTTGAATTGTAATTATTGAAAAACAATATGAGATATAAACATTTTTAGAAATATAGAAAGCAGTATATGTGTCATGTACTGACATTCCAAATTTATGCGTTTGTTTCTGAAATTGAATTAGTAATCATGGAACACAGCATTCTAACACCTTTGACATGACCAATTTTCTGCAAATAGTTTACTACACATTACTGTAAATAAAAATGTCTCATTCATGATCATTTGCATGGCCGCTGTTAGGTTTTATTAGGTAAAATCTCCCACTTTCTTTACGTATCATCATCTGTGAGATTTGAAATAAAACTGCATAGATTATTCAACTCTTTGTGATAGTAAATACCCATTCTATCGTTTAACCTTCAACGTATTTAACATCCGTGACATCGAAAACAATGAAATCGTAAAATATTTTGGGTTTTGCTACAATGGTCAATGTTCTTTATACTTTGTTATATAAAGTAAAAGAAAAAAAGTATTATGAAACTGTTTTATGAAACTTTTTTTTTAATCACAGATGGCTCAAAAACGGTTGGTTATAGTGTATTACACACTTATAATTGTGATTTTCATGATATCTAGTTTTACATCTCCAATTTCGGTTTTGACACGACTTCTCTCTTTAGAAATATTGACGATTTTATGAGATTTTTCATGACGTTTGTATGTACGTGCGAAAGTGTGTATATGTATCTGTGTATCTGGCCATAGCCTCCTAAACTAGATGCCTTCCGCGTGGCTCGGAAATTTGGCGGTAGACAGCGCCACCTGGAAAAGATTGTACGACTTTTTTATTCAACAGCCACCAAAAATTTTTAAAAGTGGGATTTGATATACATAAAAGGCGAATAGAATCGAAGAAACGTCGATTATATATATCATATATCACTTCATAAAATTATTGGTGACAGTTGAATAAAAAAGTCGCGCTATCTGGACCAGGTTGCACTGCCTACTGCTTGAACTGTTGCCAAGTTTCCGAGCCACGCGGAATGCATCTGGTTTACTAATCTATGATCTGGCATAACTGAAGCGCAATCGGATGTAGAAAGTTGTAAATTTGCATTAGGTTGTTATAACATCTAATTATGCACCTCCTTTTAAGGTCTTGAAAGGAATTTATGTTTTGAAAATATATGCGAAAATTATATTCATAATAACCGAAACACATTTTTATTTATTTTATTTTATTTTTTAGAAGCTTTTTTATTGAAATTGCACTGTAAAAAAATGTTGTAATTTTTCCTGCACTTTCTGTTGTATATTTTCAAGCATTGGCGCTTTTTTAATAAATTCAAGCACTAATGCTGTTAAAATCGACTTCCTGTGGACTTTAGATGCGAACATCTGCGCTGAAACATAAAATCTGTGTCTCTGTACTTAGATGCAGATGAACGATGAATGAACGAAGAGAAGATGATGGAACGAGCAATGATGTCCGTTCATCAAAAAGGTTAGCTATTAATTTTTTTTATTAATATTTTGTATTGATTAATGGTACTTTTACGTTTGCGGGGCGCAAACGAAAAATCGCCAATTCAATATTATCGCTAATTTATATTATTGCTATTTATATTATTATTGCTATTTATATACAAATAGCATATTGCATTCTTTGCAAATAAACCTTTTTCTTGAAAAAAAATAGATTGCATCTTCTTCAGTTGTGGGCAAATCCCAAATTTTCATCATTTTTGTAAAACAAAAATTCAGATAGAAGATATAATGTTAATATATTTTACTTAGAAAACAAAAATGTTCTAATATGTTCTAATGTTCTAAAATGTTCTAATGTTAATAATTGGCGATTTTTCGTTTGCGCTCCACAAACGGAAAAGTACCTGATTAATTAATATTTCGTTAAAACGCATTAGTTGTAAACATATTGCAGCATGCTACCTAAATCACCTAAGCTAAATCGTGTGCCAATATCCTAGCACTATATATCAGTGCTGTAAGTAATGCTCGAATCTGTTAATGACACCTATCACTTTTGTCTTAACGATTTACAATTAATTTTTAGAAAACCAAATTTCTTGTTAATCATTCAGTATAGTCCTTTTAAAGGTTTTTCATAAAATTACATTTCTCGAGTTATATGTTGGCCAAGCATTTTTTTTATATCAAAAGATTTATATTAACGTCTAAAACTTGCACTCATGTCATTCAGCAAAAAAATTCATTATTTATCATAATATATTCAATATTTACATGATTACACATTAATTTTTTAAAAATAAAATTTTCTTAACTTCAAATTAAAATGTATTCACTTTGACATCAAGTCTTGATGAATTATATAAGTATAAAAACATATTCCTTGAGATATTAGATAACTCTCTCTCTCTCTCTCTCTCCTTTTTTTTTTTTTTTTTTTTTTTTTTTTTAAATTACTAACAGCAAAAAATGTTTGCATGACAGTATGATGCATATACTTTATTTTAAAAATTAAAATAGGTATACTTCCGGGGCAGAATAAGAACAAAAATTGGGACCGCTTTAACGGCCCTCTTCACTTACGGTCGCCGGAAGCCCGAGCCAATGTTATTCTATGGGGAAATTTTCTTTACAAATAACTTATTAACTAATACATATTCTTAAATTATGTTTTCACATTCAGAAAATCTCCAACTGGTAAATTGACTGACTTTTTTTAAAAATGTGTTTTTTTAATTTTTAATATTTTATTTTGAACTTGCAAAATGAGAAAATTTCACATATTAAAAATTCGTATTTTGCAGCTTTAAAATAAAATATAAAAAAATTAAAATAATAATAATAAAAAAAAAAAAGGACCGTCAATTAACCAGCTGGGAATTTTCAGAATGTGAAAACAGAATTTAAAAATATTTATTATTTAATAAGTTATTTGTAAAGAAAAATTTCCCATAGAATAACATTAGCTTCGGCTTCCGGCGGCGGTGAGTGAAGAGGGCCCTTAAGGCCCCTTGTCATATTCGATCTCATATTACACTTAATTTGTGCAGAGATTCTTAGAGCTTATTTTGAAAGTTTTATTTGATCATTTAAAACGAAAATCTAATTTTACATTCTATATTTTGTTTCATTTTAAGGATTTTAATCCCAATTTAAACAGAGGTAGAAATATAACAAATTTTAAATAAATAATTTAAATTAGGATAAAAATTCTTTTGTTTCAGTATAGCTTATATATATATATATATATATATATATATATATATCCACAAGAAAACATTAGCTCAGTGTAGTGCAGATTATAAATTAAATATGTCAAAACGGAAATGATTAATTCCAACACCTGCTCGAACTAATACAAAGCCTCTGAACCAAAATTCGCGCCTCCACTTACGTCAGCAACAGAGGTCCCAAATGATCTTTCCAACACCTGCTCCACAATTTAAAATTCCAGTATATCTCGTATTCACTTGCATGGACAATGGAGAATGTTCCTGAACCATTTTAACTGTATTTAGATAATTATTAAAATTGGAATTTATTTGCAATAAGGTAAGTGTTTAATTTTGATAATTCCTAAATACATGTGTGTATTTACTTATATAAGTTTGTTTTAACTATTTTTAAATCTCATTTAATTCAATTAGGAAGTTTTTCATAATGCGTAAGATAGTAATAATTTAACATGTGTTGATAACTAGCCCATGACTCTTTTTATACTGCTTATTTTATTCAAGATTTAAGATTGATCTATTTGTTGTCTTTAATGGTTATTTCTGCAGATATTGTTTCCATTTCATCTACCTTTTAGTTTGTTATCTTTCTCATATTGTTAAAAAAAATATTAGTAAACAAGACGAAAATAAAATTAACAATACGATTTCTTTTAATGAAAGTGAAACAAGTAAAATTACGAGATTAAAATTTAATAATAAGTAATAGTATTTCAAAGTATATTCTGGTTACTAACTTATTTGCTTGCTTTTAAAACTTCATATTAATTTTTAATAATTGATGAAGTACTCGAAAATTACTTTCTATTAATTTAATAGAAAATATTTTATTCGTAATTTAAGAATGTTTACTATTAGACATAATTTTGACTTGGTGTTTAAATTTATATGACAAACGTAAATGTAAACCAAATTATTAAATATTCATTTTTCGAATGGACATGAAATTATAGTCATAATAATATTCTTTTGAATAACCTACGTAACTGAGTAAGTTATATGTTGACTTAGTTATAGTTCATATGTAGTATAATTTCATTGTCTTTTTTTATTAGACATATATTATTAGTGAAGAATTTGTCATTTTTTCTGGAACTTTTGTAAAATTTTGTAGAAATCCATTCTTGTTATCAAGTTTTTGGCAAGTTTTTTGTTTATAATTTTTGGAAATAAAAAATTATACCTGTCTAAATAATTGTGCTATTCCCCCCCCCCCCAAAAAAAAAAAAAAAAAAAAATATTGAACATGGTAAGTGCATAATAGGCGAGACGTATTAATCCTGGACGACAGGTCTAACAGTCTTACAGTGGTCACAACATACTACTTTTAACTGCAATACAAAACTTAATGATTTTTAGCTTAAAAAAAAAAAAAAAAAAAAAAAAACAGGATTTTGCATGGGAAAATCTTGCATTTCTTTGGAAAGTGAACCATTCAATGCATAAACAAAAAATAAATTCTGATGCATAAAAATGTACACCATAATTTTTAAAGATAAAAAACAGTTATAAACTATAAAAAGATGGAATAAAAATCTATGTGATATTAATTATTAAATAAAAATCGTATAATTAATATATTTAAAAAATGAAAGAAAAGAAAACAATGTGTTAAAGTCAGAAGCCATTCGTAGCTTTTTAATGATACACGGTGATCAAAAGTATTTCTTCCTTTCTTTGATTTGTATTTGATCTCCTGTTTACACTCGTGACTATATCGATAGTGAAAAATATGAAATAATAAATATTGTTAGATATCTGAAGTTTAAAGCCGTTCTATCCAGAATTTTTTTTTTTTTTTTTTTTGGTGAATCGAAAGAATGCAAAAAGGAAAAGAAAATGATCATTCATTATATTTTTTAGACTTACTACAGTATATCCCGCGTTTTTTTTTTTTTTTCTTTTTTTGTCACGCATTTCTATACCATTGGTGCACATAGTTTCTTTGGTTGACCAAATTAAGAAACTGCAAGTCACTGTGGTGCAAGATTGAAAATAAATTTATATTTATTTCTAAGAAAAATTCTGGTTGTTTAAGCATTTAAATAAGAAAATCCTGCTAAAATTTACAGATGGAAGTGTCTGAAAACTTGTGAATCTTTGCTCTGAAGTAACCTCATGAATCTCTAATTTGTTTTCTTGTTTAAATAATTTATTATATATTTTTTTTAGGGTTCTTAAGCACTCTCTTTCTCTTGCACCCCCCCCCTTTTTTTTTTCTTGTAGGATACTTCTACCAGTATTTTTCAAACAATAGATTTGCTATCAAATATATTATATTGCTATTAAATTTATATATAACAATTTTTTATATAAAAAAAAAATGCCATACAAAATTAATAGTAGAGAAAATAAAGGAAACTATAGGACCACAGGAACCCTGTGCTATCTCAGTACTACATTAGGATATATCAAATATATATATAATTTATTTTAAAGATCTGTTTTTTTTTTTTTTTTTTTTTTTTTTTTTTTTGTCTTTTACAGTTGCTTCAATTCAATCCTTAGTACATCATATATCTCTCTTCTATATTTTCCTATACAAATTCACTCAGTAAAAAACTTTATTAAAATTAATATTTAAAAAAATTACATTTCATGATAATGCAGACGATTTCTATATTAGAGAAGAAGTATAACACTAAATATCCAAAAAAGTCAATTTTATACTCAATATTAATATTATTATTATTATTTTGTTAAAAATGAAAAAATCAATAACTTTATTTTAAATTATCGCAGATCGATGGTTCAACGAGCTCTTTTGAAAGATACCCATCATGAAAATTTACTTCCCTCGAGGGAGGGACTTGGCCCCCAAGGGTGGAGGCGAGGCTCCTACATACATTTTTTTTTTCTTTTTTCCAGTTGAATATCTATATTACAAATAATTATTTTAAATTTCATAATGATTATTAAAAAATAATTCTCTTTATGCACATTTATACAAAATTTTGTCTTATACCACCGGGTTTAAAATTTAGAAAAAGCGGGATGGCAACGCAACCTGTTGGATAATTTTTACCAAAAGCTGATAGGCACTAACTTATGTCAAGGTGTAACTACATACCAATTTGTATGAATTTCTGTGCAGTAATTCCTGAGATGCAATTGCCACAATATTTTATCTCTCTCTCTCACACACACACACACAGACATACATTTTCTAAAAATGGTCAAATCGTGTTCTACAGCTCATAAAACGTGTAAATTCATCAAAAACCCGAGGACGAAAATTTTTACGAATCCAATACTTTCTTCTATTGAATATAAAAGAAAGTAAAGCTGCATTTTTATAATGGTTATCTCACATATCAAGTTTTGTACAGTTATATGACATATAAGTTGAGATATAGCCATCCCGTTATCGATGAAATTCGCGGTATAGCAGCTCCACCTATTGGCCGACAAGCATTCAAACTGAATCAGCATAATATGTCTCATAATCACCTTCTCACATATTAAGTTTTGTTTGATGATACGCAGTAGAACCTGAGATATAGCTTTCCTTGTAATTGTGGAAATCGCTGTGTAGCAGCGCCACCTGTTGAAAAATTTACACCAGAAATTGACAAGCGCTAATATATATTAAAGCGCACCAACATATTTGCAATTTTTACAAGGAATTAAATATATTACACCAGTTAAAACCAGAGAAAGATTTATGGGTTAAAAGTTAAAAAGGACGTTTTTTAATTGTTTAATTGGCCGGAAAGCAGTATAAATATTATGTGGTTTAAGTAATTTAGAAATAAATTCTGAAGGAAAACCAAAATATGGCATAGAAATATAATTGTTCTTATTAATTATTGACTTTTTCATTTGCATTGGAGTAGAGGGGGAAATTGCAGGAGGAAATGAAGGAGAGGGGAAGCTGATAATTTTTTCACGATAAATTCGTTTTAACCAATTAAGAGGGTAATCGTTATTTATTAAATCCTGAAAAATGCAAATGCAAATTCAATAATTAATAAGAACAATTATATTTATATGCCATATTTTGGTTTTCCTTCAGAATTTATTTCTAAATTACTTAAACCACATAATATTTATACTGCTTTCCGGCCAATTAAACAATTAAAAAACGTCATTTTTAACTTTAAACCCATAACCCCTTCTCTGGATTTAACTGGTGTAACATATTTAATTCCTTGTAAAAATTGCAAATATGTTTATATAGGTGAAACTGGCCGTACAGCAAAAATTAGACTAAAAGAGCACAGACGATCTTTTAAAAATTGCAATCATAGTTCTAAAATTGTAATCCATTCAATAGAAACCGGTCATATTCCTGACTTCGAAAATATAAAAATTCTAAATTCTGGTTTTCATAATTATAAATCGCGTATTTTCCTTGAGAGCTGGCACACTGCCAAGCATCTCCACACTATCAATGAAGCATGCGCACTGGCTCCTCAATATTCGGTACTCCTTTAAATTCCTTGAGTGTTCATTTAATGTTTGCATATTGTGTTGTAATTACTGATGAGGAAACCCATACGGGTTTCGAAATGTCTGATTTTAATTGTTTTTATATGTATTTTTTTGTTTTTATAAATGTATTTTAACTTAAAATTTTTGTCTCTTAAATAAAACAGTTTTTGCTTTTACTATAAATTTATGTTTATAATTGTAAAAAATATTTGGAAATGTCTCAAGTCGACCCGACTTGCTGAAAACCAAGCCCGACCCCGACCCGCAAAAAAAAAAAAAAAAAAAAAAAAAAATTCAGTCAACCCGATCCGAACCCGACCCGCACGAAAAAAATATCAGTCAACTCGACCCGCGGATCGGGTCGGGTTCGGGAAAAATCCGGTTACCCGACTCGATGCAGGACTCTAATCCAACTAGCAGCATCATGTTTTCTTTGAAGGTACAAACAAACGTCCTTTCTCTCTTTTGATATTTCTGTGTTTGATGGCGCGCGGCGCCTACACTGAGTGATGCCAGATGGTCGAAAATTATTTCCCCAAACTGGTCTTCAAATTTTCCCAAATCAGGTTATTTTTTTTTTCCGAAAAAATCCCCAGCTTGATTTCTACTAAAAAGGGGAAAAAAAAAAATCAAGCAGATTTTTGTATGATTTAAGCTCAGATTTTTCCCCAAATGAAGGCAATTTTTGAAAAAAAAATCCCCAAATAAGAGTAAAGCTCTTGAAAGTCTCTAGTCGTAGGGATAAATTATTACGTTGCCATCATTGGCAGAAAGTTGAAGAACTCCCCAAATTTGACGCCAAAAATTTTAGAATTCCCCAAAAAAGTCCCCACAAACATTTGGTCCCCAAAATTGTCCTCAGAAGCCTCGAAAATCCACAAAATGGGGACAAAATCCCCAATCTGGCATCACTGCCTACACTGTAAAAAAAAAATCAGTATTTTACAACAAAAGGTGCTGGCACCGCGGCTGCCAACACATTTGCTGTAAAATTTACAAGCGGCTGCTTTTTATGGTACTGTAAAATTTACTGCACTTTGCTGTGAATTTTACAAGATGTTGTTTTTAGTAGTGCTGTAAAATTAACTGCACTTTGCTGAGAATTTTACAAGATGCTGTTTTAAAGAGTGTTGTAAAATTAACTACACTTTGCTGTAAATTTTACAACACTTTTTAAAACAGCATCTTGTAAAATTCACAGCAAAATGCTGTTAATTTTACAGCACCCCTAAAAACAGCATCTTGTAAAATTTACAGCAAAGTGCAGTAAATTTTACAGCACCATAAAAAACAGCAGCTTGTAAATTTTACAGCAACTGTGCTGGCAGCCGCCGTGCCAGCACCTTTTGTTGTAAAATACTGAAATTTTTTTTTACAGTGTGGATTTTGTCATCGTGTTTTCGTGTCACGATAAAAAAAACAAGGCGCCTCCACTTTAAAAAGAATGTAAGCATTAACGCATCGGCATAGCGAGACGAATATATACGCCCGGTGCAGTTAAAGGATTAGTTAAAAAAATGAAATGATACTTCATAAGTAATCTTAAATTAATATATAAATGTTGAATCTTCGAATATAACACTAAAATTAAGTTATCTTAATAGAAATATGAATATTAAATATTAGATGTTATGAAATCAAATATATCTATAAACTGAATCAGTGCTGCCAGATTTGAGGGAAATTTTTATAAAACATCCACCGTTAAATTTTACTTGTATCTGTTATCTACACTGTAAAAAAAAATTTCAGTATTTTACAATGAAAGGTGCTGGCACCGCGGCTGCCAGCACAGTTGCTGTAAAATTTACAAACTGCTGTTTTTTATGGTGCTGTAAAATTTACTGCACTTTGCTGTGAATTTTACAAGATGCTGTTTTTAGTAGTGCTGTAAAATTAACTGCATTTTGCTGTGAATTTTACAAGATGCTGTTTTAAAAAGTGTTGTAAAATTTACAACAAAGTGTAGTTAATTTTACAACACTTTTTAAAACAGCATCTTGTGAAATTCACAGCAAAGTGCAGTTAATTTTACAGCACTACTAAAAACAACATCTTGAAAAATTCACAGCAAAGTGCAGTACATTTTACAGCACCGTAAAAGCAGCAGTTTGTAAATTTTACAGCAACTGTGTTGGCAGCCGTGGTGCCAGCACCTTTTGTTGTAAAATACTGTTTTTCTTTTTTTACAGTGTAGGCAGTGATGCCAGATTGGGGATTTTCGAGGCTTCTGGGGACAATTTTGGGGACCAAATGTTTGTGGGAACTATTTTGGGAAATTCTTCAACTTTCTGTCAATGTTGGCAATATAATGATTTATCCCTACGACTAGAGACTTTCAATAGCTTTATTGTTATTTGGGGATTTTTTTCAAAAATTGCCTTCATTTGGGGAAACAATCTGAGCTTAAATCATAGAAAAATCTGTTCGATTTTTTTTTTTTTTTTTTTGAAGAAATTTTTATTTTTCCTCTTTAGTAGAAATCAAGCTGGGGATTTTTTCGAAAAAAAAAAAAACCCCTGATTTGGGAAAATTTGAAGACCTGTTTGGGGAAGTAATTTTCGACCATCTGGCATCACTGTGTGTAGGCGGTAGAGATGGGAATAATCGAATGATTTTGATAATCGAGTGATTTGCTTGCGAATGATTTTAATAATCGAATGATTTTACAATCGATTATTGATGACGTAAGCGTAGAATAAGCGTTTTCTAATTAGTTTCGGTTTCTTCGTAGCTATCAGGTTGCTTTCTGTTTATACTTCGTCTTTTCACTCATTGCTATGAAATTTTAAGGTCTAACCTAGAGTCCTGCACACCCGACCCGAACCCGACAGATGAATTTTATATCAACCCGAAACCCGACCCGAACCCACAGTAGAGAAACTTTTACGACTCGCACCCGACCCAAACCCGCTGTCTTTAGACCCGAACCCGACCCGAAACCCGAAAATTAAATAAAAATTGCTTATTCATCTAAAAATCATACAAAACTTTTTTAAATTATAAAATAAGGTAAATTTTCACTGTCATACAGTTGGTAAATTATTTAAAAAATAATTTGAAATGTAATCACTAATTGTTTAGTTTAAAAATTAAAAAATCTGAAAAATAGATCAATGATAATTTTTAACGATGTATGTAAATTGTTAACTTCAAGAGTAAACTAGTATGTTGTGGCCACCACAAGACTTTCTTTTCTACTTTCCTATATTTTTGTAAGTGCAAATGATTTATTTATTTTTTTTTATTATTATTATCTAGCAGGATGAATGCAAACGATTTGCATCTTAAGAGACAACTAACACTAAATATCCAAAGTATGCATTTTTATTGCCTATAAATGGCATCTTAAAAAGTACGTTTTTATAACCCGATAAGAATTCAAATTGCATCATCATAATGTCTCGTAATAGCCTTTTCACATTTCAAGCTTTGTTTGATTATACTCAATAGAACCTGAGATATAGCCTCCTCCTAAATCTCGAAAATTGCTGATAGCAGCGCCACCTGTTGATCGGTTGACAAAATTTGATGGGCACTAATTTAGGTCAAGGTGCCACTACATATAAATTCATATATAATTCTGAACAGTAGTTCCGGAGATACAGTCGCCACAAAATTTTTGTCACACACACAGGCAGACAGACATTTTCTATAAATGATAAAATCGTGTTCTAGACCTCTCAAAACGTGTAAATCCGTCGAAAACTCGAAGTCGAAAATTTTTATGAATCCAATTCTTTTATTGAATATAGAAGAAAGTAAAAAATGCACTTCAATTTAAATGTTCGTAATTTATTGTTTAATACTTACAGTCTGGGGGAAAAATGATGTATTATTCTTTATTGCTTTTTTCCAATGTGGGATGTTTAACTTTAGTATAATAATTTGTGTTGCATGTATGTGATTCACAGTTAAACATCTGCTATTTAAGGGCCATTGATCACTTTAAATTCCCATAATCAGCAACTTAGCTTCCTCCGGTGACAGTTTTGCTTGGTGCATTATTTATTTGTTCTAGAGAAGGCGATAAAGAATATAATCTGCCTTGATGGCATTCGTTTCCTTTCTGTGTTTATTTTACATTACTTTTTTTAATTAAATTACAACAAGTATTCCCTGTATATTTTCTGCATATACAAATGTATATGGAAGAAAATTCAAAATTTCATTAACATAAAAGCGAGGATTAAAATTCATTGAAAATAAAGATATCTTACAAAAAAAAAAAAAAAAAAAAAAAAAAAAATGTAAATTAAGAAATAATTTAAATTCTCAAAACGTAAAAGCAAGGTTATGTTGTATTTCTTATATGTGTATATATATATACATATATTAACAATAGTAAATAAAAATTTTAATACAGTACTTTAAAATTTTCATACAATTTCTACAGATGATCAGTTTTCGATTTGTTGAAGAAAAGAAAACGTATACGGATATTTTTTTGTCATGCTTACACGGATTTTTTTTTTTTTTTTTTTTTTTTTTTCAGGTGGGTATCCGCGTATAGGAAAGCGGAGCTCCGACACGTGTCTAAAATCAGTGAAAGAGCTATAATTATGTCTACAAATTTATGCTTTCAATTGTAAATTTTTTTTTGAATGATGTTCTCAAGTCGACCCGACTCGTAGAAAGCTAGTTCAAAACCAGGTCATGTCCATTCGCACAGCCGTACGGAATTTTCCGTGTTGTTTCTCCAAAACACACAGGAAAACTCCTATTAAGTGTACTCCCCTCGAACCTAGGTCCCAAGGGCAGACAAACACGTTCAATTCTCACATTATAACCGAAATGTTTAAATTAGTCCACAAATAGACACTGAATAAAATATTGGAAATTTTTATTAGGTTCATTTGGTTATTATTTATACTCAGAATTCCTTTTTTAGAAATATATATATATATATATATATATATATACTAAGGCCAGGCCATTATGAAACCTGAATCCATTACTTTTTGACATGCTTGAAAAAAAAAAAAAAATCCTTTTTATTTGTAAATACAAGAAATAGGCAAGTATTTCTTATTCATGCACTAAAATATCTCACAGCATTTTTCTTTTTTTTTTTTTTTTAATGTAAACTTAAAGACTAATAATTTTTTATAAAAGTGTGTGAAACTGTTTAACCCATATTTCACCCTCGTCCTAAAATAGGACACCATGCATAAGTGATGTTTATATAAATTCTTTTGAATATTTTAATTCAAATTAAAGACGATATATTATTTAAAAGTCTAATAAATACATATGTGTCTTTATCGTTAGTTTAAATTAACGTTTAATACATGTTTTTTAATTTTTAAAATGACGATTTTTAAAGATTTATTCATTACATTTTCAACATATTATTACTTAAAAGGTTTTACATTCAAGAATAATGGATATACAAATTTATTGAAGTAATATTCTACACTTTGTACTGGTAAAACAATTATATAAGTATATATAATTGTTATAATTAAAACCCGAATAAACTACTACGTCAGAAATGCCAAAGAAAAATATTGGAAATGCATATAGCTGTTTCGGTAGCCTATAGCGTACCGTCTTCAGTGCAAAAAGGATTCTGAATCAGGAGAAGTGCTCGTCTCCTGAACGAGCACTATACGAGCACTATACGAGCACTTCTCCTGATTCAGAATCCTTTTTGCACTGAAGACGGTACGCTATAGGCTACCGAAACAGCTGTATGCATTTCCAATATTTTTCTTTGGCGTTTCTGACTAGTTTATTCGGGTTTTAATATTCCAACGCCAAGTCTCCTGTTATTATTATATATATAGATGGTCTGTTTTCCTTATATTTCCAAATGTCCTAAATTATTGTCCTACTATAAGGACAGCCTGTACCGATTAAACTAATGAAAAGTTGGTAAGTTTTTTGATTTTGTGTGTAAACAGACATTGAAAAACATTTTTTCAATGCTTGGTAGGATATGGGTTAAACGGGAAAAAAAGGAGTGGGGGGGGGAGATTTCTTTGTGTCAGCCATAATACTCTTAAAAGCGATTACAGAAATTCTAAATGATTTTGAAGGGTTGATATTTAATTGCAGTTTTATTTTTAAACGTAGCTATGACTGCTAAAAATGTCATATTGTTTATTAACTAATGCTTAGAACAAAAAAATGCTACCTTTTTTTTTTTTTTCTTTTAAAGTATATAATGTTATTATTGCGTAAAAATAAATAAATAAACAAGGGAATAAATTAAAAGAAAAAAATGAAAAGAAAGGAAGAAATAATATTTAAAGTTGTAGCGCTAAATTCAAACTCTTACGAATATATTAAATAGCCTATCGATATTGAGCCATCTTCCCTATCATTTAAAAGAATATAGACGGCGCTGTCGCCATTCTCGGCAAAATATCTAATGATATTTTGCCGATCATTAAAATGAAGTGAAAACATTTTGTTTTCAGAAGTCAGAAGTTCGTCGGCTCTCGTTGAGAGATGTAGCTGTTTTCGTGTAAGACGCCCCTGTGGCCATGGGCCGCAGGCAGCGGCCTGTAACAATATTCGTTCTTATGTATCCTAATGTTCTGTTTACCGCGCGCGATGTATATAGTTATTGTGATTGTGCTTTATTATAATTAAAATATTAAATAATGGAATGCCAGAGCTCGTTCTTTCAATGTTCTAAGGTGTCATTCCGTTCAAAAGTTAAGATTTTTTTTTTTTTTTTTTTTTTTTTTTTTTTTTAATCTTAAAACTTAAAAAAAATTAAAAATGTAAAAATAACACCAAGTTTATATGTGTCTCCTATTAAACATACACTAACACGCATTAAAATTAATGATAGACAGTTATAAATTTATAGTAATTCGCTTGCACTTTGAGACAGAGGAAAAAAATAAAAAGCAAGCCTTTCATTCAATATCTACAGTATATAAAAGTCATAGTTGTGGTATGGTCAGTGTCTTTGATTGAAGGAAAACTGTGATGCTTAGGCGTTTTAGAGTGAATAAACTCATCGGGTTCATTTTCAAATTTCATCCAGTATTTGTTTATCTTACTCAGCGAGAATTTCTGATTTCCGTTTTGACATGCTTAGTTTATAATCTTCGTTAAAAGATGTTAATGTTTTTTTTGTTTTTTTGAACATACATGTATATAGATACAGCATAATTGATTATCCGCAAAATTGAGAGCCATGGGTTTCGACTTTTGTACCAGTGATGCCAGATTGGGGATTTTGTCCCCATTTTGGGGATTTTTGAGGCTTCTGGGGACAATTTTGGGGACCGAATGTTTGTGGGGACTTTTTTGGGGAATTCTAAAATTTTTGGGGACAAATCTGGGGAATTCTTCAACTTTCTGTCAATGTTGGCAACGTAATGATTTATCCCTACGATCAGGGATTTTCAATAGCTTTATTGTTATTTGGGGATTTTTTTCAAAAATTGCCTTCATTTGGGGAAAAATCTGCGCTTAAATCCATTTAAATCTGCTTCATATTTCTTTTTGAAAAAATTTTTATTTTCCCTTTCTATTAGAAATTAAGTTGGGGATTTTTTTGAAGAAACCCCCTGATTTGGAGAAATTTTAAGACCTATTTGGGGAAATAATTTTCGACCATCTGGCATCACTGTCGTACATAAACCACAAAAAGGCTGAACATGAAATTGAAATGACATAAAATGCATTCTAGCTTAAAAACGTGAATGTATCGTATATAAAACATAATACAAACAATGAAAATATTTATAAAAAGTAAAATTATTTGTACAGTCGAACCTCATTAACGTGAATCTCATGGGGGATAAAAAATTTGTTCATGTTATCAGTAGTTCATGTTATCAGTAACTAATCTTCTTTTTGACGTGGATTGTGGAAACAGTTCATGTTAAAAGTAATTCACGTCAACGAGGTTTGACTGTACTTCATATACTATAGGATGTAAAAAACATAAAGAAAAAAAGTGAACTTAAGATGAAGCCATGGTTCAATTTGTAATCTAATTTATGCTCTAAATTAAACAGTACCGCAGACATGCAAACATTTAGTTTATTCCACAGAATTGTGAATAACCGCCACATTTTCACACCACTTTATTTGTAGAAAAATATTCTCCAATATTTAATTACGATTCAATATTAAAGAAAGTACCCGCCAGGAAAACTGGTGTGAAAGAAAAAAAAAAGCGGTCACACCAATGTTTTGAAATATATTGAAATCTTGACGTGTTTGATAGCGAATTCTACTGGAGAACAAATAAAGCAAAAACCACATAATTCTTTATATTTATTTTTTTTTTCTTTTAAAGCTATCATTTGTATCTGTTTATTGTTGATAATTAAAAAAAAATAAATAAAAAAATAAAAAAATAAAAACTTTCTTCTGATTTCGCCCATTTCCCGCTCCACGAATTATCCACAACGTGTGTAATCCGTTTGCGGATAATCGAGAGTTTACCGTATATATATATACAGATTATTACGGGTAAATCGAATTGCAGTAGTCGGTCGATACTGGTTTTTTTTTTATTTTTTTAGCGCATTTTAAACGCAAATTATTTTGTATGGGGTGGGAGTGGGGGAAGAAAAGTAAATCTTTTTCTTTAGCAATTTTTCTAAAAGTTAACTAATCGTGTTCAGGACATCCGAAAACGTTTAAATCCATCGAAAAACGGAGATCGAAAATTTTTACGAATCCAATATATGTATTTTTTTCTCGTTTATATTGATTTTTCAAAAAAACGAGAAAAATAAAATAAAATCCTTATTTATTTATTTATTTATTTATTTATTATTATTATTATTATTATTATTATTTCATTTGGTCAAAATATTTAAAAAGCGCAATAAATAAATCAATAAAAATTAAAATAGCACATTCTTTTCCTTAAAATATGAAATTGCGTTCTTTAGCAGCAGTTACTGAGTTACATATATATTAATGTTTTAAAATTTCTTTTATGCTATTTCTATTTGGTGCCAAAGGGAAAAAGAAAAAAAATTGTTTTCATTTACTGTACTTTGTCCGAAAGAAATAGATCTCTCGTTCTAATAGCTTATTTCATGACAAAAGTTCAGGGCTGGAAGTTTCCGTCTTTCTTCAAGATATTTTCAAAATCTGAATGGCAATTTTTATCATAAAATAAACCAAAAAATTATCGTTACTGAATAATGGCTGGAAAATGTCCTGAAAAAAAGGAGGGTGTTTCGAATTCTACAGAAATTAAAAATTCTGGAAACAGTAAACGTAAGATTATTTAAAAAAGCAGTTAAATATAATATAAAATCTAATTTCAATAGGTATATCTGTTATAGCAGATATCGATTTTGAAAATAAATAAATAAATACATAAAATAAAATAAATTCAATAAATAAAAAAGAGAGAAAAATCTTCCGGGATTCAAAAACCCCACTATCGGATCACAGTTAATTTACAGCAGCGCTACCTGTCGGCCGATATACACATAAATTTAAACTAGCGTAGTTGTCCGGCCAAATTTTTCAAAGGTCGTTTGGATGGTGAGCAAACATCCAGGTTCAGATTATAAAACGGGCATAGAATGCAACTGGCGCCAAATTTCGGCTGATTGTCGAAATTTGCTACAGGCAGAATTTTCAAAAGTGTTTGCAGGGTGAGTGAACAGGCGGTCGTAGATTTTGAAACATGAAAACAACGTCGAAGACGTCACCGAGCAGGAGTTTAATACGGTGAGTTTTCTGAAGGATCGCAAACCCACTGGTCGCCGAAGGCGAATTTGTAAGCTATACTGAAACAAAAGAACTTTCATCCTGATTTAGTTAAATTAATTATTTAATTTTTTTTTATAATTCTACCTCTATTTAAATTGGTATTAAAATTCTTAAAATAAAGAAAATTTTGGAATGTAAAATTAGAATCGCGTTTAAAATGACCTAATGAAATCTTCAAATTAAGCTCTAAGGATCTCTACACAAATTAAGTTTAATATGAAATTGAATATGACAAGGAACATTCAAGGTCAAAGTCATTGAATATGACCCTAAAGCGCTCCCAATTTTTGCACTGATTCGGCCCCAGAAATATACCTCTTTTAATTTTAAAATAAACTATGTGCATCATACTGTCATGCGAACATTCTTTGCTATTTAAAAAAAAAAAAAAAAAGTCAAATAATATCTTAAGGACTATGTTTTTATACTTGTTATATTATTTATCTTGAAGTCAAAGGGAATACATTTCAAGTTCAAGTTAAGAAAATCTTCTTTTAACCCTATAACACTAGCGTGTTCATAAATACTCTATCACTAGAGATACCTAAAATTGACGCGCTCATATAAAAGTCGTTTTATTTGCTTATATTACATTAATATTGTTTTTAAATATGTTTAATTATTTGCTGTTTTACCCAATATTACTAATTTTTCATAATCTGAATAATTATTTCGAAGCACTCAAACTCAAACAAGTGTATCGATAGTAGGGAAAGTGCAGAAAAAACCATTAAATGAAGACCGCACGTAAAATTTACGTACCACTAGTGTTCTAGGGTTAAAAATTAATTTGTAATCATAAACATATTCAATTTGTTATGATAAATTGCTTAATAAATAATTAATATTTTTTGTTGAATTTCATGAGTGCAAGTTTATACACGTTAACATAAATCTGTTCATATAAAAAAGTGCATTTAGCACTTCCTTGGCCAGCATATAACTTGATAAATGTAATTGTATGAAAAACCTTTAAAATGTCTACACTGAATGATTAATAAGAAACATTTTTTTTAATTAATTGTAAATCTTTAAGAGAAAAGTTATAGTTATCATGAACTAGACATGCTACAATATGTTTACAACTAATGCGTTTTAACGAAATTTTAATTAATCAATACAAAATGTTAATATAAAAATTAAAAACTAACCTTTCTGATGAATGGACATTCTTCATTCCATGCTCTTTACGTTGTTCATTCCTCGTTCATGGTTCATCTGCATCTGAGTTCAGAGACGCAGATGTTATGCTTCCACAAGCAGATGTTCCTGTCTAAAGTCCACAGGAAGTTGATTTTACAGCATTTAGTGCTTGAATTTATTTCACAGCATAAATACTTGAAAATATACCGCAGAAAGTGCAGGAAAAATTACAACATTTTTTTACAGTGTAATTACATAGACGATTTCGGTAAAAGACGTTTCGAAACAATTAGCAAACCGTTTCAATTAAAATTTAGTGGTGGGTGTTAAAAATTTAACTCAATCTAGCAGCAATGAACTGAATACCTCAGCCTGTAAGTGAAAACAAAGATCTTGAACAAGCGATGTTACGATAGATCTTTCTATTTAATTTAAATCAAAGTGATTCGATACTTTCCCCGGTGAGATTTAATTTATTCTATTTTACAAATAACTTAACCCTTTAGCGTTCATTCCACATTTTATTTTGAAAATTGCTAAACTAATTCCTAAAATGACTATTAGATACATAGCTGTTCATATGCATATATATATAGAATAACATTTTTATTTGTTGAAAAAAAAAAAATTAACTTGTATTTGATAACCTGATTAAATTCAAATAATAATTAATTTAACAAATAAATAAATAAATAAATAAATAACGTTGTAAGTAAAAACTATAAATTGGAAAAAGTTCACAACAGTTATTTCATGTCAAAATAATAGCACGGCTTTTGAATCAAGGGAAAAAACTATGTACGAGTGCAACATCAAACCAGCAACTGAATCTTCGCGCCTACTAAGAATTTCAAAGTAACATCTGCATTTGCCTTTTTGTGAAACATCGAAATAATACTGCTATCTACCGAACAGAAAAGAACCAAACATTTAAAAATCGATTAAAACAAGGATAAAAATATTGAAAAATTGTTGTATAAAAAATGTTACTTATTTATTTATTAGTATTTTATTTTAATGCTAAACCAGTAAACGTTAAATGGTTAAATATTTCAAAATATGAAGTTTGACATTTGAATTGCAAAGAAAATGGCCTTATTATTTCTAAAAATGTTATCTCCAAATTTTCTGTTAATTCAGCTCAAAACATCCTTGTACAATATATCTTTGTTATTCAAATGAATAACATGAAAAATAAATTGATGTACTTTGCACCTTTTTCAACCATAGGTGCCAACTTGTACGGTTTTTAAACACAAGTATTTCTTTGCAAAAAATTTCATCATGTTTAATCACAGAAAATTACTAAAAAACGTATTGAAGATTTCCGGTACCAAAAAAATTACAAGTTTACAGCTATGTTCAAGTAATACACTATAAAAAATTACACGTGATCTTGATACTTTATTCCCAGTACGTCTTGTCGAAGTACGATCCTTTGTGCTACGCTGCTGCCAGTGAAACTAGTTTCACGTCTTCGGAATGCACATAAATGACCCTGATAGTGTTTTCGAAGGATTTACTTATTTCAGAGAAGATGGGGATGAGGAGTGCGAGGAATCGGAAAAGAAATGTTTCTGAAACAGAGAACGCATGACTACACGCGCCTGCGTGAAAAATGATGGTACTGGAAAACGAATCTGGTAATTTTTCTTCGGCAGGTAATGGGTTAAAAAGGTTATATTAATTCTGCTCTTTGTGTGAAAAGTTTCATTAATATATTTAATACTTTTAATTATCGAAAAATTACTAAGACTATTTTTCAAAATTGCTTAAATTATAAGTTATTGTTTGAAAGCGATTTTATTAATTCTGTGAAAAATTTTCACTATATATATATATATATATATATATATGCATATAATAACTTCTACTAAGCATGCTTAATTTTAAGAACTTGTTTAAAATATCCAGAAATTTTCATAAAATGGATCATGAGTTAAATTTCATTACCTTTTAAATTTTCATACTCTTTTAAAGAGTTGAAAGTTCGATTTATAAAAACATACTCGGGCTTTGGAAAATGCCGCATTATGCTTAATATAAGATAAGGGACTACAGAGCGATTGAAAGTGAGAGAAATAGATACAGAATATCTTTCTTTTTTATGAAGGCTGTATATTGCGCGTCATTTTTGTACAAAGTACACTTTCCAGCTATATCTGGCCTTGTCTTCGCGGATCAGTTCGTGGTAGCATATTTTTTTTTCGCAGTCTCCTGACTGGAACAGCAATAAATCCTGTTGCAGTACCTCAGAATCATACCCAAACGCATTGCTGCCTAAATAAATTCTGCATTAATATGAATCTTCATTAGTTATAAGTTACGATCTTATTGTCTAAGTTACAAATATAGAAGAAAAGAAACAGCGTAATTTCCTAAGCAACAGCTTTTCAAAAAAGACATGCTTGGGAACCGGAATGCCTTTTTTTAAAAAAATTCATTTTTCTCTATAGGAGCACTTGATAAATCCTCACAAAATCGAAAATTACAGGTAAATGACTGTAGTCTCAAACAGTTTCAATCATATCTTTAATGGTAATGTTTTTAAATCTCTTTATTTTGCTTTTGAAGTAAATTAATCGTATTTTATGATGTTTTATTTGCCATTTATTAGTTTATTTTTTCTTTAGCTACTTATAGAAAAGTTTCCGCCGGTTACCAGCATGCTGATCAAACTCATTTGCTTCTTCTGTAGGAGTTTAGTAGTTCGTAGAATTTTGACTAGAAATAGCAAATGAAATAGCATTTTATTTTAACTTAATGAAAAAATTTTCAGAAATATAAGACAGTATCTTTCAGAGTGGTGACAGGCATTTCTTTTTCCCTGATTTTTCCACCAGTACTTTTCTTTCGAAATTTTCATAGAAATTTTGTACTATTAATTAAGTAAAAAATTATTATATTAATATACTGGTAGAAGAATCAGATAAAAAATATCGGTCTGTAGCCACCTTGTATTTTTGATAATTTATCAATTATTCGGATGAATGATTAGTTAAATTAATCTGTACATAAGATAGAACACTATACATGTGATAGAGCATATTTTTCCTTCCAAAGTTTTGTAGTTAATAAATGAATTCTCAAGAATTTTTTGCAAATAAGCTATTTGTAAGTTTGCTTTTGCAAAAAAAAAAAAAAAAAAAAAAAAAAAAAAACTTGTAATTTTTTGTTTTAAATGTTTAAGGAGTTTTATAATGTTATAAAATTGCCCTTTTTTTTCAATCGATTGCTTTTTTAATTAATCACAGTATAACAGGCTGGAAATAAAATGCAGCTTTTCATGTTATTGAGTAGATACGAACACAAAAAATCACAAAAAAATATTTATTGTAAAAAGTATTTACTGCATATTTCGGATACACTTGGATCAGTGGCGAAGCGTCCATGGAAGCGATGGAAGAGCGCTTCCCTTTTTTAAGTTTTAAAACAACAATTTCAATATTTTAGATAGAAAAAATGAAATAGTATTTTCAGTTTCACGTCTATCAGATCCAATATCGCGATGGTGAGAAGCTGAATTGATTCTCCCTCTACTTTTGGAAGCGTGTCTCTTCAGTGCTTCCCAGAATTTCTGAACCACGCTTCGCCCTGATTTGGATATCTTTGTATTATTGTAGTCAGATTGAAGTATATTTCTAATATTTAAAATTTGTTAAAATATTTTTCTAATGTTTAAAATTTGAAGAAGAACTTTAAAACTAAACTTTCTTTAAATATTAAAAACAACTAAATAAATAAAGTAAATTTCGAATGAAACTCACGAGATATTCCTCTTTTGTCTCAATAAATTTTAGATTACGATAGTATTTGCCAAAAAGTTTACTATCGATATTTACTTTTCCAAACATTTTACATTTTTAAAAAATACCGATATTTCATTTATTAAACAAAAGATAATTAAAAAAAATTATGTCAGAATTTTTTTATGTACCCGAACTATCTTTGTCTTATACATTCCCTTTTTACTTATTTGTAAACTCTTAGATTCTATGGGCTATTTATTACAATAGAAAATTTAAGTATTACTTTAATTTTACAAAATTATTATTCATTATTTTAATATTACAAAAAATAATGGCGACACTTTTTTTCCCAGTATTTAAGAATTAAGACTCAGGTTACATAAGACTCATAAAGTTAATTATGAAAAATAAAATTAGTTTTGAATAATTAGCAAATGTTGTCTATTAAAAGCTGGAAAATGTTTTATGATCTATTTTTAATAGTACATTATGTTTTTGTTTAAACAAAATATATTAGTTTTGGATCAGTTTATTATCTTGTGTTTAAAAAATATATAGAGAGAATATTCTAAAAAAGTAGCAGAAACTTTAAGGAATGTTAAACAATATAGGCTGAGTATAAAATAATGTGAGACCTTCAGAGTTTGCTATTTTTTTATTCAATATGTCACCAATAATTTTGAGAAGTGATATTTGATAAACATAACAGACAATTGATTTTCGAAGTGATTAGGCAATCATTACATTTAAAATTTAGTGGTGGAAATTGAATAGAAAATTCGCAAAATCTAACAACACTGCCCTATAGCTTTTAGTGTTATGAGATACATATAGTTAATAAACTTGCATACATTGCTCAGAAGAGAATGAGTTTTTGATTTCTATCGAAAAAAGCAATGTTCCGAAAGCCACCGATAATGGAATATTTAGCGCTATGTTCAATAAAAACAAGAAATTTGCATAAACGCGTGAGCGATCATGAAGATCGAAAAAAGACGTTGGAGAATTCTTATCATTCGTAAACGAATTGACTTTCTATGGTGTGCCGTATCAGTCAAGCTGTTTTGAGCAAAAATTCCATTGTGCCCGATGTGCTTGAAAATTTTGTGATGTCACAAATTTCAGCAAAACGGATGTTTCAGTTCTGCCGCGTTAATGCTAGATTGTGTGCCACAGTACACTGAATTTTGATAGAAGAAAATCTTGACATATTTGAACAGCAGAATAATTAGTCTTGAATTCTCCATGGCATAATCACCAAGCTCACCTGATCTATATCCTTGTAATTTTGGTTATGGAGATATATCTGAAAAGTTTTATGTATCAAGAACATTTTTCTGACATGTCCACTTTAACGGATGATATAACTTTACATATCAAACTAATAAATGCAAATATGCTGCGAGTTTTCGTTGAAAACATTGCTTACAGTATGGAGCTATTGAAAAATGAGAATGATGATTGCATTGAGAAAATTTGTGAACAACAGTGAACGTTGCTTATTATAAATGAAGAAACTGTTAATTGCTGTTTTAATTGACAATTACATATTCATTTAACACACTTATTACTCTTAAAGCGTCAAAGTTGACATAGCAGCGACATTTGGCATTATTATTATTATTATTATGTAGAAATCAAAACCGCATACTCTATTGTGAATGTTCGCAAATTTTTATTACACTTGGACCATTTCACAAAGAGCTACAGTCGCTGTATACTTCACGTTATTTTATGTCCACCCTGTACAGTTGGTAACAAATGTATCCGAACACTAGCAAAAATTCCTATATAAAAAAGGTAGAGTTAATACTGCTTTGTTAAATAAATCCTTGTCGAATTGTGTTCGTAGTCAGTCTAAGAACAGGATTCGACAAGGATTTATTTAACAAAACAGACTCTACATTTTACATAGGAATTTTTGTCAGTGTTCGGATACTTTTGTTACCGACTGTACATTGAGACAAAAGGAAAAATATAATAAAGAAAACTGGGTTTTAACGAAGGACGAGGAATTTTTATAAAAGTAATTAGAGTCACAATCTTCCTTTTTCAATAGGAAATACAAGATATATCACTTCAAGTTACACCAAAATATTTGTTTGCAGTTTTAACAACAACAACAACAATAATAATAATAATAATAATGTAACAATATTTTCAAGGCTCATCATGATTGCATGAAACCTAAAGACGTTTTAAAAAATGCTACAAGTAGTCAGGCATCCCATGAGAAAAAGTCAAATTACTCTCTGATTATTTCGAAATATCGAGCGTTTAACGCAACATTGTTTAGCTATAGATGGTAGTAACTTCTAAAAATTCACAAAGATAAGAAACACATATTAAAAATAATTTTACAAACCGGCCATTATTTTTAAAAATATAAACGAAATTCATAGTTTGACATGAAGTGAGGCATACGGTGTTTATGTCAAAATAATTATAAGATAAAAAAATTTTTATAAACCATGTTTTTAAATTTTCTGTTGAATCATATAAACGTTACTGAAGGCAGCCGGAACCCCAGCAATTGGATAAAAGTATTAAAAAAATTCCTTGCTATCGTCTTTTGAGCTATTATAAAAGTTTCAAATGACTATCTAGCCGGGAAGTTAGTTAAAAGTTGATTCAAGCTTTGTACTGGAAACGCTGCCGAAGGCAGCAGGGTCCCGAAGCAATTGGATGAAAATATTTTTAAAAAGCATTTTTACCGTATTCTGGACTATTCCGAAAGTTTCAAATGTCTAGCTACTCGGGAAGTTAGTTAAATAAATTTTCTGTTGAATCATATGAACGCTGCCGAATACAGTAGGGACCTGAAACAGTTGACTAAAAGTATTAAAAAAATGTATTGCCCCCGTGTTCTGAGCTATCCTGAAAGTTTCAAATATCTAGCTACTCGGGAAGTTAGTTAAATAAATTTTCTGTTGAATCATATGAACGCTGCCGAATACAGTAGGGACCTGAAACAGTTGACTAAAAGTATTAAAAAAATGTATTGCCCCCGTGTTCTGAGCTATCCTGAAAGTTTCAAATGTCTAGCTACTCGGGAAGTTAGTTAAATAAATTTTCTGTTGAATCATATGAACGCTGCCGAATACAGTAGGATCCTGAAACAGTTGACTAAAAGTATTTAAAAAAATGTATTGCCACCGTGTTCTGAGCTATCCTGAAAGTTTCAAATATCTAGCTAGTCGGGAAGTTAGTGAAAAATCGATTGCAAGCTTTGTACTGGTAACGCTGCCGAAGGCAGCAGGAACCCGAAACAGTTGGCTAAAAGTATTAAAAAAATGCATTTTCACCGTGTTCTGAACTATTGTGAAAGTTTCAAATGTCTAGCTAGTCAGGAAGTTAGTTAAATAAAATTTCTGTTGAATCATATAAACGCTGCCGAAGGTAGAGGGACCTGAAGCAGTTGACTAAAAGTTTTAAAAAAAGTATTGTCACCGTGTTATGAGCTAGCCTGAAAGTTTCAAATGTCTAGCTAGTCGGAAAGTTAGTGAAAAATCGATTGCAAGCTTTGTACTGATAACGCTGCCGAAGGCAGCAGAACCCGAAACAGTTGGCTAAAGGTATTAAAAAAAAATGTATTTTCACCGTGTTCTGAACTATCCTGAAAGTTTCAAATGTCTAGCTAGTCGGGAAGTTAGTGAAAAATCGATTGCAAGCCTTGTACTGATAACGCTGCCGAAGGCAGCAGGAACCCGAAACAGTTGGCTAAAGGTATTAAAAAAAATGTATTTTCACCGTGTTCTGAACGATCCTGAAAGTTTCAAATGTCTAGCTAGTCGGGAAGTTAGTGAAAAATCGATTGCAAGCTTTGTACTGGTAACGCTGTCGAAGGCAGCAGGAACCCGAAGCAGTTGGTTAAGAATATTTAAAAATTGCATTTTCGCCGTGTTCTGAACTATTCTGAAAGTTTCAAATGTCTAGCTAGTCGGGAAGTTAGTTAAATAAATTTTCTGTCGAATCATATAAGCGCTGCCGAAGGCAGCGGGACTTGAAATAGTTGACTAAAATTATTAGAAAAATGTATTGTCACCGTGTTGTGAGCTGTCCTGAAAATTTCAAATATCTAGCTAGTCGGGAAGTTATTTAAAAATCGATTGCAAGATTTGTCCCTGACAAACCCACAAACAAACAAGAATCGAAGTTAATAAAAACATGGTAATAAGGAAATTGTAAACAAAGTATGATTGCATCGATTTCTCTAACCAACGATATTTTTGTTCTCCTTTGTTGTCTCTGCCTACCAGAAATTTGATATTTAATTTGTAAGATTTTTACATTATTTTTTTTTTTTTCTGATTATATATTTTAGCTTAAAAAATCTATATGAACAAAATAATTTCACTTTCAAAAGCAAAGTAAATAAATAAATATAAAAATAATATATATATATATATATATAATACAAGTTCTTTAATTATTAATTTTTAAGGTTTATATGAGGTTTATATTAGTTTTCACCAAACCTCATATATCAGAAATATATTATTTTAAACTTTCCTTGAAGTTAGATTTGTATATTGGTTTTCTCTAATTATATAGAAATATATTATTTTAAACTTTCCTTAGAGTAACTAGATTTAGGTTTAAGGTAGAGATAAAGACACGCAGGGGAATTATATTTATTCGATAAAAATCAAATGATTCCACATTTTTAAAAGAATAGTTTAACGCATTTTATAGACAAAAGGACATATGATTGAGAACTTCTTCCATTTGTCTCATTTACATAAAAATTGCTATACGAATTTTTGAGGAGGACAAAGTAGTCGTCGTTTGGAGAAAAATTATTTATTTATTGTAAGCTACATTTACTATCTCTTCAATAGAAACTAAGATATAGCTATCTATAAATTCGTAATTCTAAGTAACAGAAGGTTCACCTATCACCCGAGAAATTTCCAAATTGAAGTGCCTAGATAAGGCGTTGCAGCAGGGCAATAGGAACCCGGAGAACTTTTTTTATGTAATGTATAAAGTTAGTAATCGATTATCATTTTTATCCACTACTAAATTAAAGAGAAAATTACAAACATTTTTGTAAAAAAATACACGTTTATCGAAAAAAAAAAAAAAGTAAAATTAACGTTTTTCGGCTTCCTAAGGCAGATCAATCTTTTCTTGTTTTCAACGACTATAGATTATCCTGTCGCTACGTAAGAAATTGTTCGAGTTCGTCTATAGAAACAGGTTACCACATGTTGATGTTCGGAGGAATTTGTGGAAAATTTGTGGATTTTTTAGGGGTGAACTTCTGAAAGTCCCCCATAACTGAACGAAATATCTCAATTTAATTTCGGCTTTTTACTCAGGAGAAAGGGGAGTTGGCAGTGATGCCAAATTTAGCTGACATTTTTATTCAATAATCACCAATAATTTTCAGGAGTGATACTGAATATACATGATAGACGATTAACTTTCGATGTGATTAGGCAAACATTACAATTAAAAAAATAGTGCGTTCTGGCCATCACAAAACTTTCTTCTACATCATTCTATACAACAGCGCCACTTGCTTTTTATCATGTATAAAAAAGTTTAACCATAGCGTTTCACAATAAAAATTTTACATATGGAGTTTGGTGTAATTTTAATCAACATAGTCTGTGATGTAACAATGTGCAAAATTTCAATAGCAGCTTCACCTATAGTCTGATATACACCTAAATTAAGTCAGCATTCATTTACATAATAGTTATCTCACATAACAAGTTTCGTGACGTTATGTGCTTTAGACGTTGAGATTTAGCCCACCTATTCATAGTTTAAATTGCAGCGTAGCAGCGCCATCTGTTGGGATAGATACACTCATATTAAATCAGTATAGTGTTTCGTATGGTTCGCTCGTACATCAAGTTTTGTGCAATTACATGCAATAAAATTTGAAATATACTCTTCACGTTCTAGGGGAAATATGCAGTTTATCAGCGCCACCTTTAAGAGGATATGCACCCAAGTTGAATCCAAACAATGTCTTACAATAGCCTTCTCACATGTCAAGATCTGTTTTCTTATACGCCATTGAATCTGAGACCAACCCTCTCATTAAAATGCAGAAATCGCTGTATATAAGCGTCATCTCTTAAACGATTGGCATCAAAAGTTTACAAGCACTAATTTAGGTCAATATGCATTTACATATATATTTATATGCATTTCTGTGCAGTAGTTCTTGAGATATAGCCTTCCCTTAAATTGAAAATATTATGGTACGGCAGCATGACCAAAAGTTTATAGAAACTAATTTATACTAAGGTGCATCTACATATAAATTTTTTGTATGCAACTCTGTGAAGTAGTTTTTGATATATAGTCGCCAAAAATTTTTTGTCTCTCTCTCTCACATACCCACACACACACAGACACACACACATTTTCTAAAAATGGTAACGTCGTGTTCTGGATCTCCTAAAACTTGTAAATTCATCGATAACCTGAAATTGAAAATTTTTACAAATTCAATACTTTCTTCTATTGAATATAGAAGAAAGCAATTAGAAGTAGATTTTGAATAAAAAAGGATCCTAAAATTCTCAACACTTGGAGGGGGAAGCTTTATCATTTTTTGCTTTCGCCAAACCTATTCAACGAAACCTGAGATGATGGCTAACGCGAGGCCAAGTGTAGGCTGTCAATATTAGCCGCAGCTGGCCTGCTGGTGCCAAAAGTTGACGGTGTCGAACGGAATCTGTTACGCTGGCCGGCGATGGTCATATTCGTCCGATCCACTGATGGCAGCCTGAAGTAAGGTATAAAAAATTAGTGGGCCAATGATGGGTCGTTGTTGGCAACTAGCAGTAAGACGGATATAACTAGTAGGCCACTGTTGGCAGCCAGCAGTACTTTGAAAATTATTAGTGGGCTAGTGTTTGGCCAGTTGCTGGTAAACATAATGTTTTCATATTATTACTGGCAGCCTTTAGTGGACCAGCTGTGGCTAACATGGAGTTTTCATATTACTGTAAGCAGTTTCCATTGGCCCGTTATATTTTCCCATTAAGGGCTTGCTTCACTGAACAATATTGGCTGGAAACACAAGCCAATATTGTTCTATAGGAAATATAGAACTCATTAACTAATACATATTTTTAAATTTCGTTTTCACGTTCAGAAAATTAACAACTGTTAAATTGACGGACGTTTGTTAAAAATGGATTTTTAAAATTTTTAATATTTTATTTTGAAACTGTAAAATGAAAAATTTCACATACTGAAAATTCGTATTTTACAGCTTCAAAACAAAACATTTAAAACTTAAAAATAACCGTTTTTACAAAAACGTCCATTAATTTAAGAGTTGGGAATTTTCTGAATATGAAAACACAACTGTATTTGTCACTATATTATGCAACAGGCTTATTGTTATAAAATTTAAAGTACTTTTTAATCACATTCTTTATTATTTAAATAACTAAACTTTTGTCACTCTTTAATACACATTTTACCCTAGCCCTGAGGTAAAATGGGTAAGCGATTAAAAATTGATTATCAAGCTTATAGATAATTAAAATTTACATCAGAAAGGATAATAACCATGATTATCATACCGTGGTTCCTTTTATTTAAAATTTTAATGGGAGGCCTCATAATTAAATCTGTGTCATCATTTTATAGGAAAAAATAACTCACCAAATGTTGGCAATTTTAGATATTTCACAAGGAAATACTTCCAATCCTTCTCAATAATCTGACTATTAATAATGAGACTATTAATAGAATTTTTCTTCTTTTTCCTTTTTCTTTCTTTTCTTTTTTTTTTTTTTTTTTTTTTTTTTTACCATTGATATTCGAAATACGCGCTTTTTTTTTTTCAAGGTGCAATGATATTTTTCGTTTAGAAGGCGTTTTGCTTCAACAGCTTCAGTCATAATTTTTCAGCATCACGTTGTACTTGTTTTCTTTATCACATGTCATTTTATAAAATTTCTTTTGTTTCATGTGCCTGAGGTTGGGAGATGACATTGAATTACATGCCTGCATAGCTTGATTTCCCATTTATATTCTAAGTGCGAATTCTGTTACAGTCGGTAACAAAAGTATCCGAACACTAGCAAAAATTCCTATATAAAAAAGTAGAGTTACTACTGTTTTGTTAAATAAATCCTTTTTGAATCATGTTCTTAGACTGACTAAGAACATGATTCGACAAGGATTTATTTAATAAAACAGTATTAACTCTACTTTTTTTTTTACGTAGTAATTTTTGCTAGTGTTCGGATACTCTTGTTACCAACTGTACATTGTCTATAATTTTGCTTATGTTTTCCTCGGTTAGTGTTATTATGTTATTAAAATATTCTTTGTTAACAGAATAAATCCCTGTTTCTTAATATATTTTTATGATATATTCGCTCTTCAAACTTATAGAAAGTTATTTATGTTGGTAAGGAAATGTAGCTTTTAATACTGTCTGAAGACAACTCTCTCTATACAATGTTTTGGAAGGAGCTCTTTACTGGGCAAAATTCCAACATCCAGAGGTTTTATAACACGATATGTGTTTGGAGGCAGACATAGAATGGTTATTTTATTGTTTATAGCCAGTAGTAGTTCCCAACATTTGAAATATTTAGAATAAATTGTTAAGCCTAACTCATACATATTTTCTCCCACCACAGAAAAATATTCTTTATAAATCAAATAATCTACACTGTTAAAAATAATTGTTCAATGTTTCATTCTAAAAAAAGCTGAAAATTAGAAATAAATAGCTGCAACCAACATTTTAAGAAAATTTATTCTCTATGTTTCACCATTTTAGGTGTGCATTTGAATAGTAAGCACAATTTAAAGTTGTTCCAGTCTACGGCGCATGCGGAATTCCGAATATTGTGGAATAGTCTAGGCTTATCTCGAATATCCTCGGAAATTCGTGGGATTTCTGCAAACATAGTTATCGGAATTCCATATACCGTACATGTGAGGCCTTCTTTGAAATCCGTGGAAGAAGCTTCAAAAACTATCATTGACCCATTTTTTTTTTGATTATGTACTTTTATTATTAAAAAGGAATATTCCTTTACTTTTTATTTATTGATTACCTTTTCTATTGATTAGTTTTTAGTTATTGAAAAGCATTTATTGACCGACCCTATGTTGCTATAGGCTTCCTAGTCGTCCGGATGCACCTTTTTCCTTCTAGAAGTTGTGAAGCGTGGTACTCAGAAACTGTGAATGTCTTGAATAATTATTAACAATTTTGAGTTCGTTAAATTACGCTTTCTTTCAACATATTGTTGGCGAAATGTAAATGAAAGAACTTATACTTATTGATATTTCTCTTTAAACCATTTCTTGTTTAAATGTCGTTTAACTTACATAAATAATTTTCTTTTAATAATATATCATGAAAATAAGATTCAAAACAAAACCAAATTCTTTAAATGCTATCAGTACTTCTTTCTTTCTATTATATGGTTCATTCCAGGAAAATTTAAACCCCTGAGTCAAGTTCATATATACAGAAACAGATATCAATTTTTTTAATTAATCATACACTCTCTATATTTAAAAAATAGCATTGCTACATTTATCAAATAATGGTATAAAATAATATAATAATAATATAAAATATTACAGTGCATATAATACTGATAAGTGAATGCATGTTATTACTTACGATGAAAAATTAAAAGCTCTTAAAATGATAAACAGTGTTCAAATGACCTAATCATGATTATATTCCAATTGCTGACAGAAGTATATTTTGTGTAGCCCTGTACAATTAAAAGAAATTTATCATTTTATCTAACAAGGAAGATCTTCAATGACACATACTCATAAAATTACGGAATACTCTCCTTAAGAGGTTATGTAGCATTTATAAAAAGCATGAAAATATGTATTTGTTGGCTATTTATCGCTAGTTCGCGGCACAGTGAAATCGCAAACAAAACTTATATATACATATTAAGCTCATATTTAATTATATATAAAGGGAAAAGTTTTATATATTCTTCATACTAAACTAGTTTAAGTAAGTTTATTTTAAATAAATGAATTTTTATAGCTACAAATTTTTAATACCTATTAATAAATATGTAAATTGAAACTTAAAGATCGTATTATAAGATCTCTATTTTTACACGGTACACTTAAACATAGCTTACGTTTTACAGGATCTTTAAGTATTATAACTTAAAATAAAACACTAAGCACAGTTTTACATTGTATAATAAATTAAAATGAACATACATAACAGACTGATTATTAAGCAATGTAAATTCGCTTATTGATACGCTTTTAGTGTGATCGAAGATCATCGATTTCAGGACCACTAATTTAGAACAAAATTTAAATTGATTAAAACTGTATCAAACTTAAAATTATGTCTTAAATTTAAGCATAAAAAATGCACATTAATACTGAAAATTTACCATTTTATTATTTTTATCTTATTATTGTATGTGTTAAATAAAATTTACAGAATAACTTTTATAATTATACGTACTAGACAAGCTTAAATAAGTTGAACTTTAGATAAATACATTTGAATTTTTTGTGAAATATATATTTGTTGTTAATTTATTCAAACGTTGGACGAAATTTTAACTGAAAATTATAAAGAATTAAAAATTTTAAACACGCAATGAATTTAAATAACAATCAGAGGAGTGAGGAAGGTGTCACAACTCCTTGGATAAGTAAAAAGACACCGAAAAAAAATTGTTAATTTGTATGAGCACACGCTTAGATATTGAAAGACATTTCCTTAGAAGATGCGATCCTATACCCCTGCCCAGAAAAAAACAAGAACAAAATATCATGCAGTACGCATTGATTATTAACACTTCCCAACTATACGTACTTGTTGTATCGTATAACTTTCAATATTCTTTGCCTACGTTATCACGCAGCAGACATACAAAAGAACTGAAAAGTATACAGATTAACTAATTGAATTTAAAACCACACTCATAGACATTCTGGAAAGTATTAAAAAGGCTTAACGCAAAAGAAAATCCAGCCGTTATATTATAATTGCAGATCTTAACGTATCTGAATATTTTAGTGTAGTACTGTAAATCTAATCATATCATATTCTATACAAAATATTATTTTAGAATATTAACAATACACGTCAATTTCTTTATGATTTTTACAGTAGAAAGTTATTTAAATGTGATTTTTAAAAATGTCTCTCCTAAAACGCAACGCATTGGAATTTTTTTTTTTCCATTTGCTGTTCATAAACTTCATTAATATATATAAGTTTTAAAAGTTCTGAAAATATTTACGGACGCTGGAAGCGGAAGACAAACAGATAGAAAGATAGACAATCGGACAGACAAACAAATTAGAATCATATTCCCACTTAAAAATTATTAGAAAGTATTAAAAACGCTTAATGTAAACTAAAATGCAATTCCAGCAAATTTTTATTAATAGCTCTTAATGTAATCGGATATTTTTATGTAAGACTATTGTGCATATGAATAACATATTTCAATTTCATTAAGCTTTTTGTGCAAAGTAAAGTTATTAAAATTTGTATTATAGAAATACCTGTCATAGAACGCTACGCTTTGGAATAATATCGAGTGTCCCTGTACACAAATCAATCATTAGTGGAATTTACCCCATTTTATACAGGAAACATCCGATAGTAAACTTGAATGAAATATTTCAATATCATTATGATTTGTGTCGTGTAAATGTATTAAAATAGGGTTTATAGAAATACCTCTCACAGAACAAAATGCTTTGGAATACTTTCGGGTGTTCTGTTCACAAATCAGTAGAGGTATTCACTCCATTTTCAATAGGGAACATCCGATAGTAAACTTGAATAACATATATCAGTTTCAAGAAATTCCATAAATATTTACGGAACTTAGAGCGCAGACAGACAGACAAACGGACAGACAGACGAACAGACAGACAGATACGCAAATTGAAATCATATTCACACTGAAAAATTGTTTGAAATTGTTAAAAATGCTTAATGTAAACGAAAGGGCAATTCCAGCAAATTTTTATTAATATCTCTTAATGTAACTAAATGTTTTTGTGTGGCCCTGTAACACTAATTCTGATGATATTATATTCTATACAAAGCATTATTTTGTGGATATGAGTAACATATTTCAATTTCATTAAACTTTGTACGAAGTAAAGTTATTAAAATTTGGTTTATAGAAATACCTCTCACAGAACGCAAGCAATGCTTTGGAATACTTTCGAGTGTCCTTGTACACAAGCCAGCGGTGGCATTTTCTCCATTTTATATATGAAATATCCGATAGTAAACTTGAATAACATATTTTACTTTCATCCAGATTTGTGTACAGTAAAGATAATAAAATAAGGCTTATAGAAATACCTCTCATAGAACACAATGCTTTGGAATAATTTTGGGTATCCCTGTAACTAAACCAGTAATGGTGTTTAATTCATTTTATATATGAAACATCCGATAGTGAACTTGAATAATATATTTAAATTTCATTAAGATTTGTGTACAATAAAAGTATTAAAATACAGTGGTGGAAAAAATTATAAAGCCACTTGAAAATATGATATAATTAAAAAACAAAAGATCAAATATTTACAAAATTTCATATATATATATTATATGCTACAAGGAACAAAAGGAAAAAATAAATTTATTAATAACTACAATAACAAAAGGTTAGTAGACGTAAGAAAAATTTATGTACAAAGAAAGCTGGAAAAAATTATAAAGTCGATACATGTATTTCATCAATAATCGATGTGAGACCCTTTTTTTTCGATAACTGTGACTAGTCTCTTGTTCATTGAATCTATCAGACCACACAAAGTACTTGCATCAATATTATTCCAGCAGTTTTTAATAGCATTCATCAAATCTAATTTTCAATTGAATTGTCGTCCATTTTTGTAAACATTTCGCGCTAAAATTCCCCAAAGATTTTCTATTACATTCAGATCGGGGCTAACAGCTGGCCATTGAAGGCATTTCACCTGGTTAGCTTCCAGCCAAGATTTAGTTGACTTCGAAACATGAACGGAAGCGTTGTCCTGCTGCAATGTCCAGTCTCCTGAAGTTATAAGAGGAGCAATGGGTAATAAATTATCTACTAACATATCTTGATACATAATTGAATTCATTTTGTTATGGATGAAAACAATTGGAGTGGTTCCACCGGCAGCACATGCAGCCCAAACTATTACCGAGCCACCTCCAAATTGACGCTTTGAAAAAATATGAGGTTCCTGTCGTAAATCATGCCAAAAATATTTATAGCCGTCGGGTCCATCGAAATTAAATTTCTTTTCATCGGAAAAGACAGTATCTCTCCAATTTGTGCCTTCGGTTAAATGTTTTCGGGCAAAGTCTAAGCGAGCACATTTGTGGTGCTTCGAAAGAGGGGGTTTTCCTTTAAATTTTTTAAACTAAACAATGGGATTGCTACTTAAAACATTTCTTACCGTTCGGCTTGTACATGGTAATTGTAAATGTTCTTGAATTTGGGCAGACGACATTTTTTGTCCGCAAGCTAGCTTCCGGATTTGTCTTGATTGCCTTACAGTTAAGGATTTCGGTCTTCCTGTACGCTTCTTACTGCCGTAATCTTCGGGATTTCTGAGAAAACTGTTTACTGTAGCCTTGGACCTTCCTATTTTTCTTGCAATATTAGAACCAGACATTCCAACTTCATTTTAAGTTAATATTTTAATTTGTTCACCATCGGATAACTTTTTTCCTCTTGACATTGTATTAAACACATCAAATACAAAATGAATGCACGTAACACGTTTATATTTACCTAAACTTTCCTAGGAACCTGCTTTCTCATGTCTGGCATTATGCCAAAGGAGGCTGGAACCATCGGCTTTATAATTTTTTCCAAGTTGTTTTTCATTGGTTGTAAGAAATTAGCATAATTTATGTTCCCTATTCCGTTTTTCTAAACAAAGTTTATGCGCATTACTTCGATATTGATCATGCAAATGAAAATAGAATTTACGTTATCAACAATTCCATTACTTTTTGACTTTTGTAAATTTTTCTATCGGCTTTATAATTTTTTCCAGCACTGTATGGTTTACAGAATTACTGCTCAGAGAACACAATGCTTTGGAATACTTTCGGATGTCCCTGTACACAAACCAGTTGTGGTATGTACTCCATTTTACATATGAAACATCCGATAATAAACTTGAATAACATATTTCTTTTTGATTGTGTACAGTAAAGGTATAAAATATGGTTTATAGAAATACCTCTCATAGAACACAATGCTTTGGAATACTTTCGGGTGTCTCTGTACACAAACCAGTAGAGGTATTCACTCCATTTTCAATAGGATACATCCGTTAGTGAACTTGAATTACATATTTCAAATTCATTCAGATTTGTGTAGAGTAAATGTATTAAAATATGGTTTATAGAAATACCTCTCATAGAACACAATGCTTTGGAATAGTTTTGGATGTCCCTGTATACAAACCAGTAGAGGTATTAACTTCATTTTCAATAGGGAACATATGATAATGAACTTGAATAACATATATCAGTTTGAAGGAATTACATAAATATTTACTGGAGTTAGAACGCGGACAGACAGACAAAACGAAGTCATTAACACTTTTCAACCTTGTTGGGAAGTGTTAAAAAATAGCAGAAATTAATAAAACAAATTCAAAGCTAAAATGAAACACCTACAACAAAAAGCCACTTGCGTATACTATGCAAGCTTATATAAATATGAATAAAATGCATTCGTCGACTAGAACCTGCTTATGTCTTGAAGAATAACTTAACTCCACATAAACTGTCGACAACTTTCATAACAATACCATCAAATGCCCTATCATTAGCTTGTTTTGAAATCTCTATGATGGTGTGTCATATACAATGGCCAAAACCTTTGAATTTTGGGTCATTATAAATATGATTTTCGTAAATATGTCCAAAATGGAAAGCCGCAGCAATACCAAAAAAAAAAAAAAAAAAAAAAAAAAGAAGTGCACAGTTAGGTGTAATAAGAAACCTATATACCAATTTACAACGTTCTACATTCAATCGTTTTGGAGTTATACGAGATACACACACGCACACATACTTACATACAGACGTCACGAAAAATCGTGTAAAATCGTAGATATCTCTAAAACAGCAGCTCGTACTAAATCCAAAGTTGCAGGTGTACAACTAGACATAATGGCAGACATAGATATAAATTTGAAACATTCTACAATTATTTGCTTTTGAGCTATACGAGATTTAAAATTCATTTCAGAAATCGGGATTACTATACTTGTTTATACTGTGCATAAGGAAGTAAAAACAGTGAATTATTTCCTCGGCTACTTTTAAAATTATTCAGTATAACGCTATTCAGAAAATATTTATCAAACAAGAAATTTTTAAACGCATTAAAAATATTTGGCTTGGTGGAAGAGAATATTGTTTGCCATATCACATGCACTTTTCATCTTTTCCCGCCAAATTCTTGAATGCATTTTATTTATTTATTTAATTTGCATTTTTTTTTTAAATGAAATTCAGTCGGTAAATTTGACTTATATTATCTGCACAAGTAGTGTCTCTACAATTTTTTTTTCAGAATATTCTGGTACAAAAATAAAAAAACATATAAAAATATTACCCACTACTAAAATATTATATTTTATAAGAGTATTCTATTTTTCTTTTTTTATTTATTTTTATTTTTTTTCGTTACACTTTTCGTCACGCTGCGTTTTTTTACATAAATATTTATTATTATTTTTAATCTAATTTCAATTTAGTACATAATCAGCATTTCTGCCATTTTAAAATTTTTTCATCACATTCTTAATTTTTGAAAATACATAAGATTATAAAGCAGTAAATTTAACAGAAATAATTTTGAAAATTAAATTATTATTCTGTGAGGGTGAAAAATGTTTCGTTAGTCACAAATAATTATTTTCGCTAAAACAATTAGAAATTCATTAAAAATGTAATATTCAAGATATTTTTTATGATTACTTAACATACTGCAGTATTATATTAAGGCAGTGAAGTTTCAATATACATCTTTATGTGATTAAAAGCTTAACTTGTTGTAAATTTCATATTCATCACCATTCATTGACCCACTAGTCAGGGCCTGACTAAGGCTAGGGCATACAGGGCAATTGCCCTGGACCCTATGCTGAAATGGGCCCCCAAATCAAATGTAAAACTTATTTCGATGCCGTTTTTTTGTTTTAATTTTAAGTGAATAAGTGTAAGGGTTCCTTGAAAATGTATCTGCTCCAGGCCCCAGTTCCACCAAGTCAGGCCCTGCCACTAGCGGCACATAAATATTAGTTAACTAAAAATTTTATGCAATAAAATGCATTTTATATTGTAATTAGACAATGGTGCAGCACGTATGGAAGAAACTAGACAGCATTCCATTGGTTTTCGCTGTTGTGTCTGCAATAGGAGTATTTGTTCCCTGTATCATTGCTCTAAGTAATAAACATGTATCGCCTTATATGCCAAATATCAGGTAACTGAAAACTTTATTGAATAAATAATAACATATATCTTTTTAATTAATGCATTTGTTAAGTCTTATAAATTATAAAAGTATCGAATAAAAGACTATAAGGTAAAATAAGATTTAACGTTTACTGTTCATCTGAAAAAAAGTTTAAAATGATCTCGTGAAACTTTATTTTATTATTGACATTTACAACGAAATATATTATTATTCCACCACCTTTATTAAAGAAATAATAATAATAACAGATAAACTGATAGTCTTGTATTTATTACAAAAGCACCATGATTTATTCCATTTGCATTTAAACGAAAGTATATGTAAACGAAGTTGTAGTTGATATTTCAATACTGTTTTATGCATAGATCAGAAAAAAAATAAATTCCTGATAATTTGACTATAGATATTATTAATAAATGATTATATAGCAAAATAAGGTTTAACGTTTAATTGTATATCTGAAAAAAAAAAATAAGCTGATATAACCAATCTTTATTTTAATATTAATATTTACAAAAAAGTTATTATTTTGAAAAAAAAAAAAAAAAAAAAAAAAAAGGTACACATAATATCTGCTTGTCTTATAATTACACTATCTTTCCATAAATGATTGGACACTTCTTGTAAAATATCTAAAAAAAATTCTCGATGAGTTATTCTGAATTTTTATGCGAAACTGAAAAGGAAATTATCCCTTTTTAAATTCTAACATGCAGGGTATTCAATTCCATGCCATTTTCAGAAAATTTGACATATTTCATTAGACATAGTATACTTCAATCAGAGATAAAAATATTAAATATCTAATAAAATGTGAGCATTTTACTAAACAAATATTAAATGCACATACACGAACGAAAATTACATGCTTTCACGAAATTTCATTTGCATAATTTTTTAGCCGAATGTATTGAGATACTTGTAAGGACACCCCAAACAAGGAGGGGAGAGTTATAGGGTTTTTTTACTAATATTTAATTAAAATCAAAGGCCACTATATTACCAATGTCAATAATAATAATAATAATAATAATAATAATAATAATAGAATGAGGGGTACTATCAGATTATTCCCACTTTCGGATAAGTTGGAAAAACACTTTAAAAACAATATACTGCAATTGGATTAAAAATATCTCCAATATCTCATGAAATATGAACATTTTTATGAAAAAGTTTTCACTGCGCATGAGCGAAAGATTAAAAAAAAAAATACTGCATAGGTTCAAAGCTAGATATATTGGGCAACTATTGTCAAAAGGGCATTTGAATAGAGTAAAAATTAAGCAAATTATCCGAAAAAAAAAAAAAAAAAAAAAAAAAAAGCTAGATTTTAGATATTTTCCAAGAGTAGAAATTTCTTAAGGGGTTTTTCACATGACATGTAATTAATTTAAAGATCGAATTATTTTAACCGCTTAGCAAAAGTTCTTTTTTGTGAAAAACCCCTTATCATCTCACAAATATCAGTAAATAAACAAAAATATGTTAGAGTTACAAGCTTATAAGGGGTTTTTCACAAAAAAGTACATTTGGAGCGTGGTTGAAATAATTGGATCTTCAAATTAATTACGCGGTACGTGAAAAACACCATAAGAAATTTCAGCTCTTGCAAAATATCTAAAATCTAGCTCGTTCTTTTTCGGATAATTTGCTAATTTTTGCTTTATTCTAATGCACTCTTGACAAAAGTTGCCCAATATATCTAGCTTTCAACCTATGCAATTTTTTTTTCATGTTTCGCACATGCGCAGTGAAAACGTTTTTCATAATAATGCTCATATTTCATGAGATATTTAAGATATTTGTATTTTAATTGCAGTATATTGTTTTAAAAGTGTTTTTTCAACTTATCTGAATGTGGAAATAGCAGTTTTCGTTAAAAACCCTGCATATTATAAATAAAAAATATGTTGACTTTTTTTTTAGTTTTAAAATAAATCTCTTATATCTCCGTTATTTAATATTCTATCGTCACACAAATTTATCCACAAATGGAAATGGGTCCATATTAACGTATCCTAAAGTTACAGTTCATTGCCTTTACTTAACAATTACAAACGTTATTGATTTTGTTCAATTTGTTACCGGACCCCTAAATTTTGTCTTAAATCAATCTTTAGTGAAAAATATGAGGAAGACCCGGTTCTTTAAATACCCAATGTTTGAAAACATTTCATTGAGAGATAAGTTTATAAATTGAAAAAAAAAAAAGAGGTCGTTTTAAAATCTTGCTAAGCTTTTGAGCAGGAGTGTATTAACTCATTTTGTCAGTAATCTTGACGGAAAATATTAATTTGCTTTTGAATATTTTTCACCGGACATATTTGAGGAATTATATCCTTATTATTAAATAAGCAGTCTTTGTATACTTTTGGGCTATCAATATCAATATCTACACACAAGAATCCGACCAAATTCGGCATAGAGGTTCATTACAAATAGAAAATAAGAAATAACTTAGCGTATACGCTAAGTAAAATTATTTAAATGAGTAATTCCGTAATTAATATTTTAACATACCACATAATATTAGCATTAGAATTGTCAAACATTTACTTTAAAGCTATTGCCAACAAAAATAAAATGTTTAAATTATTTTATTTTATTTAATTTTATTTTATTTTTATCATAAATAGAAACATATTTATTTCACGGGAATAAAAAAAAATAAAAAGATAAAAATTAAACCTGTATGGGAAAAATTTTCTGATAAAACAGACACCATGAAAAGGTTTATTTAACCGAAAAAAATGATTCAAAATAATTGCAAACTTTAACATACAAATGAATGACAACCGAAACATTTATGTTTCAACTTTTTGAATATTTGATGAATGATTACAGGTTAAAATAAACAGCTTTTGCATTTAGATAGTTTGGCAAATGTTTTTAAATTATTGATAAATTAATTAAACGAACAATATTTGTATATTTCCGGATTGTCAATATCCACACATAAAAATTCAACCAAATTTGGCATAAAAGGTTCATTAGAAATAGAAAATAAGAAATAATTTTGCGTATAGGCTAAGAAAGATCATTAAAAGGAGTAATTTAATTATTAAAATTTTAACATTACGCTTAATATTAGCATTAAAATTTAATTTCGACAAGCTATTCCAAATTAAAAAAAAAAAAAAAATGCTTACAACTTTTTATTTATTTATTTATTTTCACCACAATTAGAAACATTTATTTACACATGAATTAAAAATAATGAATAATTAAACCTGTATGGGAAAGAAAATGTGATAAGACTTACATCATAAAAGAGGCTAATTTAATACAAAAATTGTTTGAGAATCATTAAAAATCCTCCATTATACAAACGAATAAACATAGCCAAGTTTGTTTATTGCACAAAAATTCTCATCCCGTTACATCTTGTGCCGTGTATGCGCATGCTCTTTCAATGTACTGTACCTGCCTCTTACCTATCATTTGATTGGCTTTTCGGTTCTGGTACTCGTTCCATTTTATGTTAATTTCTCTGCTTCGACTTTAATTTTTGTAAATAAGTTTAATTTTAGTTCCTGTAATCCTAAGCAAATCTGCCAGTAAAACAGAATTTAACATTTAGTTTCTGACAAAACTTTTATATAATTTGCTCTTATCCAATAAAATTATAATAAGCAAACACATTACAAGCCAGTAACAACCAAAACCCACAAAACTTCCATTATTGCTTTGATGATGCACCTGTGCACCCCACTCCACTATTTTTACCTGATGAAGGGTAGTGCTTAATTAATTCGAACAATTGTTACTAACTATTTTTGTAATTTATAATATAACATAATAGCTGTGCATTAAATATTGTTATATTTTATTTTATACCTTTAATATAACATATAAATAACTCATATATGTAAAATCTTTTTAGTGAAGGTGGAGGAATGTTTCCTGAAGCGGGAATTTTCAGTATTTGCATATCTCTGTCGGCTTATTTATGTATGTATTTTATGTATATTTTAAAAAGTAACTTTTCTTTGTTTCTAATCTATATATAAATTATATTATTCATGTACGTAGGTCAGTGGATCATAGTACTACATTATCTTGTAGTCGAACAATTGAATATATCCAAAGGAATTTCTACTACTAATTTAGTGAATAAAATAGCTCTTGCATTTGGTTCTTTCTCTTCTCTATGTCTGATAATAGTTGCATCATGTCCGGTAAGTAATAGCAATTTGTTTATTTTCGTAAATAAACATGCAAACATTTTTTTTTTTTTTTGACTTTCAAAAAGAAAATGCGTAAAATGAAAAAAAGGAAATGTGTATTTATTATTAACTTATTTAAACGAAATTAATGCAAATGCTTATCTTTATTTTTTATACAACAAAATGTTACAGATTTGAATAGTTTTTAAAGTATGTTCTATAAAGCGCAGTTCTAGGCAACGATCTAAAGATCTGAAGAACTTACAAAATTTTAAGTTTTTTTTTTTTTTTTTTTTTACTGAACGCACCAAAATTCTTCGTCTTTCGTAATGGTCAAAGCATTGGCTGTTAGTCAACAGGTTTGTTTCGGAATTGCAATTTGAATTTTGTTTTAGGTCTAATTCCAGTTGAATCCGAAAGCCCCATTCTAATTAGCTCTCATAAACAAAAGTTCGTTTACAGCAACACGTAACTGAAGCTGTCTTACTTCAGTTTTAATAAAAAGTTAAACGAATAGAGTACACTTGAATTTAATTCAAAATCGAATTTACGCACTGCATAATCGTGTTTCAATGCATCTGTAAGGCTCCTTACGAAGCTTATAGAAATGTTGAAGTTTTGTGAAGAATTAGTGTGCGAAATCGATTTCATGATTGAAGCAATACCTCCTGTAATAATGCCTTCCAACTGAGTTTTATGTTACGGAAGGTCGGGCGATTTCATCCAATCAACTCTTCCTATAATATCTATAGGGTTGTGTGGATACAGATAGGACAGTGAAACTGAAACGCGAACCGGAGCGATAGTTGCACCACTAGGGTCAATGGAGGGGAACTAAGAACTTTTGCATGTGTTAGGTCTACATAAATAGCATCTTTGATAAAAAAATTTCTATTTCACGAGTAGTTATTAGCAGGTTAGTTTGTAAAGTTGTTCTTTTTCACCCCCTTCTATTATTTTTGAATTCACAAAATCATACTTAAAACACTCAGAGCTCTTCTTCTAAGAAATAAATTGAATTTTTATAATGTTTAAAATTATACTTTGCCAAACAGATTCATATTCAAGTAAGGTAAAAGCACCAGTAGTGGACCCTGTACCAGTAGCGGACACTTTTAAATTTAAACCCAGAAAATAAGTTTTCTAATCCTTCTGATGATTCGAGCAATGTTCAGGAAGGAAGTTATAGTCCTCTACTATTAATATCCGTAACTACAAATAATTCCGGCCATCAGTTTTAGAATAACGTTTGTTTAACTAAAAAAATCTGCAATTTTTGTGATTTAGCTGTTTTTTCTTATCGTTTTGAGTAAGGAAATAAAATTTTATCTGCTTTGTCTCTGCTTATTTTTAACTGATTTCGGCTATCTTTTGCTTTCATATGGCTAAAATAAGAATGAAGATTTCATTTATTGTCCTGTTTTTTAACAATTGTATTAACTTATAGTATTTTTATGAGTATCCACTACTGGTACCAAAAAATGTCATCATGACCAGTAGTGGACAGCGCTATCCACTAATAGCTCATTTGACTTTTAAAGCTGGTTAGTTTGTAAAGTTGTTCTTTTTCTTCCCCTTCTATTATTTTTGAATTCACAAAATCATACTTAAAACACTCAGAGCTCTTCTTCTAAGAAATAAATTGAATTTTTATAATGTTTAAAATTATACTTTGCCAAACACATTCATATTTAAATAAGGTAAAAGCACCAGTAGTGGACCCTGTACCAGTAGTGGATACCAATAGTGAAGACAATTCTGTAATCTTCCAAATTTTGAGTCGAGTTGAGTGTTTTTAAAGTCGCACTAAAGCTGCGCATTGAGTAATTGGCGACGGTACGACTCACTCCTAGAAATGTAAGGAGACCATAGATATAGTAAGAAGACATAGATTGATCATCGCCTGAGAAAAAGTTATTCTTTTTACTCCAAGAAAGATGGCCATTTTTACCAGTCTTTCTCGGAGTGAATAAGCACAGATAATTTAGCAAATAAAATATAAGAATAATTTTTGTACTAAAGGTGAATAAAAAGAATAAAAAACTGTAGATACTCATTTTTCTTTCTGTAATTTTTTTTTTTTTTTTTTTTTTTTTTTTTTTTTTTTTTACTATTTTCTTTCTTTTTTCTTTTCTTTTCTTTATTATTATTATATAGTTAATAATTAAAGTTAAACTCTTTTTATACACTAAAACTAACGTTCTTTACCTCCGCCGCTGCTAACTATATAAAAAAGAATTTTCAGAATTCCATATTATTATTAATATAAAATCTTAAAAAATATCAAATTTAATATGGGAACATGGAGGACAATGGGCATTGGTATTTAGAGAGATACATCTCTCATGAATGCTTTACGTGGAGTCCGAGATATTGGCGTGACCGTGTTCTCGTTAATTAGTTATGTTCCAACAAGTTATCAATTTTACGTGATAGACGTCGTGGTGCAAAAAAGGTGAGCCAATCCTTCCGTATAAGATCAAAATGTGACGATTTATCTAAGGAGAATACTGAGGGATGAGTCCCAAATCATTGCCAATAGTCAACTACGTATATTTAGTGCGACGTCAAACCCACTTAACCTCAACCTCAATGTCTCTAAATTGCTGATATTGGAATTATGGGTACTCTAAGATATTTTCACCCATGGATTCAGCAATTATGATCCCTTCACGATCTTGAATAATAAATGTCCAAATACAAAAAGTCCAAAATTTTCTAAAGAGAAAAGTGTGAACAAACTAGCACGGCGTCTCCAATTTCAAAATAAGAAATGGTGACAAAAGCAGTACTTAAAAAAGTGCACTATCATCAGTTTTAAATTATAAATTGCAACAAAAGCTTTACTTAGAAAAAAATTTTATGCGAAGAAAAGAAAAAAAAAAAAAAAAAAACTACAAAAAGTGGGTACTATCCCGACAAAATGGGGACGTTTCGTTAGGTCGCCTAAATTTTAAAGCAAATTTCAAAGGGGTCCACTACTGGAGCAATTTACTGGCTCATTTTAACCTCTCCGGATTTTTTTTTTTTTTTTTTTTTTACATACACTGATGGAAAAAAAAAATCCCAACACCAGGAAGGAGCTGTGCTAGATAAACGAAATTTGGTAGGCGTGTTTATACATCTGAAAGATGACGTCGATTCAAATTTCGAGCTACGCGCATAAGTGTGGCGCTAGTAACCACACTATGAACATGCAAATGAGGTTTGCTTTAAATAAGCGCTGTAAGGTTCGTGATCGTTATTTACAGTTGAGATTTGACGTAGTGGGTTAATGTTAGTCAAGGATGCCTCTAAGAAGACGAAGAAGCCATTATCAACAGCTCACGGAGTTTGAACTAAGTCGTGTAGTAGGGCTACGAGAAGGTGGGTTTTCTATCCGCGATATTGCAGAAAGACTTGGCAGGAATGTATCCACTGTGCATGAGTGTTGGCAGCAGTGGTCAAGGGAAGGTACTGCCTCAAGAAGACCGGGTTCCGGGCGGCCACGTGGCACTACTGAGAGGGAAGACCGCCGTGTTCGGCGTATGGCTGTGGCTAATCGTACTGCGTCTACAGCTGAAATTCGAGCTGCAGTTGGCACCACAGTGACACAACGAACTGTTACAAATCGGTTACTTCAAGGACAGCTCCGAGCCAGACGCCCTGTAGCGTGCATTCCACTGACTCCAAACCACTGCCGTTTGCGACGTGAGTGGTGTCAAGCTAGAGCTAATTGGAGGACGGAGTGGAGATCTGTTGTGTTTTCTGATGAAAGCCGGTTCTGCCTTGGTCGCAGTGATAGCCGTGTGTTGGTTAGAGGAGGCCAGGTGAACGCCTGCTAGCGACCTGTCTGCGGCCTAGACACACAGGGCCTACTCCTGGAGTTATGGTTTGGGGAGCAATTTCGTATGACAGCAGGAGCACTCTCGTGGTTATCCCACGCACCCTGACTGCAAATTTATACGTCAGTCTAGTGATACAACCTGTTGTGCTGTCATTCATGAACAGCATTCAAGGGGGTGTTTTCCAACAGGATAACGCTCGCCCTCATACCGCTGTTGTAACCCAACATGCTCTACAGAGTGTCGACATGTTGCCTTGGCCTGCTAGATCACCAGATCTTTCTCCAATCGAGCACGTATGGGACATCATTGGACGACAACTCCAGCGTCATCCACAACCAGCATTAACCGTCCCTGCATTGACCGCCCAAGTGCAACAGGCATGGAACTCCATCCCACAAACTGATATCCGACACCTGTACGACACAATGCATGCACGTTTGCATGCTTGCATTCAAAATTCTGGCGGTTACACCGGTTACTAATATACCAACATTTCACATTTGAAATGGCTCTTCTCGCCAATGGCTCTACCTGTGATCTTGAAACTTTAATCAATTAAATATGTTACCAAGACAAATGTATTGCTGAAATTTCATTACTGTACAATAATTTTTTCTTGGTGTTGGGATTTTTTTTTTCCATCAGTGTGTATAAATGCTGCAATTAGCAATTTTTGCAGTGTAAAGAAAGAGTTAATACAGGTGTGAAATATTAATTAATTTTTGAGTTTCTAAAATTTGGAAAATTACATAAAACATAGCCAAAAATGTCCTTAAAGGGTCCACTACTGGTGCTTTTACCTTACAAATAAAAATTAAAAACTGTAATTCTGAAATATCCTTATGGAATCGTTAAATATGCTTGTTTATACAAATGCAAATAACATTGCTTGTTTTAAATAGTACAAAATTCTTTAAAAGGAAAAACATGATTTTGGTTCATTTATATTCCCAAAATTCATTTGCTTAATATTTAGCTCTTGCTTTTTAAAATAAATTTCTTTTGACGATAAAGTTTGTAAACAAAAACAAAGTTGCCCAAAGAAACTTAACAAAAGAAAAATGCCCAAAAAAACTTACAGCCGTTGCCTGCAGGGTTACTGCAGTCGCATTTTGATTACCACAGAGTATACCATAGATATAGTAATTACATATAGATCTATCATCCCCATGTTAACGTGCAAAGATTTTTGATGCCGAAAAAGTTTTTTTGCATCAGCCATGAGAGAGTATAAAACTCGGAAAGAATAATGGAATAGAATGTTGATATATATTTTAAATGCCAAAATACTGCGCGGCTTTTAATTGTACAAATACATTTATGAAAGGAAGTGGAATAAGTTTTCATAAGTAAGTTAAATTTAACTAATTTCTGAAAAATATGATTTTTTATAATCAGTTGCTTTGTTATTATTATGGTTTAAATACTGTTTTGATTTTTAATGGAATACTTTTTTAAAAATTTTTAATATTCTTTAAGTTTTTATATTAGTAAGTAATATCGAATTTTAAAAATTCTTTTAAATGTAGTTAGCTGCGGCAGAGGTAAAGCCCGCTTGTTTTAATATATTATAACTAGTATTACCACAAGACTTTCTTCAATATATAATCTTATAGAAATTTACGCAATACAAATTATTTATTAAGTTATAATTTATTAAAGATATTTTCCATGATGAATGCAGACGATTTTTTTCTTAAAGTAGTATAATAATAAATGCTGAAAAAAAATCCTTTTTGTGTAGACATGAAACGATACAGTCGAACCTCGTTAACGCGAATCTTAAGGGGGATCAAAAATCTGTTAGTGTTATCAGTAGTTCATGCTATCAGTAACTGATCGTCATATAACTAAAGTAATCTTCATTTTGACGGGGATTGTGGTAACAGTTCATGTTAAAAGTAATTCACGTTAGCAGTGTTCACGTTAACGAGGTTCGACTGTGTATATATATATATATATATATATCTGTAATATATTATAAAAAATATTAAATGATGCGTTCTGTTGGTTGCACGGGATGGTGCAACGATCCTCTTATCATAGTGAAATAGAAGTCCAGGCATCTTATATGAGAGAGTAGGGAGTCCATTCGAGTAACGAATATGCTTTATTAAGTTCTAAAGGCAGTGACAATATATGATGCAGTCATGGGCCGGTACGAAGACATCCGGAGCGGTATATCCCGGTAAAAAGTGCCGATGGCCGGCACTTTCGGCGAACCCCGAAGGGCGCCGCGAATCTACTTCGTAAACTTTACATGATGGAATATTAGTTGACGTGAATTTACTAGACAAGTGATGGTCGTAAAAAAGCCACGAGTTTCCGCGTGCTCCCGTTTAAATACTGCATATTTCGGCGGGAACCGAAACTATTCTTATGAATGCTTATTGGATAATTAACTAACCTAAAGTCCGCCTACCTTTTACGATTGGTTGACCCGGGCATCTAGGATTTATTATTTTGCAATGCTTTATCGCTTATTTCAACTATTGCATAATTTTGATTACGAAACTTATTCTGAAATCAGATTCCCGCGCTATGAAGCTCTGATGAGAAAACAACTTTACCTGGGCACTCAAATAGAATTCTCATAAAATTGTTCTTAAAATTAAGATTTATTCTGAGATATTAATATTAAGTTATTACTTAATATTAATTTAAATACTAATTTAAAAACTTGCTTATTTTATCCTTTCATATATATTTAACATTAAAAATAAAGCTTCGTTTTAAATTAATACAGATCTATGGTTCAACCATTCGTTTTAGAAATATTGACGAGTTATTTATAAAATATCCACACTGAAAATTTACACAGGCTCCGGGGGGAAGGGCACTTCTCTCCCAGGAGGAAAACAATGCTCCTACATGCACACATTTTTTTTTTCAAGTTTGTTACTACTATTATCAATAATTCACATAAAATTTACATTCATGCGTTAAAAATAACTCACATTATGTACATTTATATGAAATTTTGTCCTATAAATGTTCATGTTAAGTACTTAAAAAAAATAGGATGGCAGCACCACCTTCGAGCGATTGATTCCCAAATCTAATCAGCACCAGTTTAGGTCAAGGTCCAACTGAATTCAAGTTTGGCCGATTTTCGTTCATAATAGGGGCTGTAATTCGAAATTGCTAGAATTGCATTTTTAGTTGTGTTAAGCGTTTCTTACAGTTTTGAACAAGGTTTAAGAAAATATTATGACATTAATTAGTTTTTCTGCCTGTCTGCTTGCCCACCTGTCCGCGCTCCATTTCCGAGTAAACCCAATTTCTGCTATATGTTGTGACTGGCCGTTAAAGGGATAACGCAAATTTTCTTGAAGATGAAGATACGTCCAATCGTTTTAGCTCTCTAAAAAAAAAAAAAAAAACACTTAACCACAAAATTTAATCAAAATCATTACATTTATTTCCGAGTAAACCTAATTTCTATTATATGTTGCGACTGGCAGTTAAAGGGTTAAAGCAAAATTTCCTGAAGAGGAGAATATGTGCAATTGTTTTAGCTCTCTCTCTCTAAAGAAAAAAAACAAAACACCTAACCCCAAAATTTAATCAAAATCGTCACATTCACTTCCGAGTAAACCCATTTTATGCTATAAATTGCGACTGGCCGTTAAAGGGTTAACGCGATTTATTTTTCCTGAAGATAACGATATGTCCATTCGTTTTAGCTCTCTAAAGAACACTTAACCCCAAACTTTTATAAAAATCGTTATATCCATTTCCGAGTAAACCTAATTTCTATTATATGTTGCGACTGGCCGTTAAAGGGTTGACGCGAATTTTACTGAAGATGAGGATATGTCCATTCGTTTTTGCTCTCTAAAGAACACTTAATCCCAAACATTTTTCTAAAAATCGTTATATCAATTTCCGAGTAAACCTAATTTCTATTATATGTTGCGACTGGCCGTTAAAGAGTTAACGCGAATTTTACTGAAGATGAGGATATGTCCATTCGTTTTAGCTCTCTAAAGAACACTTAACCCCAAACTGTTATAAAAGTCGTTATATCCATTTTCGAGTAAAACCAGTTTCTATTATATGTTGCGATTGTCAGTTAAAGGGTTAACGCAAATTTTCCTGAAGATGAGGATATGTCCAAACGTTTTAGTTCTGTTAAAAAATAAAATAAAATAGACACTTAATTTTAATCTTTAATCAAAATCGTTATATCCATTTCTGAGTAAACTTAATTTCTACTACATGTTGCGATTGGCAGTTAAAGGGTTAACACTAATTTTCTTGAAGCTAAGGATGTTCCAATTGTTTTAGGTCTCTAAAAAGCACTTATCCCAAACTTTTATTATTATCGTTATAACCCTTTCCGAGTAAACATAAATTTCTACTTTATATTGCGATTGGCTGTTAAAGGGTTAATTCGAATTTCTCAAACGATAAGGCTAAGTCCAATCGTTTTTTCGACCCAAGGAACACTCCTAAACAGACAGAAATACTAGTAGATGGAAACGATAAATTTATTTAAATGTCGTTATTCCATACAAAAAAAAAAAAAAAAAAAAAAAGAAGAAAAAGAAGAAGAAAAGAGAGAAAGAAAAATGAGTATCTGGAGTTTTTTCATTCATCTTTAGTACAGTCGGTAACAAAAGTGTCCGAACACTAGCAAAAATTCCTATGTAAAAAAAGTACACATCATACGGTTTTGTTAAATAAATCCTTGTCGAATCCTCTTCTTAGTCAGTATAAGAACACGATTCGATAAGGATTTATTTAACAAAACCGTATGAAGTGTACTTTGTTTTACATGGGTATGTGTGCTAGTGTTTGGACACTTTTGTTACCGACTGTACATAAATTATTCATAAATTATCTTTGTGAATTCCCGTGTATATTCACTCGGGGAAAGACATCCATAAGAGAGTAAAATGGCAGTCTTTCCCCGGGTATAAAAGGCATCACTTTTTCGCCCTCGCTGATCAGTCTATGTCTTATTACTATATCTATGGAGTATACGAGAGTGTCCTGTCTGTAGAGTAATTTCTGGTGTGGATTGGATGCAATCGATCGATCTTCCGTGACGTAAATCTCAGCTCGAAGGCATTATCATAGGTGGTGTTGATTGAAGCAAGGGAGTTAGGTTGTGTTCTTCACGGCCTTATTCACCAAATCAGTGTTAACCCATGGTTCACGTAACACTTGTGTTAGAGTTAACACTCCCTTAACCCTGGGTTAGAAAGTTTTCTTATTCACCATCCGTGGATTAATTGACCCCAGTGTTATCTGTAAGAGTCTCGCTGATTGGTCATTAAAAACGCAATGCATTAAAAAAGTAAACAAGAGGGGTTTCGCTGTAACTGTAACATGTTCATTTAACACCAGAGTTAACCCACCAATTTAGGAGGATTAAAAAAAGAGGGTTAACTCGAGTGTTAAATCGCTGATTTTGTGTGGTGAATACCGATTTAAGAGTAGGTAGACTAGGTTGACCAGATCAAAGTACCTTTATAATAGAGAAGCGTTAAAAATTGCTACAATTATCCAATTACGAATGTATTTTTTCATTCCTAATAAATAATAAGGACTAAAAATAAAGTATTATTGATTAATAATTCACTTTCTACAATTTTTTAAAACTTAGAAAAATGCCTTCAAAATAAAGAAAGACCCCAGATGTCCCCAAATGACCCCAGAAAATTGGGACATTTGATCAGCTTAGAGTTGAGAAAAGTACGGAATGGATACAGTCAGCAGCAAAATTATTGAATCACTAGTATTTGTTGAGTAAATATTTGTCGAGTCATGATCATAGTATGATGCTGTTTATAAAAGAGTGATTTGGTGATAAAAATTACCAATCAAACTAAAAAATATATGTATAGAAAATGTGGATGTAGGCTTCAATAATTTTGCTGCCGATTGTATCTAGCTTAGTGGATAAATAGTACGGCTGAGAAGGTGCTCTGTGACACAGATTATCATGCATATAGGACACTCCCGTATGCTATAGTGACCAGATTCGAGTACCTTTATAATAGAGAATTTTTAAAAATTGCTAAAATTATCCAATTGCGGATGTATTTCTTCATTCTTAATAAATAAGCGCTAAAAATGAAATATCAATGATAACTAATTTGCATGCTACAATTTTTCAATATTTAGAAAAATGCCTTCAAAATAAAGGCTGATCCCAGAAAAAGGGGATATTTGGTCACAGTAGTGTATGCCATAGTGACCGGGATAGAATACCTTTATAAGTGAAAAGAGTTAAAAATTATTACAATCACCCATCAGTGATGCAACCTTTTTATTATTCAAAAAGAACACAAACAATAATTTTGACAAAAAATTTCCTTCTACAACTTTCCAAAATTTAAAAAATTATCTTCAAGAGAGGCATACCATTGTAACAATCGCAGCTCTCGTAGATCACAAGTCGGATCGTACACTCCGTAGCAAAAGTATCCGAGCCCTAGCAATAATCCCCGTCTAAAAAAGGTACACTTAATACTGATTTGTTAAATAAATCCTTGTCGAATCATGTTCTTAGACAGACTGAGAACGTGTCTCAAGAAGGATTTATTTAACAAAGCAGTATTACTTGTACTTTTTTTCAGACGGGGATTATTGCTAGTGCTCGGATTCTTTTGCTGCGGTGTGTTCGATCCGACTTGTGATCTACGATAGCTACGATTGTTACAATAGTATGCCTCCTCAAAATAGGGGACTGTCTTCTAAAACAGAGGACATCTGGTCACCTTAGTGTATGCACATCTTCACCATTGAAACGGTTAAAAAATGAGAAACACAAAACACAAAATTTTGAATATTTTACTTCATTATTCAAATCAGCTTTAAAAGATGCTATTCATCTCAAGGATTAATAATCCAATTTGTCTGACAAATTATTTTGAGAAATTACTGAATCAGACTATTTAAAATAATTTGAATGTTTGAAGAACATTTTCTCCTAAAAGACGGACGATGCAAATGAAATAAAATACGAAATCTATTCATGAAGAGCTTAATGAAAAAAGAAAATTGAAGTCGAAAATTTCATAATTTGGAAACATTTTACACACGCACATACTTACGTAAGAGACGTATCGAAAATTTGTGCAAAGTCGTGGATAGCTCTGAAACGGGAACTAATATAAGGAAAGGGCATGTGACGTCACTCGCAGTCAAATTATGGGTAAAGTGGCAAAACATTGGTATTTCCACCAATACAGGTTGATCTTTTGCCAGTCGAGAGTGGCAAAGATTGATTAACGGAGCGTTTGCTTGTAAACATGCACTTTTCTTATTAAAACCAATGTAGCAGGTGTACAACTAGACATCATAACCTTCACATGTATAAATTTGCAACATTCTACGATCAGTCATTTTTGAGATATGCGAAATACGAAATCTATTTCGCAAATCGGGATTACTATACTTCCTTAGTCTTTGTATGAAGAAGTAAAAAAGGAAGATGACAGGGGGCTTTATCAATATTTATTTACAATCAGCGAATACTGTATTACCATTGAGCATTGATTGAATCAAAATAAAAATGAGAGTAAAACCCCGTACAGTTTAGCTTTTATTTTGAGAGGAACTGGAATTCTGTTCATACTATAACTCCTAATTGTTTGAATTTACACCATATTTGTTTGGGGTTTTCATATAAATAGTTCAATATTTTTGGCTATTAAATTATGCAAATGAAATTTTTATAAAACCTGCGCATGCGCAGTTAAAAATTATTTAGTAAAAATGTTTCGTAAGATAATTAACCTATTTCGTAAGATAATTAACATTTTTTAATTTTAATTGCAGTGTGCTGTGTCTAATGTAGTGGGCCAGTTTCCTAAAAATGGCTTTGCACTTCAATTGCTTATAGAAACCGTTATATCTCCACGAACATAAGAGGTACCCTCATACAAATTTGTATAAAGAATGAAAAGAATTCTTATAATCATATGCTATAGCCAAAATGCATTTCAAGTATTGCATTTTACAGGGTGATGCAAAACATTTTGAATTTTTTGAGTTTTTTACTGATCTCCTTTCGTTTTCAGGAAAATAATTTGACTGAAATATATGAAATGTAACATGTTTTTTACACTCCAAAAGTTTCAAGAGGATTCTTAAAGAATTTTCCTAGATATTTGACAAAACATTTAAATACGAAAGCGTCCAATTACTTGTTGGTATGCAATGTAGATGAAAATCTCTCGATCTTAAAGTGTTAATATTAAGGCAAAACTTAATATATTTTTGTCAATCCAAAAAATCCAATCTGATTTCAGACATACAAATATTTTAATTTAATCCGGAGCATTGTTAGCACCTGCCTTTTTTTTAAATTACTTTTCTGGGACGTTGGGGGGTGGGGGGTAATCGGTAATCATATTTAATTGTAATTACATATTGGAGGAATTTTTTCTATCAATAAATTGGCGTGAAAAAAGGGCGGACAGTGCTCCGAAATTGTTTTAAATGTTGTAACTATAAGTGTATTTAAAGTTAAATATTCAAAAATAGGCAATTTCGAATATGTAATTCTAAATGTAAAAACAAGAATTAATCTTTAAAATATAACTTAGATTCAGCCAAGATTTCTATAAAATAATATAATAAATGCTTAATGATTTTTGCATTGAATGATGTCACTTTCTGTGTGTAAAAATGATATGTTTCGAAAATATTTTAAACTATACAAGCACTTTTATATATATATATATTAGAATATAAAAAACATAAAATAAAGAAACTATAAGTTCAATTAAGTTGAAAATTTTTATTTATATTTTATAGTTTACAGTCAGTAACAAAAGTGTCCGAACGCTAGCAAAAATCCCTATGTAAAAAAAGTACAGTTCATACGGTTCTGTTAAATAAATCCTTATCGAATCATTTTCTTAGACTGATTAAGAAGAGGATTCAACAAGGATTTATTTAACAAAACCGTATGAAGTGTACTTTTTTTACATAGAAATTTTTGCTAGTGTTCGGACATTTTTGTTACCGACTGCACATAATTATTGAAAGTAATTTCATTGAAAAGAGATCCAGTCTCCACAACAAATAATATTATTCTCTAATATATATATATATATATATTTGCTGTAACAAATTTCTAACACTCATTTAATATTAATATTTAGTTTTGTATTTTTTTCATGCAATATTGCATCCCTTTTGAAAATCAGCCAATTTTGTAATTGTACTCGAAGTACCTCTTTTGTTTGAGAAAATTTTACATTACCATTCAGTAACAATAAAATTCTATTTAAACTTTTAGGGTCGTTTCAAGATAAAAATATCTAAACTTAGGGCTGGAAAATGTTCTGGGTAAAAAAAAAAAAAAAAAAAAAAAAAGACTTTGAGTTCTATGTGCATGCAAAATAAAATATTTTTATTAAAGTCTTCGAACTTCATTTGAAACAAAGGTTTGCTTCTTATTATTTCTTATTTAATGTTTACTGCCAAAGAAATTTACATAATTTCTAATTTATTTTATCAGTTATTTTTCAGCGTTTTCGTAAAACGTAGCTAACATTTTAGGACGAATTATGCCTATTATTTTTATTTTTGCACTTATAAACGACATGATTTTTCATTCCAATAATTGAAATAATAAATTATTCTGTATTTTTAACAGACATCTTCAATTTCTCAAGTTCATCACCCTGCAGCTTTCATGGGATTTCTTTGCAACTTTGTTTACTTAATTTTTCAAACTGTTATCAGTTTTAAAGTGCTGGGACACACAAAAATGGCTTATTTTCGATTAGTAATTATACTCATTTGTGGTATTTCTTTCGTATTTTGTATCCTTTTTTGTGTAAGTCTTAATTTACAAATTATTAATGTTTTAATTTCATGAGAAAATATTGTGATTCTGTATTAAATATTAAATGCATGTTATATATATATATATATATATATATATATATATATATAATCCTTTTGATAGTAGAAGCAAAGAATGAGAACGAAGAATAGTTAGTCAAACAATTCACCAAAGAGACATACACACGCCAAACAAAGCAACAAGATTTCCCAAATTGATTCAATTATCAAATTCAACAATAGCACTGACGCCAATCCACTGTACAACAATACCTGTTGAAATTTGAAATAGGACCGTGTAATTAGACTCTGATGAAAAGAAGGTTGACTCTAGGACAATATTTCAAGGTGGAAAAACAGAACCCTGTAATGAACAATAATGACCCATTAAGCGCAGTAGAAGCCAAGCAACAGACACAAGATCACCAAAACCATAAACAGCAATAAGAATGAACAAATTCTCTATGTAGGAGAAGCTCAGAAAGGTGAAAAAAAAATCCTCAGGGGATGAAATACACATATTTAAAGAAACCAAATTTAATTTTTAACAGCTCGCAAAACAAACGATACAACAAACCAACTCAACCAAATCCAAACAGAAAAACTCAAAGGGTAATAAACGGTACTAAATCCAGGGAAAAAAACAACCCAAGAAAGGGAGGAAGGAGGCAAGCAGCAGGACTTGTGACTTGCCTGTGGGGTTAAACTGGTTTTACGCCGGTAACACTCCCCCAGCCTGTCAAGACCAGATTAGGAGACACATGGATACAAAAAAAAAAAAAAAAAAAAAAAAAGCAAAACCCCATAGCAAATAAAGAACAACGAAACTAAGAAATTTATTGATTGATTACAAACCCATAATAAAAAAGGACCCCGAAATGAATCAAACGAAACAATGACAAATTATTTTCCAGAAATACAAAAACAGAAAACCCTCCAGAAAAAAAAAATATTAACTGAAAATTAATAAAACCAAAACCTAAACCCGTAAGAAAAAATCACCCCGAAATGAAAGAGAAGCAATTTAGACACAATCCATCCTGATGTATTGAAACACAAACCAGAAAAAATAAAATAAAATAAAAACACGAGCCACAAAAACTAAATTCAAAGCACGAGCAAAGCAGAGAACTTAACAGGAGAAAATTACATTTTAGAAGTTGAGTTGTATCATTCCTTGATAACTTATTTAATAACCAATTTTCAACCAATTAATTTTTGGAATAAAATTAAATGCAGCAATCCTTCCCACATTTTTTTTAGTTTAATTCAACATCCTACCCAACCATCCAACAAACAACGCCACCCAGCCTCCTTAATCAAACATCTGCGCCCACCCATCCTTCACATTCTTTATTGTCTTTTATTATTTTTTAATTTTTTTAACACATATGAGTGCTTTTTTTTTTTTTTTGTGTGTGTGTGTGTGTGTGTGTGTGTGTGTTTGACAGATACAATTATTGATATACCAGTGAATAAACAAAATTTTTTGGGAATCCCATATTTAAGGTTTCCTTAATAAGTTTATTGATGTTTTTATTTTTATATTTATCAGAACATAAATTATTGATTCGATATAAGTGATTAAAAATGGTATTTCTGAAAGCAAAGAGATGCAGGCATGATTTAAAATGAGTAAACCAATTTACTTTAAAGTTAAAATCTTGCCTTTTGTCATAAATATCAATGTGAATTTTATTAACATAGAAATAAAATTTAAGATCGAGAAAGTTTATGATTTTATCCTTATGCATAGTCTTAGTCAATTTTAAATTTGAAGGATAGTCTAAAGTAATTGAATGAGATGACTTATTATTAATGAATAAAATTATGACATCATCAATGTATCGGTATAGTAACAGATTATCAAAAGTAAATTTGCACTCATAATAATATAGATAAAGATCAGCCAGTAAACTCGAGCTGCATCCCCCTTGCGGGATGCCCACTTAAAAAAAAAAATAATAATAAATGAGGTTATTGTGTAAAATATAATTTTAGATGATGAAATTAAGAAGAGTCTAAAATTTTCAACATCAAAGTTATTAGGTAATTTAATCTGAGCTTTGTAATTAATGAACAGATTATTGATAATTTGATAAAGGTCAGATACAATAATATTATTAAACAGATCCTGAAAATCATAAGTGATAATATTTTCTACATTATCAAGGTGTTTCATATGGTAAATGAGTTGGTAACTATTTTTAAGGCAGCGGTAGTTTTGATCTTTACAAATGATGTTATAAACATGTGTCAGAATATCAAGAAGCAATTTATTGGCATTATTGTTGTATGTGTTACATCTAGTAGTAACCGTTCTGAATTTAATAGGAGATTTATGGAACTTAGGTATTAGTACAATGTAAGGATAGTTGAAATTATTAAAAGTAAGCTTTAATAATTTATAATAGCTGTGAATTTTTCTATTATTAATGATAACATTATTTTTAGTCAATGACAATGTACAATTATTGGATATTGAGCTGTTTAGAAGAGATTTGTAATACTGTTTACAAGTAATAGCATAGTTATTAGGTGATTTATCGACATAAGTTATGACAAAATTATTTTGTAATTCTTTTATTGTTGTGAATAAGTCATGCTTGTTAAATTGTATTATATTACAGTACTTATGCTGTAATTCTTTAGTTTATTTAATAAAGCTAAACATTTCCATTGACTAAAAAATGCTAAAGGTTTATTGCATTTAATAGAAATTTTTTCAATGAACAAATCCAGATAATAAGTAAACTGTTTGATAATTTGAGAAATATTGGTTTTAGAAGGAAGTCGAAATTTAGATCCATATTCCATAAATTTTCGGAGTTTGCAATAATTAATTATTTGCAGGTTACCAGTAATTACATGACCATGTGCAATGTCAACATATTTTTCAAATGAAGGATCGCTGCATTTACATGTCAAATCATGACTGTTAGCTGTGGACTTTGAAACATAGTTGTAATTGAAGATTTTCCTACCAAGAGGAATAGGGTACAGTCGGTAACAAAAGTGTCCAAACACTAGCAAAAATTCCTATGCAAAAAAAGTACACTTCATACGGTTTTGTTAAATAAATCCTTATCGAATTATGTTCTTACACTGACTAAGAATAGGATTCGACAAGGATTTCTTTAATAAAACCGTACGAAGTGTACTTTTTCTACATAGAAATTTTTGCTAGTGTTCGGACACTTTTGTTACCGACTGTACTTAAAGGTACATGAGATATGTACATCATTGAGCGGAAAGAGGCAATCTTTATCATTTATGATAGAAGTAATGTTAATGTTATTAAAAACCTGGTTTGAAAAATTGACAATAATTTGAGAATTTGTATGAGCATTGTGAGGTTTTTTATTAGTTTTTAAATTAATTTTTTTGATTTTGAACATGATAATATCAGAAAAAATATCAGAAAAATGCTGATTGAGAGATTGACTAAGAAACACTTTTGAATACTTAATTAAATTCTTTTTTTAACAGCAAAAATCAATTTTCGTACTTTAACCCAATCATACATAACAAGATATTGAGACTGCACCTCTAAAATATGCTTGAGCATTGTATTATGAGAAATTATATATTCAATAGGTTTTGATCCACGTTTGTTTCTAGTAGTTTTATGATAAATTTTATGGTTAAGCTGTTTATAAATATATATATAGTGCGTAAAGTTCATAAATATATATTCATAATATATATGAATATATGTTTATAAATATATATATAGTGCATAAATATATATATAGTGCACAAGGTGTTTTTTAGTTATTATTACAGTTCAAAGTTGTAGGTTAATTAAGTCGTTCCTAACAGCCTGGGATAAAAGTTCCGTTTTTTTTTTTTTTTTTTTTTTTTTTTTTTACGAAAACGAAATCATGCCGGAATAAATTTTTCATTTAAGTACATTTATTTTAACACATTAGCTATGTGTTAATATAAATGTTCTTAAATGAGAAATTTATTCCGATATGCATGTAGGATTTCGTTATCACACAAAAAAAAAAAAAAAAAAAAAAAAAAAAAGCCAAACTTTCATCCCTAAATAGCATCACTTTTTTACAAGACTTTCAAATTAAGAACTTACTTTCAACTTACTTTTTTTTACAAGACTTTCAAAGTAAGAACCTTCAGAAGTGTTACAGTAACGCAACCTAGTCATAAAAGTTTGTTTGTAAATCCCCCCTCCCCCTCAATTCAATCAAACGTTTAAAATTTTCATATCTGATTGCTTAGCATTGCTCCAGTAGGCTCAAGTCGATGTTGCAGACCACTGTCGTAGTAACAGAGTTGCATTTTCACCAGAAAAATACAAATTTTTAAAAATGAAAATACGACCATCGGTTTGTATTGACATTGCCAAAAAAGCTGGGACTGACATAAAACGAATTCCTTTTATGCCCTCCCTCCCTGCACGCATTTGTAACACCCTCTAATGAATTTCTAAAAAAGTTTTAAGTTCATAGTCGTAGGTTAATTAAAAAGCACATCCATGTTATATTTCGTTGGATAATGTATTCTTTGGTTTTTAAGGAGATGTCAGGACATGGAAAATTTATTTCGCCGCAAAGTTGCACAAAATTGTAGTACACTGTGATGATAACAACATGTTAAAACAGTAAATCGTACTAGCGAGAAAAGAGCCTTTAAAGCTACAATAGTAACTTAAGTATAAATTATTTTCATATTCATTGAACACTCGTTGGGCGTACTTGGTAACCTGCGAGACTTCTGTGTGAAAGTGATTACAGTTTGATGTTGCTCAAAGAACACATACTTCACAAAATTACAGTCATAAAAATGTATTTCAATTGGATTTATTTAAACTAGTTTAGCACGTAAAATTAAAAATGTGTTTTTGCTAAATTTAACCATCCCGAGTAATAAAAGGCTATTGACTAGAAGACTTTTTTTAATATTAATATGTATATTATGATAAGAGTTTGGCTTTAAATTCTGTATTTGAAATCATTTTATATTTTGTTCTAAACCAATAGTTCTTAACCAGTACTCTATGAACATGCAAAATTCTTCTCGATAACCGAATGCTATTGCTTCATTTATAAATTGTTAGATATAGTCTTTTTAATTTATTATGCGGTATGACAATGACGCTAGATGGCAGATGAAACGCGTCAAATTTTGCTAAAACGTTGAATCCTGACTTTATACGCTTTTCAAGTTTTCGTGTTCAACCGGGAGTTGAAGTTATTGGTGAATACCACAGTAAGAGCTTGATTCGACAAGGATTTATGTAACAAAATAGTATTAAGGTACTTTTTTTATATAGGAATTTTTGCTAGTGCTGGGATACTTTTGCTGCCGACTGTAATTGTACTTTTTTTTGTGTAGGAATTATTGCTAGCGCTCGAATAATTTTGCCGCCGACTGTAACACTAGATCCAACTGGTGACTTTGACTCTTCCAACCAAACACTTTATGGACAACTAGACGCGATTTACAGTTGTGAAATTTTTCAGTGTATATACACTGCAGCAGTTCTAATACTTCTGTAAAATGTTAATTTTGTCTTATGAAAGTTTTGTTTTCTTTATTATTTATTTTTGTTTTCTTTTTTTTTAGAGAGAGAAAAGAATGTAAATTTTTATTGACTTTCATAAATTTCTACTTACCATAAATTTAATTTTTTTATTTATACGATTAATGGTTTACTGAAAATATATCTAACAGCCAACTAGGCTTTAAAAATTCTGCTTTAAACGAAGTAAATATCTTTAACTTATATGAGGCTCAACATTCGGTCTAATTGGAAAGTCTATGTGGTCAGCTGACTACTGGGCTGGGAAGAAGCAACCAGGAGATAAAGTAAGTTTTTTTATCTTTTTTCTCTTTTCCATTTCTTTTTCTTTTTCTTTTTCTTTCTCTCTTTTTTTCTTTTTCTTTTTATTATTATTATTATTATTATTATCATATATATATATATATCTATATATATATATATATATATATATATATATTTAGAGGGAAATGCAAAGAGTTTTATTGACTTTCGTGAATTTTACTTTCCCTAACTTTAATTTTTTTTTTGTTGGTTTGGTTTTTGAAATTCTACTTTAAACAAAGTGTCATTAATATATATTTGACTCAACATTCGGTCTAATTGCTAAATCTCTGTGGTCAGCTGACTAGGAACTAGTTGACTGGGAAGCATCAACCAGGAGAATGAGTAAAGTTTCTCTTAAGGTTCTGTTTTGAAATTTATATCGAAATACACATGTAATGAAATTATCCAAACAAATCAATTGAAAAGATACACCTAAAAGAGAAAAAAAAAATAAGAAATTTAGAATTGAATTTCAAGATTACCCTTTAAAAAAATGAGTTAAAAATATTTAAATAAGTTGACAAAAACATATCTTTGTCGTCATTTGACACCGAGAAATGAATATAATCAGCTTTTCTGTAAAATAGGATTAATAATCTTGCTATGAAATATTATAAAATAAAAGTGTAAAATTTATCTTTTTGCGTTTCCAATTTTTATTTTATTTGACTTTTATTTCCTTTGTTATATAATATCATATACTAAAATGCTTTAGTTTTCTCTTTATTCTTTAGAGGGGAGATGACTTTCTGTGCGTATAACAACTTTTAAGGCAAAATTTAAAAAGAATATGGGTTATTAAAGCATTCTTTAATTTTATAAACTTCAATTAATATGCACTTTTACGTAGCTCAATTCAATATATTACTTATAAATATTTTTGAAAAAAGAAATTACAAAAATTCATATCGCTGTGGAAATTTTCCATGCGGAGAAGTTTAGCATACAGCTCCTTCTTTATATATGCATAAAGAAATATTTTTCATCACGTAAGTACGTACAGGTACAGGTATAAGATATACCAATTTTTACTCATATTTTAATTCACTATATCTGAAATAATGAAAGCAGTTTCTGTGGGAATATATTCATTTTTGTATTTTTATTATTTTTTATTGTTATTTATTACTGTTATTATTATTATTATTATTATTATTTTGAGATCCTTACCTTATGTAATTTATATCTACCAAAAGAGCTTAAAAATATTTTTGAAGGTAGTATAATATCTCCATAAAGTCTCGACAAGTTTTCAGTATTTGAAAAATTCAAATGACGTCGAGTTGTAGAAAAAATACTGTATCTGCCTGAAGGCATAAAATAAGTTCATTTCCCTTTCCAGATATTTATTATGTACTTTACTAACAACCAATATTTTTCGGACTATTCCTTTGCATATAAACATATTAAGGATTACCCTATAAACATTTTTCTTTCTTCGAGATAAATTACAATGAAATTTCTATATCATATACCAACCGGCAGATAAGAAAATTTACCTATAAAATTTCAGTTGTTTAAAAAAGTATTTAATGAACTTTTCCAGTGGAAATGTTCATTATCATTAAATTATTTTCAAATCACTAGGATCATCATTAAAAGACGTCTGTCTGTTTGTTTTTTTATTTCTAGGAGAGGGGAGGGCAAAGAGTGTTTGTTCATCTATAATTTCTTAACGGATACTTACTTAGGCTTTGAATTTCTTTTTTGTTGGAAGGTCTTGCCATGAAGGAGGTCCCATTATAATACCATTAAGATCTAAGCAAAGGATATTTATCATTATATCATTTCTATATTTGTTTTAATCTGTTAAATATATAAGCTTTATTTTTTTCTCTGGAGCCTCATTTGGTAACCTAGTCCTAGTATGAATAACAGAGAATCGTCAATTTCTTTTTTTCAAGCTACGTCTCTTTTGAAAGTTTATATTTTTTATATTTTTTGATAGTGGATACTCTTATACTACGTGCCTCACAGGGTTAATGGTTACGAATGCAGCCCACCATCCCTTATATTTCTTAAGCCTTTTTAATTTAATGTATGTGGATTCCATAGATCGTTTTTCCCCCCTCATATCGCAACCCGATCAGAAAAGCGACACGGCTCAAAAATGCAAAATTTGAAAAAATAAACTGAAAGATAACGATTATACATTGATTAGCATTATAATAAAAGTAACACAACTACCTTTCAGGAGGATAATTTTTAGGATAGACACGTAACGTTTTTGTGCAAATTAGGACGCTTTATACAGATTTTTTAATGATATAAACTCAAAATTGCTATTTTTCGAGTTGTAACACTTTTCTTGCAGGTTGTGATATGTGGATTCGCCTTATAACGTCTTCCTGTCGTTATGTTCTGCAGTACGAATATTTTCATTGAAAATGAAAAAAAAAAAAAAAAAAAAAAAAAATGAAAAAAAAAAAAAAAAAAAAATCAACTCTATAAAGCATTTATAATTACTATTATTCAAACTACTAAAAATAAATTGAAAATTGAAATAAAATGAAATTGTAAACTGACAAATAAACATTGACAAATAAAATAATTTCCCTCGCTAGTCAGCATAAACTTTACAATCAATCATAAGTTGAAGTTGGCGTAAAATTAAATAAAAATTGATTCATTCAATATTAAATAGAAAAATTAAATTAAATTCAAAATATACATCTCACTTTGGCCTCTTCAAAACACAGCTGAAAACTACATAGATTCAAATGAAACAACTAAGGTTTCACAAGCAGCAAAAGTTTGCAGCGAAAACTCTAGTTACTTTATAAAAGTATAAATACGGATATTGGTGAGGGTGTTTACTGCCCTATGTGTTTGTTACAAATTGATGAATAGTATACAGTGATAAAATAATGAAGAAAACTATGAAGATGGATCATTGGGGACAACAGCGTTTGTAGCTATCGGTTTTAGAACAAATCTGTAAAAGTATTATAAATTTTTATTTAATTTTTTCGTTGACATAAAAAACTATGATTAATTTCAGTGTTTATATTGTATGGCTAATTAATTTATTTTAAACTTTTAAGCGCAATTTACCATTTTCTTTAATGTTAATTTTCAATTTATATTTAGTAATTTGAATAATAATTATAATTGTTTTTTAGAGTCGGCTCTTTTTTTTTTTTTAAGTTTTTATTACCAATTTGACACAAGTAAAATAAATTAAATAACATAAACTATTTTTAAAACCTATATAGGTTTATAATTTTTCTATTTGTGATATTTATAATTTACTATAAATCAAAAAATTTTTTTAGCTTTGTTTTAACTGTAAAATAAAGTAAATATAAAGGGACCCCCCCCCCCCCTTTTTTTTTAATTATTTATCTAAACATTTTATTTTATTTATTTTTTTATTTTATAATTAAACAAAGCTGTTATATATATATATATATTCTTTTATTATCAAACATGATTTAATATCAAATGATTGTATATATATATATATATATATATATGCCTGTGTGTAAGTTATAAAAAATTATAAATATTTCAAGTAGAAAAATATAATTATATAACTTATATATTTTTTAAAACATTAAAAAATATATATTATTTTTTATTAAATTTTTAAAATTGTAGGCTTAATTATTCAAAAGTTTAAATTTTCAATTGCACCCGTACAATTTTTCCACTGCAGCTTTAATGGTAAAATAAATGAATAAATAAAATAATCAAATATATATATATATATATATATATATACAAACAAAACTCTGAATAACAAAAGTAGAAATACAGCAAAAACAGATGAAAAATTTTAATAATTAAAAAATAAACCAAAGTGTAAAATAGTTAGCCGGTATACTTAAATCTTGGTTTGAGATTCCTAAGTTGGTTTGATTATGTATAAATTGCGTAATTGCTTTTACCTTGTTAATATTAGAGAGCAGCTGAAATTTTACTTCATGCACAGAAAGGTAAAAAACAAGTTGTTGTCGAAAAAAAAAAAGTATGTTGATTAACTTTTAAAATCTACTTTTAAAGATATCGTACATTTGGAACATTTGTTTGCTTGTAATAATGTAAAGGCATCGGAATCCTGTGCTATAATTTTTCAAGAAGCGGTATTGATTGGAGAAGTAAGCATTTGATATGTTTGGATAATAATTATATAAGCAATTAAAATCATTATTTCTCTGTAAAATTATTTTTTATTTTCCGTAATTTAAAAAACAAAATTTAGTATTGTTTTAAATAAATTTAAAATATTTAAATAAATACTTAAAGAGAAGTTTCTTTATTTTTACCTCATTCTGTAGTTAAAACAAAGCTAAAATTTATTTTTTAAGTTATAGAAATTCATTGTATTTTTAAGTTATAAATATTACAAACAGAAAGAATTATTTATTTTTTATTCAAGAAAATTAAATAATTATTTATTATAATTTTGAATTGAATTATAAAAGAAAGTAAAAATAAAAAGTTTAAATGAAATAAATGATTAAAGAGAGAGAGAAAAGAAAAGTAATTCCCGTAGGTAGCATCGAACCCAGGACGTCTGAGTGACAGCCGCTTACTCTAGCAAGTACGCCCCTGGAACGTTGACTAGTTTACGAAATTTACTTGTACTTAAAGATTACTGAAACTTTAAAGGCTTTTTTCTCGAAATTGGCTTTCTTCTCGAATATTTTTTTCCCACACTATCTTTATTCATTTATTTATTTATTTAATAATTACTCTTGTCTTTAAACGTTAATATAAATAATCCTTAAATCGAAGATTTACCTCATATGATTTTGCGCTTAAAATCAATAATGTATCATTTATCTAAAACTTTTCATATTATAACCATCACAGACTGTAAGAAAAGTGATGATAGAGATAATTTCTAATAACTTACGTACTCATATTTTTACTGATTTTATACCGATTATTACACTGATATTTAAACCGTTTATTATATTGATTTAACATTAATAAATACAGGGATGGAACACGGGCGCAAAATTCATACCACTATGAATGTGAGAAAATTTTCTACCTCTTAAATCAACGATATTATAGGTATGGAAATTTCTTAAACAGATTCCGGTATGAATTCTGCGCCCGTGTTCCATCCCTGTAAATTGAAGTAAAATTATTTTTTCGATGTTAAATTAAATTAAAATCTTTTTGGAAAGCAAGATGTTTATTTTTGGATAGGATGTCTATACATTATTTGTAAGAATTTCTAAATGTAAATAGTCATAGTTTCCAATATTCGTTAATTTTCAATTCCATTATTTTTGTTAAAATATTTTTGCTTTCTTTAAAGACTAAAATTCTTCAATTTAATGTCAAAAAAAAAAAAAAAAAAAAAAAAAAAAACCTCTTTTAAAATAGTGGCATTTAAAATGTATAAAAATTGGCAACTATAAAATAGCAATAAAATGCTCCTGAATACTGGTGTTGATTTACAATTGTGTCATGTTTTTCCATTTATAAACATTTGAATACAAATTTCCTATTCGTGAAATGTAGCTATAGTATCATTTTAAAATTCAATATTGCTTACATATAAACTTTCTTAATGATGTAAGGATATTTTATATATTATCGAGGAATAGATTTCATAGATAATACTGAAAAATTGCTCTTATCTTGTTATTATACTAAACAATTTTAATTGTAGAAATAATTGTATATTTTTCAGGGCTTTGCATATTTCGTCATTGGTTCCTGTTTTGAGTGGATCATAGTTTTCGTCGTCGTTCTATTTTTTACAACATACATTTTTGAGTTTAAAAAGTCAACTTTGAATTTTGAAATGGAATTAACAACAGGGAAAAAATTCAACTCTTTTTAAATCTCGACCTTCTACATCGATGAATGAAAGCAGCACAAACTTCAAAATGTTGTCTTTTATATGAATTGTACATGTGAAAATTTCCCCCTTTTCCTAATAAAGCAGAAACGAGAGCTGAAATTATCTTTGACAGATTTGAGAGTTTGTTTGATTTTTATTTGTTCCTTCCTCTTTTATTTATTTATTTATTTATTACTGAACTTTCATTTATTATAAACTTAAGAGACAGGTTTTTTTAAAAATCGGACAAATCGGACAGGCTTGGATAGTTGATATTTTTAATTATATTGAAATTTTTAGAATATGTTCTTTATATAAAATTATTTGACACGTGCTTTAAATTTAGAAAAAAAAAAAAAAAAATCTCGAGTGTTTTTTTTTTCTTTAAAAAAAGTGGGGGGGGGGGGGAGGGGGGGATGGTTAAAGATGAAGGTCGTCTACTAATTTACGAAAAACATACCAATTTACGTAAGGTTATATTATTTTGCGCCAAAAATGAATCATGGTATTGACGCTGTTATTTTGTATTCTACTACTTCCTAACTGTTAGAATATAAAAACTTATGGTTGACTTTTGGCGCTAATGTCAAAAATCATTTAAAGTTCTACAAAGAAAGAAAAATATATCTTTGTATTTCAGATAATATATACAATATATGTGTGGATAACTCTTCAGCAAAAAAATATTTGACCCTGAAATTCCGAAAACCTAAATGTTGCTCGACTTTAATAGTGATTTACTGCTTGCGTCAAGAGTGACTATCTATGAAATTAGTCAGATAAAAAACCTTAAGTAAAGCAGAAACAAGATCAATTCATAAAAATATAATAACTTTTTAAACATTTATGAAATGCGGCTTTATACTTTGTGCTGAACATGTGTTTTGTGGCCCTTGTTAAATGACTTCGATTACTTTATTTCAACATTTATTAGTGTTGTACATGAAAATTTTACATCAAAATCACTTTAACCCATTAACGCCCGAACTAATTTTGCAAAATATTATTAGCTGATTATTTCACTTCTAAATTAATATAGACAACTGACAGTAAAATATATTAACTTAAACAATTCTTCTGATAGTTTTAAATTTAAAGCTTATCCTCATTTATTGACGTTTAGTGTTCTAGCGAAAAAACTTCGAGATAGAAAAACTTTGGGATAACATATTAATTTCTTATTATATGTTGACAATGATCTCGAAAGCAGTAAAGTATTATATTATATATATTATTATTCAACTTGATTTAAGTTAGTATATCGGCGCAACACGCAAATAAGTGTGCGATGAATGAAAAATCATAAAATGACTATCCAAATTATGAAATAATAATTAATACTAGGCACATAAAACTTTCAGGGATCATTTACAGTGACGCTATAAACTATCACTAAAAAACAGAAATCATTCCAAGAAACCACAAAAAATATACGTGCCATTTTATTAGCTGTCCTCAAGTGAGGACACTGGCAGCTAACGGGTTAACTAAATGAATTGCTATCTAAACACAATATCTTCTTAATAATAAAAGCCCAAGATTTCACGGGATAATGCTAAAACTAACATCATAGCTACAATATTATATAGAAAATAAAAAATAAATTTTTATCATTGGTTTGTAGGAATGAAAAAAAAAATGGGATTTATGAGAAGGGGATTTATTAGAAGTAATCACAATAAGGGGATTTATCAGAAATTATCACAATAAGAGGATTTATCAGAAAAAAATCATCACAATTACAACAATATACATATGGTAACTTCATCAACTTTTATGTAATGCGTCTCTATACTTTGTGCTTAACAAGTGTTTTATAGTACTTGTTAAATAAGTTTGATTATTATGATTTCAATATTTAGTACATAAAAATAGTACAAAAAATTCTTTAAGGATCCTCTCTTCCAGTTAAAATTTCGCCGTCTCCAGTCACCAAGTCCAATGTAGTTCTATAGGGAATTTTTTTTATAGAATTACTCATTACTTAATGTATTTTTTAAAATGCCGTTTTCACATTCGAAGAATTCACAACTGTTATTTAGTACTTTGTTTCCTAAAAATTGAATTTTTAAAATTTTCTGATTTTTAGCTGTAAATTAAAATGTAAAAAAATTAAACAAAATTTTTTTGGAAAACAAGTTCTTATTTAAGGGTTGAGAGTTTTTTGAAAGCGAAATAATTAAATAATGAGTAATTGTGGAAATAAAGTTCCCCATACATTTATATGGGATTTGGTGACAGGAGATGGAGAAATTGTAGCAGAGAGAGAGAAGCCTTAAAGAAGTTTTTAGGATTTGTTTTTTGTACAATTACAATTGTAATACATATTGAAAAAAAACTAACCGAAGTTATTAAAAAAGTGTCTCAAAATACATGTTCAGCAAAAAGTACAGAGCCGCATTACGTAAAAGTTAAAGAAGTTACCATATATACATTCTTACAGTTATGATGTCATTCTTTTTCTGCTAAATCATCCTTCTTTTCCATTGTTTTTTATTCCCCCAAATAAAGGATAAAAAACGTATTTTCTGTATTTCAATACAATTTTGTTTCTATGACGTTAGTTTTAGCGACATCCCAGTGAAACTTTGGTTTTTATTATTACGAAGGTATTATGTTTAGCAATTCAGTTAGTTAAAGCAATTTTGATGTAATATTTTAAATGAATTAGTATTAAATATTAAAATAAAGTAATTTAAGTTGTTTAACGAGTGCCACAAAACATATTTCAGCACAAAATATACAGCTGCATTGCATATAAGTTTAAGAAGTTACCATAGGTTTGTGAATTGATATTGCAGACCTTGCAGCGTTCTTAAAATTTTACATTCATTGCTCATTTTATTATAGTGTCACTGTTACTTTAAAGCAATACTTTTTTACATAATATTTTAGCATTAAAATATTCAAGAAAAATTTCTTTTTGACATTAGTGGTGGCAGTATAATAAAATGCGAGTAAAATTTTAGGAAAGATGCGAGGGGTCTGGATATTGCTTTTGCTTTACTTAAGGTTTCTTTTCCGACTAATTTTATACCTCGTCATTCTTGGCACAAGCAGAAAAACCTTCAAAGTCACGGGATTTTTGATTTTTCGCAATTTCAAGGTCAAATAACTTTTTGCCTTAAATGTTAACCATATATATATTACTATTTTGTGGGATGTTTCATTAGTATGTATACCTTTGTGATTTACTTTTGGCGCAAGAAGATTTTTAGGGTCAAATTTTCGCAAAAAACACATTTTTTTTTTCTTTCTTTCTTTCTTTCTTACTTTTTTTTTTTTGTAGAATTTTGAATGACCTTTGACCTATGCGCCAAGAGTCAGCCATCAGTATTTATATCCTGACAGTTAGTGTAAAAATATTAGAATATAAAATAACTGTCTATAACATGTTTCAATTTTGGAATGAAAAATATTGCGGTACATTAATTGGTGTGTTTTCGTAAAATAACACACGACCTTTATCTTTGATAAACCCATAGATATTGTAATAATATATAGATTGACCATTGGGGGAAAAAAAGTGATTCCTTTTCACTTGGGAAAAGACGACGATTTTACCAAAATATGGCCGTCTTTCCCCAAGTGAATGCACACGAATATTTTAACAAATAAAATTTATGAATAATTTATTTTCTAAAGGTGAATGAAAAACTCCAGATACAGTTTCAAATTCATTTTTCTTTTTTTCAATACCACTTAATGGCTGATTCCAAAACTTTTTTTTTCGGCATCAAAAATCTTTGCACGAATGCATGGGGATGATAGACCTATATATATATATTACTGTATCTATGGATACCCCCCCACCTTAAAAAAATATTTCAAAAAATAAATAAATAAATAAAATAAAATAATAAATAAATAATAAAAAATAATATAAAATAAAATATAAATGTGTTTTACATAAAGATATCCTGAAAATTTCAACAAAATCTTGAGTGTCAACCAGTGGCGGATTTAAGGGGGGGGGGGCTAGGGGGCTGAAGCCCCCCCCCCTAAAAAAAACACTGACATTCACAATTGAATATTGCAATTGTAAATTTTTTATTGGTCTAGAATAGCACTTTGAAAAATCTTAGCCCCCCCCCCCCCAAAAGTCAAGTTCTGGATCCGCCACTGGTGTCAACTTTCCATATCTACCTGATTCTTAAAATATCTGGCTCTTAAATATATATATAAATATATTTGTGTGTGTGCGTGAAATATATGATGTCCATTCATTGTAAAACGAATATTTTGAGACTATATTTCAGAAAATTATCTCAAGATTTTACTACCACATGTAGGCTGTCGACAAGACAACGGAAGCATTTAAGGGGATATAATCCCTTAATGATTTGATTCTTTGAAAGAGCGAGTTTCAATTTATTTTATTTTTTCAACTATTCTACACATTCGGCTAGTAAATTTTGCACATGAAATTTTGTAAGTGCTTGCTTAGGCGCAGTTAAAAATTATTTAGAAAAATGCTCATTTTAACAGATTTGTAATATTTTTATATTATGATTGCACTATACAGGGTGATTATAATTAAAGTTACTATTTCAAAACGCTGTAATTTTAAAACTACCCATCAGAGCGATTTGATATGTTACCAGAGCAATCGTGAGGCAATGAAATTTTGTTTGGGGGCGGAAAAAAGTAGTTCCAACATGTTCCTATAGATGGCGCTGTCAGGATAATGTCAGGGGAAACGCCTAAATGGACTGATTAAACACAGGAATGTTGATAGCAACACAATGGAAAAGCAGGAAACAACAGACTTCATGGGTTTACTACATTTGTTTTAGCGAAAAGACAAGAATACGTGTTTACAGCGGAAACAGTCATAGTGAAAAAGAAAAAGAGGAGATTCATGAAACAAATACTTTACGGCACATTTTGGAACTTTTTTTTTTTTTTTTTTTTGCCAAACAAAATTTCATTGTCTCACGATTGCTCTGGTAAAATATCAAATTGGTCTGATGGGTCGTTTTAAAATTCTAGTGTTTTGAAATCGTAACTTTAATTTTAATCAACCTGTATTATATATAATATAGTATGTCAAATTTTCGAAATATGGCATTGCCTTTGTTTGAAAACTCTGCATGTTATAAATAAAAAGCATGGGAAAATTTTTCGATTTTGTTGAAGAAACCTATATATAGCCATGAATATATGCTCTATTCTCATGCAAGTGAATACACAGAATTCAAATAAATACTACAGCTACAGCGCATTTCAAGTATTATTTTTTACAGAGCGATTCGAAACATTCTTCTTCTTCTATTTGTTACGGATCTTCCTTTTGCCTTCTCGAGCAAACATTCATTGAAACGTATGATGATAACATGTTCTTTACGTCTCTGAAATTTCAAGATAAGATTCATGAAGGCATTTGAAGGCAATCCTCAAAACGTGTAAAATCAAAAGAAAAGGAAGATAAAAATTCTGAAAATTGTGATGTTCAGATATGTAACAGATAATTAAAAAAATTACTAGACACCAACAAAATAAGAATAAACTGCATTAATTAAAAATATTTAATTAAAATAGAATATACATATTTGTTACATACTTCTGGGTGACTCCATATACAAGATGCTAAATTAACTCTAAAGTCGTATCTGAAATAAACAATTATTTTCAACTAGCAGGCTACGCCCGCTTCGCTGGTCACTATATTTAAATAAATTTTCAAAAGAATTGAATTAATAATAATTTTGTTTTACACCACGTTATAGATAAAAACTTAAAAAAAAAATAAAAAATACATTGAAATTGCTCCAAACCTTGCTTCGGGTACCCGCTGCCTATGGCAGCTCTTTTTTTCCGCCCGCACTGCATCAGGCTTAGATTTCCCATGCCTGCAGAAAGATCTTTCCAGGGCACGTCAATTTGGATATTTATCGACGACAGGGGGATCTGTTATTATTTAAGAACTTCGATTCTAAAGATGACTTTATCTCAGCATCTATTAAATCTTTTAGTTTTTGAACCATATATTTTATAGCCCGTGCTAATTACACTATACTACGATTTGAATCCAACCAATGTAATAAAATAAAATAAAAAGTAGATTAAAATTTATTTGTTTTATATATATTTAATCTGTTTAATCCTTTTTACTATGTATATACTACCATTTTTCCCGATAAATACTGTAAATAAAAAAATAATAAATAAAAGGTTTTTCTTTTAAAGGAATTAATTTAAAAAAAATTAAAAATTAGAAGCTGTTCTACTGTAAAAAAAATTAAACATAACTGTTATAAATACGTTTTTAAATTTAAACTTATTTCTACTGCATCAAGATTTTACTTTCAATAAAAAAAAAAAAAAAAAATCGTTTTCAAATGAGGGTATTAAATAAAAAAATAAATTGCATAATAGCCGTTGCTAATCTACGCAAGTGATTACAGTAAAAGAATAAATCTATAAAAATGAAACAAAGAAGCCAATATTTAAAATCGAAAAAACAATTAAAAAAATTCAAATTCGCAATTCGAAAAAATCTCGATGAGGTGCACACCTGTAGGGTCCCAGGTACCTATATGCCAAATTTGGAAGCTCTGCAATCGGTAGTGTGAACAGCAGAGCGCAGACAAACACACACACAGACAGACACTTCTCTTTTTTTTTTATATAGATTAGGAAACTTTTGCCTTTAGAATGGTATATTTATTCTTGCTGTGTATGTGGTCAACCAATGGGGTAAACTTGTGAAAACATTTCCGTGTAAACTTTTTTTTAAATAATGTTCTGAAGTTTTCTATTTCGCATGTGCAACTGTTCTTCAAATAGCCCTCCTTTTTTTTTTTAATAATTTCAACTCAATCTTTAACAATAATTTAAATAAATTGTCATGAACGATCATATTCTATTTTAATTTTACTAAAAAGCAATGTAGAAAACGTCCTACTTAGAAAGATTACATACATTTATCATCAAGTAAAAGAATATGTAATAATTATATACCAAATACATAGTAAATAATTACTCTTTGTATCATTATTCATGTCCTTCTCCAAAAATGATTCTGGTTCTGAAATAAGGAGAAAATATGTTAAACGGAAGAGTTATCTTTTAGAAATCTGGTATAATAAATATTTATCATAGTGTTAGCATATGGCTATATAATTTTAAATATTAGTCGAGATGATTTTTTTCTTTTTATAATACATGTTAATTTTTCTTTCCTTATCTAATGCTAGCATCATATTTCATAATTAGCATTATTTTCTTACGTTTTTTGATAAGTTATGCTCGAAATGGAATAAATATATTATATTAATAAATTAGAGAATTGTATTTAAAAAAAAAAAAAAAAAAAAAAAAAAAACACTATTAAGGTATTAAAAAAAAAAAAAAAAAAAAATGCGCACTGTAAATGTCTGTATTCGGACTATCACTTGGTTATCTTACCATTTTTTACTTTCTCTTACCCATAAGGTAGTGAACGTACTGTTTTTGGGACAAATTTTCGAACGCGAGTTTTTGTTATATTTACATGTTCTGAGGTCCCCTGAATACGAAAATCACATTTTTAGCAAATGGTCTGTGGGTATGTCTGTGTGTGTGTCTGTATGTTATCAGCACATCTCAAAAAGAAATTATGGTAGAAAGTCCAAACTTGGTATTCTAAATGTGTATCATATAGGAATGCTACAGTAAGCTTTTCGTTAAGATCAAGCAAATGGTTCGTGTACAGGGACAATCGAGAGAATTCTAATACATTACGTCTATGGGGGAAATTGCAGGTAAGTAGATTTTAACGTCTATAGACTGCACTAAACCAAATGAAACGAATATATATTTTTTGTAATAAAGATAGTCAACTGGGAAAAAAGAAATTGTGTATGTAGGAGCCTCGCCTCCCTCCCCCCCTGGGGGGAAGTCCCCCCTCGAGGGGAGTAAATTTTCATGATGGGTATCTTTGAAAAGAGCTCGCCAATACCTTTAAAAAGAATGGTTGAACCATCGATCTGCGATAATTTAAAACAAAGTTATCCATTTTTTTTACTTTTAACGAAAAAAAATCTTAGAAAAAAAAAAAATCGTTTTTTTTTTTTTTTTTTTTTTAAATATTGAAAATAAAAAGGACTTTTTTTTTTATATTTGGTGCTATACTACTTCTCTAACATGGAAATCGTCTGCATTATCATAAAAGACAATTTTTTTAAATAATAATTTTAATAAATTATTTTTAAAAACAGAATTAATTTTTAATGAGAGCCTAATTTGAAATGTTTAACATAGGTTTACATAACATCGTTATCTTACCTTTTAATCTCCAACCTGTATTTATAGTATTAAATTTCAGGTTAAGAGAAAGTCGTGTGAGTGACACACCAGATGAAATCTCATTTTCTAAGTTTGCTATTCCTATAGCACGTTGATGTTTTCTCCTCGCGCTAAAATTGCTCTTGAAATGGTGCGCAGGTACTTTTTCTTAACACCTAATGAGAATGAGGTGATTGAGACGTGATTTTTTGAGACGTGATTTTTGAAATCACGAGACGTGATTTCAAAAAATGAGACGTGATTTTTTTTTTTTTTAATCACACTCTGAGGAATCTTTTTTTGCCTATTGATGCCATTCCGTGTGGTAATATACTTGACTTGTTTCAACGGCTTATCTTTATTCTTGATTCAGAGAAATCGTCATGGAGAACACCACTAATTCTGATAGTGGTTTGTTTCAACTGAAGAGGAGTGTGCGTTTTTCCCGCGATTTATGACAGAGTTGCTTGTTGTTTTGGGACTTTAGCTGAAAGGTGCGGCTTGTGTGTTCTTTTTAAAAATTTGAATGGGAAACAGAAAAAAAAAAAAAAAAAAAAAAAAAAAAAAACACCCTACAGTGAAGTTTTATTCTGTTTTAGAATATACTTTTTTTAGAAAGACGAAATGTTGTGATAGAAGAGAGATGGCTCTGGATTTTTTATCCCAGTCTGAATGCATGGTCATCCATTATGACAACGAGCACAAAATTTTATATTGTTAGATTCTAGTTTTTTGTTGTATGGCATACCAGTAAACAGCTGCAATATGAAATCACTTCTAAGCGTCACATATTCAGAACTTGTCAGATACCGCTGTGATGTTCTCGTCGAAATCGGAAATACTTGAGAAGTCAGTGACTAAACAATTTGTTTCCGAATTAAAACAATGCTGTAGTTTCTCACACATTATGATATTTAAAACTATTACTTTTACTTTCTGAAATATTATGACAATAAAAAGGATATGTTAGGTTGGGAGAATCAACAACTCACCTTTGGCCACCCTCCAGCACTTTCAACCATACTGATTTAACATGACACTGTTGCATCAAACACAGTTGCAGCCCACTGATTACTGCTTATTTGGCTATGAAAAGCTTAATGGTGATTTACGTCCATAAGTGATTGTGATCGAGTTGCTCCCATATGCTTTTATTTCATCAACTTTATTTCATGATCATTAAATACCTAATTAATTAAAATTAAAATTATTAACTTTTAATATTCCTCCTAATATATATCAGATTTATTTCAAAATTATTAAATTCTTAATTAGAAATTAAAATAAATAATATTTATTAATTTTAAGAAAGAGTTCAGTAATAAATCTATTGATCTCCTTTTAGCATAATGCAATATATATATTGGGGATATTAGATATGTGAGCGAGTTGCTCCCATGTGCTTTTATTTCATCAAATTTATTTCATGATCATTAAATATCTAATTAATTACAATTAAAATTATTAACGTTTAATAATCCTCTTAATATATATCAGATTTATTTCAAAGTTAGAAATTAAAATAAATAATCTTTATTAATTTTAAGAAAGAGTTCAGTAATAAATTTCCTTTTAGCATTATGCAATATATATATTGGAGATCTTAAACACAATTTAATTTTATATTCCCTGAAAAGAATCATTTTTATTTCACTGCAATTCTCAATAAATCTATTTATGTTTATAGCTGTAAAAATCCATTAAGCGATTTCCGTTATAATTATATATATATATTGTGTGTGTAACTCCAAATACACATAAAGTAATTAATTTGCGATTTGAGATAATCGAAATGCCTCATTTTTCGGACATCATGTCGCTGTAATTTATAATGATGTGCACCTGCTCCTAACCGTTATTTTGGCGCAGATAAGTTATGCCAAGTTACGGTTGCATTTTTTCAACCATCTTTTCTAAATTTAAAAATTCCCATTTGAATAACATTAAAACAAAGAAAACTTAATTGGCGCCGTGGCTTCTGGATGTTGTGATGTTACCACAATCTGGATTACAAGTGGGTAGTCGGTCATGATTGCTGGGACTTCAACTAAGATCACGGTACTATCAAGATGTAAAATTTTCGTGAAATACAAATCTCTCTCTCCTCCACCACCATTTTTAACGAATTCATAATTTATGGATTCGTTCTGGGTTTGTCCTCTATTTATATGTTTTAATATCTCAATAAAAATATTCACGGCTTTTGAAATTACTGGATTGAGATTTATTTTTAAAAAATGACTTTTGTTTTGACTTAATATTTAGAGAACTGTGGCATATCAACGCCACAGTGATGACTACGTCGTCTTTGCCAGATTCATCAATTCAACCTTGTAAATGTTCGTCAACTTGTCGAACAATGTCTTTCAGTTGCAAAAGTCAGGATCATTTTGTATTTCATTGTGTAAATGTATCAGTAATGATTGTCTATATATAAATGAGTAATTGTTCATCTTGCTTGCGTATATTTCTATTTAAATTTACTGTTTTCTCTTACATGTTCTTTTTATTAATAAAAAGGTTTATTATTATTATTATTATTGTATATTATTGAACAAACCCATCATTTATACTATTGAACAAATCATCATTTAAATGACTTCACAACATGTACTTTATAGATTTCCTTTACAAATAAGAGGAGGAGAGAGGGGGGGGATAAAAATTGGGAAAAAAATGGACCGGAAATATCCGTATTATTAATCTTTCAGCTATTCTCAACTAAAATTCATTGATGGAATTCGGCCCTCATATTTGCATACTCACTTTCCTCTAGTACTTGCACTAACTATAACACGACATATTTAACAATGCCTAAAAAAGTATTGGAGTTTAATTAGGAAGTGATGTTACATTCCTCATATAATTCCGACCTTGCACCATCGGATTATTTTTTATTTCAATGTTTATAAAACTTTTTAAACGGTAAAAATTTCGGTAATAAAGATGACCTTAAATAGCTCTTAGTTGAGTTCTTTACTGATAAGAACCAGAAATTCTGTGATCGCGGATTCATGAAATTACTAAATAGATGGCAAAAAGTCAGAAAGACGTTTGACTGATTTTTGTTCATTTTTTTGGGTAGAAAAAATGTTTTATTATTTGCACTAAAAAACTGAAAATATTTTCTCTCCGATAGAATAATTTATTTTTATAGTTATGTGCGATTTCACCTACTTGTAATGCATCATTAACTTCATTTAATATTTTTATTTTTTTATTTTTTTTTTATTTTTTTATTTTTTTATTTTTTATAAAATCATTTAAAATTTCTCTTTAAAAAAAAAGTAAGAAACAATAAAAGAAAAATTAAATTGGTTTCAAATTGCAAAACTTTTTTGATGTCAAGGTATTGTGAAGCCATAATAATGATTTAGTAACGAAAATAATATTTAAGGGGACTCGTTATCCTTTGAACAACTTTTTTTATCTAAGCATGTTACAATACCCTTTTTGCATATTATTAAGTGATTTTATTAAGGAAAATTGTTTTACCACAGAAAAAGACATTTCTATTGGTACAATTTGAAAAGAATATAAAATAATAATAATAATTTTTAAAATCTATCTTCTCTTACAATTTCTAATTTTTTGAAACATTTTTTTTTTTATTATTTTATTGTTTCTTGAAGCGTCCTCTACAACTCTAAGGATCGGATTTCTAAAAAATTAATTTGTTTGGGAGTAAAAAATGGAATGGTGATATATATGTAAAAATTCAACAAAAAATACAATTTTTTACATATCTCTTAAAAAAAAAAAAAAAAAAAAAACTTTCGATTTTATTGCAAATTCGATCCTTAGTTTTATAAAATGCACTATAATGAACATCCTGAAAAAAAAAAAAAAAAAAAAAAAAAAAGTAAAGGCAATTGAGAAATATATATTTAAGTTTTGGCGTTTTGAACATATTGATATTCTGAAAAAACACGAACTGAGAAAAAAACACATTAAAGGTTTCTTTCTCAGTTAACCTTGATGTCATTAACCTTGAAAAAATATTCCAAATCTACTTTAAATTACTTTAAATATTATTTTAAATTATTTATTATACACTAACTATAGCTATTTTCATTGAAGTTAACTATATTTATTTTATATAACTGACTTTTACTCAAATGCTTAGATGTCACACATTGAAAAGAAAATAGAGAAAAATGTATAAATACACATTGATTATACCACACTGATTATTATTTTTGCACTCTAAAGCACATTTGACTCATTTCATTATGAAATACCATAACTATAATATGATGATGCCTACATTATAAAAGAAATGTAATATTTGAAAACGTATTCATATCGTAACTTTATGTATATCATTTCTGCATAAGAACTATTATTTTCTAGCTTTCTTTTAAAAATATCCTGCACTATATGTTACGCATTCCTTCTTTTTCGCTAAGATGACTCTTTTTAAAATTGCTTTTTTAACTAATTTACGTGCAAGTCGATGTTTTTCACTTCGTCGTCCCTGTCCAAAAAAATAAATTTTCCAGAATCTAGCACAATAACGAGAATCATGGAGCCTTTTCCTAAAGGTATACCTAAAGCATTCTGCACTTCTTTTATACTGCGTAGTATACCTTTATTGAATTCACACACAGCTTCCGTTACACAGCGTTTTACACGTTCTTTGTGTGCAAATGTTTCTTTAGGGCATTTTGTCCGAATCACATTTTCGTTTGCGTTATCAGTTCCACAGTTTATGCACCTTGCCAACAGTTCGTTTGCTGCAAGCGTTTGATAAATTGGGAAAATATGAGACAAAATAACTTCTTTTATGGGTGTTCCCACAAGTAATTTATGAGAAGCAAGCTTTTCTTGTTTAGCTACTGCTGCCTGGTAGAAACACCGCGAGTCTTTCCCAGTTGGACACTTAGATTGCTAGGGGTTTTCCCCGTAGAAATGTTATGGTACAAAGTAGCATAAATAGCATTTTTCATAGCTTTTGAGTCGCCCTTATTTCTTTTTATGGTTTTCTGATAATAAGAAATTAACCTCTTTATCGTCTATTCTTTTAGTGTACCATAACCTTTACCCCCTTTGGCACGTGAATCCTTGATAACATTTCCAAAGCAGATCCTAATCTTTTACTAATATTGTTTATGCTCTCTTATTTTTTTATTTTAATGTCAGTACCCTAAAACTTTTTTTTCGGATAAGTAATTAAAAGTTTTACAATCACCATCCGATAATAGTGTTGTGTACCGAAAACCGAATGATGTTGATTGATTCCGGAGAATCATTGCTACTTCCATTTCAGAGGCAGATGAACCCGCATGATTTATGTCACAAACACTTTCCTGCAAACTGTGCCAAATGCTGTACTCTGCACTTGATTCACCTAATTCTCTTTTTGCTTGTGAACAACGACGGCAAGCTTTACTCATTATTTCAAAGTCGACCACATATCCTGTAAGGATATCAATAACACATCCAATGCCAATAAGGGATGCATGTCCACGAGTTAACCAAGAGGCAAGAGGCATGGAATCAAACCGCTACATCAGTTACTGAATCCAAACTGCTACCTTGCTGCTGATAGGAACATCTTATTTCTTTATGAATATCTTTCATTATGTTTTCTGAGGCAACATAAAATATTTTTGCACTTACTGTAAGTCCTCGAAGAAAAAGGGCAAGATATTCATTACCATACAAAATTTGTCTGTGGCTGCGTACCCCATTCCAGTATAAGAGGATGCTTGTTATGCGTAGATTGATATCAGGGACAGAATTTTCTTTTCTCTCGTTGGAGGTTTGAACTTAAAGGTAAAACAGGAACTGAAAGTTAAGTTTAAGTTGTAGGAAAAACCAAATTTCGTCCCAAGCTCAAGATTTAGCAAAGTTTGTTCATTGCAATCTGGATATTTTAATTTAACAAATAGCTCACTTATTTGTTCAAAGTTGACAATAATATAATTTTCACTGTTAGAATAATCACGTTCAGCAACTAGAGATAAGTTTTCTAGTCTTACATTGAATAGGATATTTGTTTCTCCAGCACTGACAGTTTCAGAAAAGGCACAGACATTGTTATTTTCACTACACCAACGTTTATTGTTCGTGTAAATAGCATTATTTTTACGTTTCTGGCGAGGCATATTTAATAACAAATTTATCGAAAATAAATAAGATCAAAGTATTTTATACACACTGTATAAATACGATAATATGTATACATCTAAAGTTTTGTTCGATTTTTATTATTATAACATTTGTGGGAAAAACTGATTATCGAAGATTAGCATGATCATGTGTGAACTCTCCTGACAACTCTTGCTACGTTTGTGAAGAAGTAATCTTCTCTCGTGAGAGTTAAGCAATAACGTACGTGATTGAAATGGCATGTAATCGTGATTTTGTTTGTCAAATCGGAGACCAAGATAAATCATATGCATCTCATACTTTTTGCAATACTTGTGCAAGTAACTTGCGCAATTAGATTAATAGTAAAAATCGTCCAATGCTCTTTGCAGTGCCTAGGAGTTGATGATAATCTAAAAATCTTTCAACAGAAAGTTACATTTATATAGTACCACTAATTTGAAGAGGAATTTAAAAAAAAATATAACCTATCCAAACATTATTTCAGCTATTTTTATAAGAAAAGAGAATGTGCAATAAATATAGACATTTAATCATTTTTTATAAACTTTGACTCTCTATTGATAGTTTGTTGTCAAAATAATCAATAAAAGTTATGGAGGTTTTAGATTTCACTTTGAAATCAAGAATTGTATATTTCATTAATTTCATTACCTGTATCTCCTATTTCCTATACAAGTGCTTGTTATTTAGGGAAATGTTCATAAAAATTTAGAAAACCTCATTTGAAGGGATTTAATTTCACTACAGCTTGAATAGTGTAATTTGAAATAAAGTTATCGAATTTTTTCATTTTTGATAAAAGAGAAATTTTGAAAAATCGCATTTCTTCAGCTCTCGTCTGCAAGGCACAAAATTGACTTTCTTCGACATTTAATGTTATACTTCCCTATGATGAAAATCGTTTGCATTCATAATGGGGGGAAAAAACTGATAAATAATAATTTTAGTAAGTAATTTGTAATGCGTTAAAATATTATACAGGAAAATGTAGAAGAAAGTTCTGTAATAGCCAAAAAATAATTACTTTACTCTGTTATAATATTAAATTTAAAATATTTTAGAAATTTTGTGCTATAATAACACGTAATATTTCTACTATTAAATATTATATTGCCACAATTTATTCGTTGTGTGTAATTCTTAATATAAACTACCTCGTCATTTAAATTAAAATAAAGGTCAATATAGTAAAATTATGAAAGTTGACGTAGCTAGAATTGTGTGCAGAGGATGCTATGCGTGAATTTTATTTGAATATTAAATATACAGTATAGTTATACTGTAAAATATTTTATTTCCGCATTACTCAAATATAGCGAGTATAAGCAAAATATGAAGTTATATACATTTCATATATTAAAGAATGCAGTAAAAATATCAATTTGATTAAGTGTGAAATCTTAAAGCGTAACTACAGTCGGCTGCAAAATTATTCGAGCACTAGCCAATAATTCCTATATTTAAAAAGTACACTTAAGACTGTTTTGCTAAGTAAATCCTTGTCGAATCATGTTCTTAGACTGATTAAGAACATGACTCGACAAGGATTTATTTAACAAAGCTGTATTAAGTGTGCTTTTTTTTGGCAAGGATTATTGCTAGTGCTCGAATAATTTTGCAGCCGACTGTAATAACAAACGGTATAAGCTTCTTTATTTTCTCCTGTAACTAACATTGTATGAGTTAAATAATTTGACTTATTATCAAGTGACATAAAACTTACATATACATACTTACGTACGTACACACACATAAACACACACACATACAGTCGGTAAGAAAAGTGTCCGAACAGTAGCAAAAATTCCTATCTAAGAAATGTACACTTCATACGGTTTTGTTAAATAAATCCTTGTCAAATCCTGTTCTTAGTCAGTGTAAGAACATGATTCGATAAGGATTTATTTAACAAAAATGTATGAAGTGTAATTTTTTTACATAGGAAATTTTGCTAGTGTTCGGACACTTTTGTTACCGACTGTATATATATATATATATATATATAATGTAATACAGATGTCATTTGTATTCATTTTTAAGATTATTAATGCATGTGCATAAATGTCTTAATAAAACTGTATAAGTATACAATAAGAAATGTTTTGTTAGAACAAAATTTTTGTCAAATTAACCGAAAATTTTGTTGATTTAGCTAAAAAAAAAAAAAAAAATTATTACCAGATTTCAAATTATTTTGTTATTAACCAAACAGTTTTGTTGATTTAACCAATATGTGTTTAAATCAACAATTTTTATAATAATTATTATTATTTATTTATGAAAAAAAAAAAAAATCCAGTTTTATTAATTCAAGACATCGCTCGTTCATTGGATGTTTACAAATCGTTCTATGACGTAGCTTACCGATCTATCCATTGACAATTACTCTTCTTTCAACCATATTCTTTTTGATTAACCTGTTGATGCCCAGTTGGATAATTATGCTCATTTAATATCGACAGCCACGAAAAATTAAAATCGAAGTTAGAAGAAAAGAAATAAGTGATTTTTAATTTTAAAAGCAAAATTTTGTAAAGAAAAAATTCTGTGATGAATACTACCAGTTGGAAATAAAAACTATGCAGTATATATTGTATAATATATATCACCATGCTCCGGGGACCGAGTGGGACGCGCTGACTCCCTCAAGCAGCTCTCCTATGCTCGTCATCTAGACCTCGGTTCCCAGCGGTGGCCCCTGGATAGCCGCCATTGCGGTGAACTAACGAGGTTTGGCGTGGACGAGAGTATTGAAAAGAAATTGCAGGATGTCTTTTGGAGGGACAGCGGTTGTGCCAGACTGGCCATATTGCTTTCCCTGTCCCCCTCTCGCCCAATAATTCACTCAGACACATTGCAGGTACTGGAAAGGTCTCTTGGTGTGGCGTAAAGGTGACTCATTCTGGGTGGTGGGCCTTGCTGAGTCGATACACCCAGCCACGTTGCAGGTGCTAGAAAGGTCTCTCTGACGTGAGCGTACAGGTGTGGATGTTGGTTTCTTCCGACTCGCTTCCGGAGATACACTAAGACACGTAGCAAGTGCTTGAAAGGTCTCTTGGCGTGGCGTGTACGTGTCCCTGTCTGGGATGCGAGCGTTGATTCCTTCGCCCCTTTCCTCAGCAATTCACTGAAGACACGTAGCAAGTGCTTTAAAGGTCTCTTGGCGTGGCGTGTAGGTGACGCAATCTGGAGTGGGGAACTTGCTCTTTTTTGAGAACTCTTGTTGGGCTGATACACCCAGCCATGTTGCAGGTGCTGGAAAGGTGTCCTGGCATGAGCGTAAAGGTGTGGGTGCAGTGTGGCGATTGCAGTGCTACTTTGGCACGACTGTGTGCTGAGGGTGGAAAGTATCTGTTAAAACTACAAAATAGTTTTAACATGGCTTACTTTATAATTCTGATTAGAAATACTCAGAGAAAAACGTTTCCAAAAGCAATCATTAAATAATTTCTAAAAGAGAGTTTTAAGAAAAATAATCTGAATTAAAATGCTCAAAAAAAAAAAAAAAAATTAAATTTAATTAAATCAGAATTAATAATATCCAGAATTATTAAAATAGCTTAAGATTGTGTGAAAAATATATTCAAGAGAATATTTTCAGCTTCAAAATCTAGCCATTTTCTTCTCATTTACCACCCACAGAAAATAAGAGTTCAACTTAGTGCATTCACCCCAGAGTCCCAAGGGACGCTCAAGAATTTTACCACCCCCGCATTCCAAATTTTCAAAATTCCCAGACAAACAAAATTCCGGAGGTAATCTTCCGCGGAATTTTAAATGAGCGTCTATTTGGCGTCCTTTTCAAAAAAAAAAAAAATATATATATAAAATTATTAAAATTAGAAGTTAAATACAAAAAAAAAAAAAATTATAAAGAATTTAATTATAGACCTAGCAAAAACATTTTCAAAGAAAAGATTCTAGTTATAAACAGAGAATATATATATAAAAAAAATATTTAACGCACGCTCTTTTCATCTCGCGTATCTATTCGGATGGGAAGAGGGAGCGATTGGGGAAAGAAGGGTGCACTGATGAGAGAGAGAGACCACACAAGCTCATCGACAGCGAGCAACAACGGAGGTTTGGGGGAGCATCTCCGCTACGGCGGGATGCGTTCCCCATTCATTCTCGCTCGAACAACCATCGGCATCAGTCGCAGAGGGGAAGAAGATGAACCGTGCTCCCAGTGTATTGCGAAAGAATGACACCACTCCTCGACCTATGTAATAAGAAAACGGCATAGGGTTCATATTTTATCGGCGATTTAAAGAACAATTTCAGCAACATGACAAATGAAGATAAGAGATGTGTTCCGGGGTTCCTGTGAAGCAATTTCATGAGAAATTAGTTATTATTGTTATTTAATACCAATCGGTGACAATCCCAGACTGCAATTTAATGTTGATGAAAGTGCATAAAACGAAAGAGTATAATAAAAATACATGTGGATTAACGAATGTAATCATTCAATTCAGAACATACATAAAGAGAAGATGTGAACTTCCCATCTAACATTGAATTTTTGATGAACGTAAAGACTTTATGAATATAAACTTCCCAACCAACATTGAATTTTTGATGAACGTAAAGACTTCATGAATATAAGTGTCACTTTGCTGTGAGCTAGTAATCTGCATTTGGTTCTCAAAATTATGTCATATTATGGCTACATGTCAATTTTTCTTGTGATCATCCTATTTATCAGAAGCTTCTGAATTTAATTTTCATCACTAAATGTCATCAATAAATAGATGTTTGTCTATAATCTATGCTGTTGTCATTTTGAGGTAAGAGTTTATTCATTCCTTTTAATTTCTCTTGCAGCCATCTTGGTGCAGCTGAGTTCGGAGAATTTTAAGATTCTAATATTAAATTACCATAAAAAAAAAAATAAATAAAAAATAAAAAAATAATAATAATAATAATAATAAAAATAACTAAATTAAATAAAAGAAATTAAATAAGCTTCAACATATATCATTAACCAATTCTAGAGAAAAATCTTTCTCCGACCTCATCTGTATTGAAAGTAAATAAAATAAAATTGATAATTAATTTACATTAATTTACTATTTTGTGATTCAAGTGATCACAACATCATAATTATCTATCACTTTTTTCTTTAAAAATTTCATAATCAATCGATCATTTATTTACAAATGATTTATATTTTTTAAATAATTTGACATTCAATCACAAATAAATATATCTTTTTAAAGATTTTTATCATAAATAAAAACATATTCTTTTCAAACAAATTTTTATCATGGTGCCGCGAGCCAAAAATAATATATATATTTTTAACAGGTTAAGGACGGGGTTAATTTATGTTGATTTTTTTAATGACGCAATGATATCATATTATGTAGTGGAGAGTCATCTCTCATGCAAATTTAATTTTTGTGTAATATATATTGTATAATTCAATTTTCTTAAAGAAAATTCATTTCTGAAATATTATTTAATCACTGCCTATTCATATTTTATACATATCTATTTATTAATTATTTCAAATATATACATTATTTCTATTCAGAAATGGATTTTCCTCTCATGTTTTTATTCCTGGCCTTTTAAAATCCTTCCCTTCGCATTTTATACCTATTACTGCACCTATTACTGCATTTATGCACTATTTGAAATTATTTGTATTATTATATATAATTATTTTTGAGGGGAATAACAATGTCGAATGGTAAGGATGTAAGTTTAGTTTCCTCGATTGAGCCATTCTGTGGGGGTGAAACCGAAAATTTTGGCTTCTTTATTGACCAATTAGAGGACTTAAAAAGTCTTGAAAAATGGTCCGATGCCAGAGCTTTATGCATATTAAAATTGAAACTAAAAGGCAAAGCCCTTGATTTTATATCTACGGATCCTAATGCAAGCAAAGCTAAAAGCTTTGCTGATCTGAAACAACTATTAAAAAATAAATTTACGTCAAAAAAAGTTTCTCGGAACTCCAAGTAGAGTTCCATAACATATCTCAAAGCCCAAGCCAAACAATAAATGATTTGGCTGAAGAAATATCGGCCAAAGCATTAGCTTATCTAAACCCCACCAACGACAACGATCCCAAACTCAATTATTTAATTGAATCAATGAAACTTACTCAATTTCTACAGGCATTAAATCCAAGCCTGAGATGCGAAGTCAAAAAATTAGGACCCAAAAGCTTCAATGAAGCAATTAGAAGTGCAAAAAATATAAACAATGCACTCACAGACGAAATTAATAACTCGTCAGAAAATTTTGAACTGAACAACATTATAAAATCCCAGGCGGAGACAAATAATAAGTTAAACAAACTTAACGAGCGGTTGGAGAAAATCTCAAATATTAATACGACAACAAACCCCAATGTAACTCCGACACATATTTCGGATCAGCCAATTATATGCCATATATGCAAAAAAGTGGGCCACATAACAACGGATTGTTGGTTCTTTCCAAGGCCTCATAATTATTCTCAGATCATGCCTCACCAACCTCTGACAGTCCAACCCCGAAATAAATTCTCTCAAATGCACTCTAACTTCTCTCCTTATCAGAGAAATTTTCATGATAATAAAACAGATTTTAGACGAAGGGGTGACGGCAATAACCGTGGTACATATGCCGATCAAAATCGTGGAAGGAATCATAATTATCAGAATCAACGAAGAAGATACAACCCATACAGAAAAAATGGGAATAATAATCAGAATTTAAACTAAAGGTGGGTTCTTACCACTATCATCAGGGTAAGAACCCTAATTCAAAAAATGTCAAGAGATTTAATAATCCCACGCATAAAACTTCAATAAAATCTTCGAATCCTACTCCAAATGTCATTCTCTCTATCTCGCAAAATTCTCAGGATTTACCATTAATCAATTTGCAGTTTGGTAAAACATCATGTAAGGCATTGATCGACACAGGGGCAAATGTATGTCTTATCCAATCCTCAACTCTAGAAAAAATAAAAGCCTTCACAAAAATTGACTATTTATCCCGCCCAGTACTTCTCCACACATTAAATCAAATCCCCATACCATTTATTTCAGTAGTTAAACTTAAATTTAAAATCAATAGCAAATGGTGTTTTTTATGTTACTAAGGAGCAATGGAATTGCAATTATGAAATGATCCTAAGCTATAATTTCTTGCAGGCTAATAAAATCATCATTGACACACTAAATAAACAAATAATTCATCAAAACAACAGAATAAGCTATGATGAAAAACCGCCTAAACTCAATAATAAAAATCAATCAACAAGAATTAATCACCCTATCAATAATGTATTCCTCACAAAATTGATTAACATTCCCCCTAAGTCATCCGAATTAATAGAAATTGAAATTCCCTCTAAGGCTTTGTACAATTCAGATATTTTATTTACTCCTTACTCAGGTCGAAATAAGTTTCACATGTCCAGTTCTATACATTCTCCAGGCAACTCTAACTTAATATATGTAATAATTGATAATGATTCTGATGATAAACTAATCTTAAGAAAAGGTCATAAAATTGGTTCTGTTGAATTGCTAAATAAAAATGACATAATCTCACCCAATAAAAATGAACTGCTACAAATCAACAATATAAATTTGGAAGAAATTCACCAACTTAGAGCACAAGAAATTCACGAAAACGACTTTGATTTATCCCACCTCAATGATGACGACAAAAATAAATTGCTACATCTACTTATGAATAATTCACAGGTTTTTTCAAAATCCTACAAAACCCTTGGATCAACTAATGCAGTCACTCCACAATTTCAACTCCTTCATGATTTCCCAATTCAAACAAAACCCTACCCCATACCCAAGATAGCAAAGCAATACGCTCAACAAGAAATAAAAGAATTACTCGAAGCAGGCATAATAGAACAAACAAACTCAAATTATGCTTTCCCAGTATTGTTTGTCAAAAAGAAACCCTTGCCAGGTGAAAATAAATTAAAATTTCGAATGTGCATCGACTACCAGCTTCAAAATCTAGCCATTTTCTTTTCATTTACCACCCACAGAAAATAAGAGTTCAACTTAGTGCATTCACCCCAGAGTCCCAAGGGACGCTCAAGAATTTTACCACTCCCGCATTCCAAATTTTCAAAATTCCCAGACAAACAAAATTCCGGAGGTAATCTTCCGCGGAATTTTAAATGGGCGTCTATTTGGCGTCCTTTTCAAAAAAAAAATATATATATATAAAATTATTAAAATTAGAAGTTAAATACAAAAAAAAAAAATTATAAAGAATTTAATTATAGACCTAGCAAAAACATTTTCAAAGAAAAGATTCTAGTTATAAACAGAGAATATATATATAAAAAAAATATTTAACGCACGCTCTTTTCATCTCGCGTATCTATTCGGATGGGAAGAGGGAGCGATTGGGGAAAGAAGGGTGCACTGATGAGAGAGAGAGACCACACAAGCTCATCGACAGCGAGCAACAACGGAGGTTTGGGGGAGCATCTCCGCTACGGCGGGATGCGTTCCCCATTCATTCTCGCTCGAACAACCATCGGCATCAGTCGCAGAGGGGAAGAAGATGAACCGTGCTCCCAGTGTATTGCGAAAGAATGACACCACTCCTCGACCTATGTAATAAGAAAACGGCATAGGGTTCATATTTTATCGGCGATTTAAAGAACAATTTCAGCAACATGACAAATGAAGATAAGAGATGTGTTCCGGGGTTCCTGTGAAGCAATTTCATGAGAAATTAGTTATTATTGTTATTTAATACCAATCGGTGACAATCCCAGACTGCAATCTAATGTTGATGGAAGTGCATAAAACGAAAGAGTATAATAAAAATACATGTGGATTAACGAATGTAATCATTCAATTCAGAACATACATAAAGAGAAGATGTGAACTTCCCATCTAACATTGAATTTTTGATGAACGTAAAGACTTTATGAATATAAACTTCCCAACCAACATTGAATTTTTGATGAACGTAAAGACTTCATGAATATAAGTGTCACTTTGCTGTGAGCTAGTAATCTGCATTTGGTTCTCAAAATTATGTCATATTATGGCTACATGTCAATTTTTCTTGTGATCATCCTATTTATCAGAAGCTTCTGAATTTAATTTTCATCACTAAATGTCATCAATAAATAGATGTTTGTCTATAATCTATGCTGTTGTCATTTTGAGGTAAGAGTTTATTCATTCCTTTTAATTTCTCTTGCAGCCATCTTGGTGCAGCTGAGTTCGGAGAATTTAAGATTCTAATATTAAATTACCATAAAAAAAAAATAAAAAAAATAATAATAAAAAAATAACTAAATAAAATAAAAGAAATTAAATAAGCTTCAACATATATCATTAACCAATTCTAGAGAAAAATCTTTCTCCGACCTCATCTGTATTGAAAGTAAATAAAATAAAATTGATAATTAATTTACATTAATTTACTATTTTGTGATTCAAGTGATCACAACATCATAATTATCTAGCACTTTTTTCTTTAAAAATTTCATAATCAATCGATCATTTATTTACAAATGATTTATATTTTTTAAATAATTTGACATTCAATCACAAATAAATATATCTTTTTAAAGATTGTTATCATAAATAAAAACATATTCTTTTCAAACAAATTTTTATCAGTATCGTCTCGAGGAGGTTCAGCTGCGCGTTCTAAATCGAGGCGGTAGAAAGTGCGCCACCCGAGGCATCCCAAAGAAGGACATCCAGGCGGATTCGAACGCAAACTACAGTGGGTCGAAGGAGCTTGCTCTTACATGGTTGTACCGAAGGTATCCCCTCCGCCAACCTAAGGTATGTACGCTCTGCTAGTTCAGATGCATCCCGCAATAGCGGTCGAAGATGCAAATTAGCGGACGTATTTAGAAATAGGGGTTTTGCCTCACCGCAAGAGGATTTTACTCTAGCTGATACCAAACCAGCGCAATCCTACCTTCCAAGTATCCTTTTGGTGATTTCCGCTAGCAGCAATGTAAGCGGACGGCGCATGAGCGTGTGTTGTGGCGTCAAATGACATGGACTAAGTTTCCTGGCACTTGGTGCTCATGTGGGGTGGATTGCCCGAGCAACTCGGGCATGTCCTGGTGTCCTGAGTGGGGCCTGTCATGTGGCAGCGGAGGCCAGCTTATATAAAGGAGAAGCGTGTGCATCCTGCCCAAGTTAGCATAGCTTGACTGGTGCAGTTGAACGCCGTAGGGAGCACGGCTTTGTGGATGGTCGAGCACCGTCCTCAGAAGGTAAACTGGCCCTTCTGGCTGTCAAAGCGTGGAACAGCCGGGACCCGAGGCAGACAGGCTTGCTGTTGACCAACCTGTCCGAAGGGTTGACGTAAGCTTTGGGAGTCTAAGCTGTCCATATCTGGGCTGGTACTTGCTGTCGTGTGATGGGTTTCTGCTGTCGTGATGACAGAGACTTCTCCTTCGGGGACAATAAATAATTTGGACCGCATGGGTGACAAAGCGAGCCTGGGTCGGTTGGTGGTGCGGCGCAAGCGCCGGTTTCCATTATACCACCATGCTCCAAAGAGTTAATCGAAGGAAGTTGATTATGTTAAATTAACAAAATAATTGTAAAAATGACAAAATAAATCTAAAAATCAGTCTACAAAATAAGTTTGGTTTTTTCAACAAAACACTTAGTCCAGTCAATAAATACATTGTACCTTGCAAAAGATGGGGTAGAAGATTTTGTTTTTTTTAATTTGTACATGTTAGTACTAATATGCAAAAAACGAGTTATCCAACATGGTCGGCCCCGGGAGAATTTTTGTCGGCTGAAAAACCTCGAAAATTTATTAGATTTTTGGCTTTTTTCGAAATATCTCAGAAATGGCTGAATTTAGCGATATTTTTCTATTGTAATGTTTAAAGAGGATTAAATTTCCTACAATTTCCTTCATAACACCTTTTTTGTAGTACTAATAGCAAGCGCGTAGCAGCTTCTTGAAAATAAACAGTTTTCTCAACTTCGTAAAAAAAGCGCATTACTCCTTATAAATAATGTATAGTAATTATTAGAATTAGAAGCTTTATTTACAGAAAGCTTAACAACTTTTAATGGTATAGCTCTGATATCTGTCGTCCTTGGGATTTTTGGTTTTGGTGATCAAAAACGTAATATGGAAATACACACGCCAGATGTATTTTTTTACTATATATATTGTAAGAAATACTGTTTTATATTCTTGATTGTTCTCTTAACATATACCTTGTTAAAATAATCGTGATTTTTGAAAGGAATTAAATATGCTCGCCAGATAAATTTGCGATCATTTCTTTTTTTTTTTTTCACTAAGGACGACAGATAACAAATCTGCTCCCTTTTAAATTTTTCCCTTCCCCTTTTTACTAACTCCTCCCCGGCTACGCACTGACAATTCTGGCCTAACAACAGTAGTCATCATCAGACTCCAATAACTGCCGATGTATAGTATTCTATCACTGCACTCAAACACATACAAAGAAAAATAAATAAAATAAAAAATATTTGTATATAAATGTAAATGAATAAATATTAGGGTGCTAATAAGCAAAAACTCAATGCATTGATACATAAACATTTTAATTCTACTATTTATTAAATTATAAAATATTAATGATATTTAGATATTTAGATATAATACATAATGTTGTAATAAACATTAATTACTGCTATATTAATATTGATGATAATAACAATATGCAATCTTAATTTTAAATGAACTTCATAAATAGGCAAACTTGTTTGAAGAACAATAGCAAATAATTACAAAAGTAAATTGTAGAAATTTAACTTTATATATAAATTATAGGGAGATTCATTTAGCCTTGAAACAAATAAAGAAATGTACATCAATGTATAATATACATCTTCATTTTCTTCGTGGTTGTTTTGAAAGCCCTCGTTCTTAAATTTCAATAGTCATCAGAAGTAGAAGGAAGGTGTGTCGTCCTCAAACTGTTCCTCTCCGTCTTGCAGTAATTATATAAGCTCTTAGAATAGCTTATCATCTTCTTCAGCCTCCTCCAATGCTGAAATTAGTACGACATTTTCCTGTTGAGGATCAGAGTCCTTGTTACTATACCAGTTTCACTGACTATTTTATTGCCAACATTTTGGAAGCAAACTACTTTCTTGTTGGCAGTGTTGGCTATTAAAACATCTTCACCATATTTTTTGCAAAGGCGTGATGTAACCGTTCTGATGCCAGGACGAAAATCACCCTCTATTTTATTCATCAAATAATTTATGAGACTGGCACTCCTCTGAGTCGTTTTCAGGGTAGGAGTAAATTGATTCCATTGCCTCATCATAGTTACTTGCAGGGTAGTATCCTCGTTTCATCTCATTTTTAGCCCTCCAATGCAGTTTTTGATGACAAAACCTGTGATATCCAGCATTTATAGCAACTAAACCTTTTACATTTCCGATGCATTCAAGAACTTTTTTTCTTCTCTCATCACCACGATTTTCGGCACCATTTACAATTGTTTCTTTCACATCCAGTTTCATAGCATAGTGGATAAAATTTCTTTCATGCTCAGGAAGTCATTCCTGTTTTTTTAAAGAAACCTTCAAGTATCCCCTCTTCACACAAGAAACACTGATCTTTAAAACTGAAACCTTCAGTTCTTGATGGAAGATATGGAGCCGCACTGTTTGGACCAGCTCCATCACCAGTTGTATGACGCCGTACATATGCTGCAATCATTAGCTCATTGATGTATCATTCGTGACAGGCATTGTGAATTCTTACTTGTTTTAGGTTCTTCAAAAAACACTAACGTTCTTCCTTTTGACGTTTTGCATTGCACTTTTACTGATTTTTGTATACCTTTCTCCTTCAGAATCTTTACTTTACCTTTATTCAAACTGATTTCGAAAATAAAACAAACACTCCGGTTATTGTAATAGAAAACGCTCACGGGCTGAAACAGTACGTTCGCACGTTCGAACTGAACTGAATAACATAGATAGATATTCAGCCGAGGCAGCGTACTACAGGATGAAAAGAGGCGGGGGGAAAGGGAGAGCTTTTTAATTGAAGGGGGGGGGGCAGGTAGTTTTTTTTTTTTTAAATACCTTCTTTGCTACGAAGCAGATGTCATTTCCTGAGGTCAGACAGCTGAATATGTCCCTTCCTTTCTTTCCGTTTTCTAATAAACGTTCATGCACCGACCCATTTCTTTGAGTTGTATTTTATTAGCTTGAGAAAAATGCCGATTTTCAAGATGCTGTAACACGCTTGCTATTAGTACTACAAAAAAGTTGTAATGAAGAAAATCGTAGGAAATTTAATCTTTTTTAAACTTTATAATAAAAAAATATCGCTAAATTTAGCCATTTCTGAGATATTTCAAAAAAAGCCAAAAAAGTAGTAAATTTTCGAGGTTTTTCAGCCGACGAAAATTCTCCCGGGGTCGATCATGTTGGATAACTCGTTTTTTTCATATTGACACTAATATGTACAAATTAAAAAAGAAAAATCTTCTACCCCACCTTTTGCTAGGTAAGCCCTTTTTTACGTACCTATTGACTGGACCAATTATTTTCAGTATAATACAAAAATCGAGTATAATTCAAATAGCAGTAAGATGCAACAAAAACTGATGTCGAATGAGGAAAAGTGAGAACATGAAATAAGCTCCAATGCGTTTCTCAATGCACGCTTTTTACTTTCTTCTATATGTAATATAGAGAAAGTATTGGATTCGCGAAAATTTTCGACCTCCGTTTTTTGACGGATCTACACGTTTTGGGATGTCCTGAACACGAATTGATAGTTTTTAGAAAATGTCTGTCTGTGTGTCTGTCTTTCTGTGTGTCTGTGGCTTAGTGTTTTCACCGTATCTCACGAACCAATGAATGAAATTCAACCAAAGTTGGTATAATAGTTGGACCCTGGCGGGGCATTGTGCTGATTAGATTTGGGGATCAATAGTCCAGCAGGTGGTGCTGTGATCGCATTTTATGTAAATTTTTAACATGGCAGTATAGGACAAATTTTCGTATTTTTCACCGTATCTCACGAACCAATGAATGAAATTCAACCAAACTTGGTATATAGTTGGAACCTGACGGGGCATGGTGCTGATTAGATTTGGGGATCAATCGTCCAGCAGGTGCCTTGTGATCGCAAAATTTCGTATTTTTCAACGTATCTCACGAACCGATGAATGAAATTGAACCAAATTTGGTGTATAGTTGGACCCTGACATGGAAAGGGTCTGATTAGATTTTGGGATCAATCGCCCAGCAGATGGCGCTGTGATAGCATTTTATGTAAACTTTTAACATAGCAGTATAGGACAAAATTTCGTATAAATGTACATAATGAGCGTTATTTTAAACTTGTGATTGTAAAATTAATATGAATTATTGATAATAGTAGTAGTTAACTACTAAAAAAATTTTGTGCATGTGGGGGCATCGCTCCCACCCTGGGGGGGAATTCCCCTCCCGGGGGGGGGGGTAAATTTTCAAGATGGGTATCTTTCGAAAGATCTCGTCAGTACCTTTAAAACGAATGGTTGAACTATAAATCTGTGACAATTTGAAACAAAGTTATCGATTTTTTTACTTTTAACAAAAAAAAAAAAAAAAAAAAAAAAAAACCTTGGAAAAAAATCGTATATATATATATTTTTTTTTTTTAAATATTGTTACTGATTGAATATGTATATAGGAAAATATAGAAGAAAGTCTTGTGGTGGCCACAACATACTAGTTTTTTAAGGGGGGAGAGGTGTGATGAACAACCGGCTTATATTAAAGAGTATCGTCGAAAACATATGGTGGAGTACAAATTCGCTGCAACAACCCCCATGGGGGTGAGATATGACCTCCACATAATTTTAGTTATTTCTGAAAAAAAACAAAAAAAACACGCATTCTCGGAAGAACGGGTGGTGCCGTGGTAGCTTGCTTGACTTGTGATGCAGATGTCATGAGATCGAGTCCCGGAAAATGCGTTTTGTATTTATTTTATTTTATTTTATTTTTATTGTAATTAAATTCTTTTTTTTTTTTTTTTTACGTTTTTAATTAAATTAAACTATTAATTCAAGAGAAAATATTTATTATATTAAAAAGATTTTTTTTTTTTTTTTTTTTTTTTTTTGAGTATTCCAATTAATAATGTATTGACCCTGAACTTAAGAAATATATATTTTTATTTATTTATTTATAAAAAAGAAAATCATGTTTAAAGCTACGAATGTAGTTTCTAATTTATAACAATTATGATTAAAAGTAGAAAAATCACGTAATCATAAGTAATTTTCACAATGAGAACAAGAAATATAAGAAGATTGACCACAATTATTTAAAATACAATTTTGTTCACCATCAATTATTGTTCATCATGAACATTTCGTTAAATTTTTGGCTTCTCGTCAAGATTGCTAAATTTGTAAAACTCATATTTACAGAGATTTTGAATTTTTGGAGATGTAAACTAATTATAAATTAGTGGAATCATTTTGAGAAAAATTGTCATTGTGTTCAATTATATTGTCAGTTCTTCCAACACCACGAAATTTGACAGTTGTTTAATGAAATATTTGAAATAAAAGTTAAATGTGACGTAGGATAGTTAAGCAACAGCTGTTATTCATTTAGAATTTCTCAAAAAAAAAAAAAAAAAAAAAAAAAAAAAAAAAAAAGCATGGATACAATTGAGAGTAGACGATTAACTCTTGCTATTAATGACGTCGATAAAAAATAGTAATTAAAAGTTACTTAAAACATTAGCGCAAATCATTAACAAAATTTTATCTAAATGTAATATAAAAGTATTTCCCGTTAAATTATTAATTTCTTTTAATTTAATAAATTAATAAATAAATTTATTAAAAAATTAAAAATATATTAAATTGTTCGCGCTGAAAAAAACCCTTTTTAATATAATTAATATTTTCTCTTAAAATAAGAATTTAATTTAATTAAAATGTAAAAAAATAAATATTTCAGTTGAAATAAAAAATTAAATTACGAAACGCCCTTGCGGGGATTCAATCTCAGGACCTCCATATCATAAGTCAAGCGGGCTATCACTGCACTACCCGTTCTTACAACGACGCGTGTTTTGTTGTTTTTTATAGAAATAACTAAAATTATTAGGGGGGTCATATCTCGCCCCCATGGGGGTTATTGCAGCAAATTTGTACTTTACCCTATGTTTTCGACCATGCCCTTTAATTTAAGCTTGGTTTGGTTTCAATAGCAATTTTACTGATTCATATTTCTCTTGTTAGACTTTTGCAAGTGCTGAATAAATAAATAAATAAATAAATAATAATAATAATAATAAGCGTAAAGTTTCTTTATTTTTTTAATACTTTCCAAGAAAAAGTGTTTTTGACTTCGGTTTGTCTATATAATTGTTTAACTTTGTCTATTTATCTTCGGTCTGTCAAATCTGTCCGCGCTCTAACTCTTGTAAAAGTTAAAGGAATTCCTTGAAGCTGATATATATTATTCAGGTTAGTTATGAGAGGTCCCCTATTCAAAATGGGGTAAATACCAATACTGGTTTGTGTACAGGGAAAACCGAAAGAATTCCAAAGAATCACGTTCTAAGAGAGATATTTCGATAAACCATATTTTAATGCCTACTTCTATTTTGCAGAAATCGAAATGAAATTGACATTAACTATTCATACGCTAAAAAATGTTTTCTATAGAATGTGATAGCATATTTAGCGTTAAGATTTACAAAACTAAACTAAAATATTCTAATATAAAATGCATTGAGGACAACAGTTAGAAGTTGCTGAAATTGCATTTTTGTTTGTATTGAGCATTTTTAACTCTTTCCAAGAATGATTACACAGGCCAAAAAAAAAAAAAAAAAAAAAAAAAAAAAAATTCATGGTGCCTGAAACTTTCAGACTGATTTTGAATATTTTGGTGTTGCTAATTCCAAAAATGCCATCCATTTTGTTCTAGTAGCTCTAGTTTATGAGATATAATTATAATTATAATGAACATTATTACTATTATTATTTTTATGACTATTACTATTACTAATATTATGACTATTACTATTAATGGTATTATTATTATGATTCTTCTTCTTCTTATTATTATTATTAAAATAAACTCAATGAATGATACTCAGGGGGCGAAAAATTGAAGTGAATAATTTCTTTGGAAATTATAAGACTTCTAACTATGAAGAAGTAGTGGAGAATATACTCACTACATTTTTTGCACTTGGTTGTAAAATGAGCATAAAATTACACTGCCTGAACAGTACTTTGACCAATTTCCACATCGTTAAATGTATGGTATTTTTGGCATATAACGTAGATAAGCAAAAACTCTAGAGCTGATGAGGCAAAACTGAAAACATTTTTGGAATCAGTGACCCAAATATAGCCAGAAATAGTTCAAAATTGTTAGGCACCAAAAGTGCTGTTAACCGGTGTTATAGAATTCAATTAGTCAACATGCCTGTCTTTCTATCCTTTTGTCTGTTCGTTGAAAGATTACACAGGCTAACTACATTGAAGGTTAAATGATACAATGACCACGTACAGTTGGAAAGTGTTAATAATCATGGTAAATCGCATATTTTTTCGTTCTTGTTTTTAACTGTATTGATATAATTTTTAATGAATTTTTATTGGTTACAAATACTTATACTGCAGAAAGAAAAGAAAATGCTACAAGTATAAAGCTAGCTTTATTAAAAAAGAAAAGACCTTGAATTTAATTAAATATTATTATTATTTTTTTTTTTATAAAATCTGCAATTTGCAGTTGAAAGAACGCTAGATCGCAAGTTATGATATGTCAAAGTAGGTTTGAAATTCAATTAAATTATTAATTTGCTTTTCAAACTCTATTTTCAGATTACTTTAGTGATTTTTTGACTGTGAAATCATAATTACTATATTTAGTAAGTTTTTATTCTCTTACCCATATGTATAGTAGAGAAAGTATTGTTTTTAGATCCAATTTTCGAAAGTGAGTTTTCCTTATATTTACACGTTTTGAGGGTCCCTGAATCCGAAAATCATGTCTTTAGCGGTTGGCCTGTGTGTGTGTCTGTCTGTTATCAGCATATCAAGAACAAATAGCAGCAAAAAGTCCACACTCGGTATTCTAAATGTGTATCAAGTAGGGATGCTACACTAAACTTTTCGTTGAGATCAAGCTAATGGTTCGTGTACAGGGCCAACCCAGGAGAATTGAAATACCCCCTGTGGGGGTCAGTTGCAGGTAAGTACAGTTTAATATCTATAGGCTGCCTTAAACAATTTGAAGGACTTTTTTTTTTCTTTTTTTTAAATGCATAAAAGCATGTTTTGTGGAGATTATGATATGAAAATCCTTCACCATTCGTTTACAGGGCTAACCAAAGTATTTAAATATATTGTTGGCTATACTTGGAAATTCCTGGAAATGCAATTCACTTTGTGTTAGATATTTTTTTATGAAAGACTATATTTAAGTACACAATAATCTTTAAAGTGCATATTGTTTACAGACAATATACAGGCATACCCAAAATTGAGCCAAACGTTCTTTTCTATTGAATGTAATTGATCGAAAAGCGTTGCTACATTTTATTATGTTGACAAACACTGATCAGGAAGGAAAATTAATTTTTCATACCCACACTTTAAACAAAGTATTTTTTTAAGTTCAATTTTTTACTCTGTTTCTTTTTTTCTTTTATTATTATATCACGTTTTGAGGTGCTTTGTTGACGAAAGTACAATTTTTAGCGGTTGATCTGTATCTATATCTATTATCAGCATAACTGAAAAACAAATAACTGCAGGAAACTCAAATTTGGTATTTTGAACTTCGTATTAATTTACTATTTAAAATTTTGATCAAAATTGGCAAGTTTGAAGGTAAATTATGAACAGACTTGATTAAAATAAATAAATAAATAAGTAAATGTCGGCACTACAATTAAACGGGGTTTGAGGGGGCGGTGGCACGCCCCCCCGTCCCCCCTCACACAGAATTATATATTAAATAAAACTATACCTTAACCTATTTTAAATTATTTTTAAAGTACATTAAATCTTATTATCTTACCTTATTGATCTTAAGATTTAATATTCAACCTGTCTTTAGATTATTGAATTATAGGGTAAGAGAAAGTTGTGTGAGTGACACACCATATTATTTTTTTGTCAAAATCAATTAAAAAATCGCGGCTTTTTAAGGTTTCCTTTTATAAAAAAAAAAAAAAAAAAAAAAAACGCTTGACTTATTATCTTGCATGAGTTGAAAGTTTGACAGCTCGTAAATTTTAAAATGCAAACATGACTTGCGGGGGGGGGGGGGGGGTTGGAATAAATAAGTTAAAAAAGAAGTAAATTAAATAATAATAAGTAACTTAATAGAATAATTTGATACAAAGACAATTTTCTTGTCTTTTTAATTCGAAACAATTTTGAATTATCATTATTGTATTATCTCGAAAATGAAAGCTAGAACGAAACGTTCGCATCAAAAACGTTAGACCCCCTCTTTTTTTTTTGGTAATTTTACGACCCAAGTTACCAGATTTTTATAACAACAAACTTTAACTGAGATATTGTATGCTTATTTAATAATAGATGGCAGCACAAGACATGTGGAAGCTTTAGCAAGCGCGTGTGAAAAAGTTAGATAATTTAATCTATGGTATCCTGTATCAGATTTTGATTATTTTTATAAAGAGCCCAGAGCATGTTATCAATAGAATATTTTTTTACACTATATATTTCTATATTAAAGTATTAAGCATAGACTGGACAGTAACGGAGTCGATCTTTTCTATAAAATATCCTTTTGTAAACGATTTTAGAGTGGATGATCAATTTATTATTATTTTTATTTATTTATATATTCATTTATTTTTAAATTTTGACATTTTTTTTTTTTCTATTTTCTAAAAAAATACCGAACAAAATTTTATGTTTTAAAATCATGTTTCTCTAATGTTTTGTCAATTTTTCTGGAAGTTTATATATATATAGGTAATTATTGTAACGAATTTATGAGTTTAAAGATAAGAAAAAAAAAAAAAAGGAGAATTGCAAACCAATACGCAGAATTGCTGCAAAAAGAAATGCAAAACTTAAATATAGGAATAGATTATCAGATAGGTTATAGATTTAAAGTAAACACTCTCACCAATTGGTTTTCAAATATCAGTAGAAATGTTTTGAAAAATATCATGTTCGCACAGTTAAAAAGAATTCGCACTATTTGCAATAATGATGATGATTTAAAATATGCTCTTGAAGATTTAAGAAAAACTTTGCAAGTTAACTGTTACCCGTCTCAATTTTTAACCGAGTGTTCCGAAGAGGGTTTGTTTATCAGGTGGGGGGTTTCATTTTATTGTACTTCATTTTATTGTACTTTGTAATTTCTCGTATTTAGTATATTTCATATATATTAATTTGTTGTAATTGTACTACTTTTGTAATTTTCGTAATTTCATAATTGTTTTTGTAATTTTTAAATTATATGTATGTCAGATTTTTTCTCAGTTAATGGTGGTTTTGTGTTTGGTGAGAAGTTGGGGGCTAAGGACAGTTATTAGCTAATTGCTACTGTCCTTTCAGAAACTTTTCTTTCACCCCTACACTGAGGGGACTCCCTGATGAAGATCTCAGTGTATTTTGGGGTTTTATTTCATTTTATTCATTGATAATCTATTCCTATATATATAAATGATATATATCGTAATAAATATATATATATGTATATATTTGTCTACATAAAAGTGCGATTCCCACATACAAATATTGTATTGTACATAGTAAGGAAAAACATATATTGTTACATGTCATTTGTAGCTTTATATGATACAATATCAAGGCTGTAGGTAGCAAAAAATTTCGGTGTTGGTGTTTGGGATTAAGGCCGATTGATTTTAGGAGGGTCATAGGCCTGTAGGTGGAGTGCCCTCCGTGGGGATCTTTCTAAGGGAACCTAGCCCGTATTTGCGCATGTTTCGAAGAGAACCACGGGAAACTCCGAACAGTTAGGACAGCGAGTGTGACCTGAGCGACCCGGCACTTCCCGTCTACCAACATTGAACGCAGAAGCGCTCGGGCCACTAGTGGGGCACAAAAAAATTCGATGGGGGTTCATAAGAGACAGGGCTTTAGTACATAATGTTGAGTGTTAAAAATGATATACAACTCAAAAATTTTCAACAAATCTGCAAAAGTGGTCGCTTTGCTAGGGCCTTGTACAGGGTAATCCGAGGTTTTTGTGCTTTTCTTCAATTTGTCGTTGGTCTCATACTTGCATTCGTAACTAAATGGATACTTGTAAGTGTGAGTTTATAAATGTTTTTTGCATGTCTGTAGTTCATGGTCATTTTGTTCAGTACTTTCTTAGAACATAGAAAAAATTTAAAATAAAATAAATAACTGTAATAATTTGATCACCCACTATCCACTGTAGGTAGCTCTAAACACTTATTCATTTCAAAAGTTAGGTTAAAAGAAAACTTTTGATTTCGCTTCATTCCGTATAAATATTGAATTTAAGTGCAATTCCAAATGTAAATATGTGATTACACCCCTCCTGTGTAATGTAAAGGGGGAGAAGTAGTGAACTCGAGTGGATGTTTTTGGAAATTGATGTCCATCATTAAGTTTTAATGTCTTTCAGCAAAATATTAAGACGTGAAAGCTACATTCGGGGTGGATCCAAGATAATTGTAGATACAACAGCAAGAATAGTGCAAATGGTCCATCGGAACAAGGCACCATGCCCTTTAAAAGATGTTCTGACGCGTTAAATACCATTACTAATGCACTGCAACCGGTTATCGATATACATATCTATATAAATCCCTTTACACTTAATCATTAAACTTAAAGTTTAAATTGTGTTAGAAGTACAGTCGGTAGCAAAAGTGTCCGAACACTAGCAAAAATTCCTATATAAAAAAGTACGCTTACTACAGTTTTGCTAAATAAATCCTTGTCGAATCCTATTCTTAGACTGACAAAGAACGTGATTCGACAAGGATTTATTTAACAAAACAGTATTAAGTGTACTTTTTTTATATAGGAATTTTTGCTAGTGTTCGGACACTTTTGTTACCAACTGTATGCATAATGTACAGTCGGTAACAAAAGTGTCCGAACACTAGCAAAAATTCCTATGTAAAAAAAGTACACTTCATACGGTTCTGTTAAATAAATCCTTATCGAATCATGTTCTTAGACCGACTAAGAAAAGGATTCGACAAGGATTTATTTAACAAAACCGTATGAAGTGTACTTTTTTTACATAGGAATTCTTCCTAGCGTACGGACACTTTTGTTACCGACTGTACTATGAACAAAATCTGTGTCTTTCATTTAAATAAGAAGCTTCATATATCTATCCAAACTTGATTGCATTTGAGCATTTTATACGGTGTTTTTGCAATATCAATCATTTTAGGAAAAATGGCTTACTGTTCACTTAAAATATAAACCATCTGTTATTTTTCTATAGTATAAGACAATACATGGAATTAAACACAGTTGAAAACCAATTCAAATTAAAATTGAGAGATAAATATGAATCCGAAAGAAAGGATGCGCGTAATATAAATTCAAGATGTTGCGAAAGCTCTGTAATGACTTGAACCATCCCAATACAAAAACTAAATTTCGGCCTCGCCTGAGTTTGTTGGAAAAGGTAAAACCCGGTCGTCGATAACGTTCACTTACCTTTACGCTTGTTCAGTTTAAGTTGATTCCATAGATTAAGTTGATTCCGTACAGAGAAATACATATATGTTGAAGAAGTTTCCGAAGTATTTTTTATTACAGCATTTGCACTTAAAATACATCATCGAAAAATCCTAATTATTATCTATTAATAACACGGATTGCTTCTAAGCGATTGCTAGTTTTATATCGATATTTTTAGTATGTGACACTCACAAATTTGGGTTTGTCGGATACTGATCTCACTTTACTCTACATTATGTATGCCATTTTTAAAAACGGGTTTGCAAAAAAAAAAAAAAAACATTGAATTAGTATTTAAACAAGATTTTAGTAATAAATATGTTAAATATATAAAAATAAATATTAATATAAACAGCCAAACATGTTACTTGTGCAGGGTTATTTTTACATATTGTACATTTTGACAAATTTTAAAGTTCCATCGTATAATGTATTTAAAATACTGGGGCTGAAAGCAATAACTTATTTCCTAAATGTATTTTAAAAATTAGAAATTACATCGCGTTTCCGGAATATTAAATATTTTACTTCCCTTACCTAACTACAATAAACTTTAATAAATAATTGATATATTGTATCCCATCAAAAATTCCATCGATATCGTGTTTCACCTGATTTACAAGTTTTAATGTCTCTTGAGTCATATAGTAATAATATTAATAATAAGAAGAAAAATAGTCAGTGTGCAAGTGTGTTGTGTGTGGATCTCTGATTACCATATCTCCAAAACAACAAAATTTTACAATTCAAATAGGTCCGGTGTATTGATGTGTTAATTAAATTTCGTCGCAAATCAAAAATCGAAGTAGGACCGAAAATCGGTATCTTTAAAACATTTTTCTTAATTTTGCTACATACATACTTTTTACATGGCACTTCGTATGCATAAGCAGAGCTGCCAACCTAATCCGGCAAATTGTTAGTACTGCCCATTTTTCTACACCACTTAATTTTTAGAGTATTTTTCTACTTAATTCATCATAGATACATTTGAAGAGAACTGCTCTAAAAATTAACTGGTGTAGAAAAATGGGCGTTTTTCAATAGGCGTTAACAATTTGCCGGATAGGTTGGCAGCTCTGCATAAGTTTCTTAATGCAAGCAAGTCGATAAGCTTCCTGATTAGGTAAGCCAATGTTATGTCTCGGAAGTGGGTGTTTCAGAAAATGGCTTAAACAAATTTCTTCGAACTCTCTACATAACTACATTTAGACGCCCTTTTTGGTATATTAGTTGATTTCCAGATGACTTTGACAAGTTTTGGTAAAAATCGAAAACCCTGAGCCGAAAAACTGTATTCCGAAAATGGCTCAAACGATTTTTTTTTTTTTTTTTTTTTTAATTTCTTATATAAATTCTGTTTTAGATGTTCTTTTACGCTTATTATTCAGTTACAACAGGGAAATTTATAGGCGTCAATTTTAGGTTTTATTAGGTCGGTTAGTTTTTGGTGTTGAAAGTGGGTATTTTGAAAACAGCTCTACCAATTTTATTCAAAAGTGTACAATGCTTAACCTTGCCCACAGCCAATGCCCGTGCCCTATGGGGAAATTTCTTTCCACAATTACTCATTGTTTAATGTACTATGTACTTTCTGAATTCCGATTTCACATTCAGAAAATTCACAATCATTAAATTAGTACTCGTTGTTTCATATTTCAGTTTTTAATATTTTATTTTTGAGTTTAAAAAGGCGAAAAAAAAAATACTTCAGAGCATTTATTTATTTATTTATTTATTTTAATCTTGAAAATAAACTCTTAAAAAGTGAAAAATCAATTTTGGAAAATAAGCTCTAATTTAACAGTGTTGTGAATTTTCTGAATGTGAAAACGGAAAAAAAAAAAAAAAAAAAAAGCATTAGTTAAAAAGCTTATTATATAAACTGCCTTTCTAGATATCCCTACGATGTATATATTAAACAGTTACTACAAAAAAAAAAAAAAAAATTAGTAGGTGTCCTGAAAAGTTAGGTCAATTTTATATCTTCTGACCAGAGTATTTCCAAAAATGAGTTTAAAATATGTGTAGCAACAGTACTAAAATTAAAAGCCTATCTTTCGGGAAAAACAAAATAATATAACTACAACCAATATTTTTAGAAACTGGGTGGGCTAAGTTTTACCATTATAGTAGAACTGACTACTAAAATAGTGGCACTTAAGCGGTAAAATAAAGCGCAACAAATTTCTTAATATATTGGGTGCAGTTAAATAATGACTATTTTTCCAGGTGAAGCGTATGATTTTACTTTTAACGGTGTAATGGGTACAGAGACGTTTCCTGATATTTAAAAGCCCCCGCCCCCTTCAATTGATTATTACAAAAAAATTTAGGGTAAAATGAAAGAATCACTCATTTAAAACCAAAATTAAAGTTTTATAAATGTTCATAACTAGTGATATTCTGTAATTAATACTAATAATTAGTGAATATTAAATATTAACATTTAATTATTTATTGATTTTATTGAGAATAATTTTAAGTCATTTTTAAAATGAAATTTTTTGAGCCCCTCCCATGATTTTTGAATTGCTACGCTCCTGAATGGTTATTGGAAGTCCTGTACTTGTTTTCAGAATTTTTATTTGTTGCAAAATAATTTGTTTCACTGAAAGCAAAAGCAACACTGATTTTGGTATTATAACGAAATTAGGGGGTGAAATGAAAACAAATAATGAGGAAAGTAGATGTGTCGAAAGGGGTCGGATTGTGGGGTTTAAGGTCGATTGACTGCACTTGGGTCCTAGGGCTGAGAGGGAATGCCCCCCGTTGGGGACTTTCTAAGGGGTCCTAGTCTGTATTTATGCAAGAAGTGTCAAAAGGAGAGGTATGTTTAGTTACATTATTAAATGCCAATGTCCCCCCCCCCCCAAAAAAAAAAAAATAGAAAGAAAGAAATTTGCATTTTATATTTTAGCTGCAACCAATGCTTAAAAAAATTCTCATATATTATAAGTTTCATCCTTTTAGTAGCGCTCAGTACTAAAATGAGGCTACTAAAATGTAAAAAATTAGATTTTTTTTTTTTTTTTTTAAATATTGGTTACAGCTAAATTAGCTTAAATTGGCACCATGTTCTTTGGAGAAACGTTGAAAATTATTTTTAGCATTATAATTGATTAAAAAAAAAAAAAAAAAAAAAAAAAAAAAAACTATGGGCAGATAAAACTAGTTGACATAAGTGAACTCTGCTTCATCATGAATTTGATCTCATAAATTTACATCTGGACATTTCCTAATCATGCTAACAGAAATGAATTCTGCAAGTCACACAGAAGGGTCCAGATTAAAATGCCCCACACACACCCTATTTCCGATTTGGTACATTTACAATTTTTAATATACTGGTTATATTTTTTAGAATTAGTTTCATATTTCAAATTTCGTGTTATTTCATATTACTCTACCTATACATAAATGAACGAACAATTTTCATTTCAGGTGTTTTGTAAAATATCTCAAAAAGTTCTTAATAAATTACCTTGAAACTTCAGGGGTGTAAAGAACATGTTACACCGCATATATTTCAGTGAAAGTTAAGCTTGAAAAGTAAAGCTTTATATGCATTCTGGCTGTAGCATGTGATTATGAGGCTTGTTCTAATTATGTGTATTCATTTGCATAAGACTGACACATACATTAAAAATTTCTTTAAAAAACTGCAAATTTTCCCCCTTTTTCTTTATAACATATAGGGTATTAAACACAATGGAAAACTATTTTCGGAAATCTTGACATAATGCATTAGACACCCCATACGGTAAACACAATATAAAAACATTAAATATCTAATGAAATATGAGTAGTTTTACTAAATAATTTTTAACTGCGCATGCGGAAAGTTTAACAAAATTTCATTTGCTTAATTTATTAGCCAAATGTACTGAGCTACGTATACGAAAACCCAAAGAAAATATCGAGAAAATTATCTTCAATACAAGGAATGAACTAAATTTTAGATCCTCTTAAAAAAAAAATAAAATAAAAAAATAAATAAAAATTACGCAAATTTTTATTTTCATTCAATCAATAATGCAAATACAGTATTCTTTAACTGTAAATAATTTTTGATAAAACTGCCTGTCATTTTACCTGTTGTTTATTTCATTTTATTATTATTATTGTTATTATTTGAGAGAGAGAGAGAGAGAAACTGAAATTTAGTTTAGTCTTTCGAAGATATTTTTTTATTTTCACGATGTTTGCTTTGGGTTTTCAGCCCTTATCTTAAGACACTTGCTTACATTTCCTAAATGTAAGCAATGTTCTTCATTTGTCCCTAAGAAAAGATAAGTTCTTTCATCTAGTCTAGTGAGTTCCATTTTAAGTTTAAAGTCTTCAAAAAAGTGAGGCAAATTCTTATGACAAGTTATTCTTTTTAAAAAATATTGCTTGTGGTGATAAATAAAGAAAAAATACCTTATATGTTGTTAAATTCATAAATTGCTAAGGAAAAACCACTTACTTATTTCATATATAGAGTAAAGGACCGCAGCTATAACTAAGTAAGTAGTAAAACTCTAGCTCGGGACACTGCACACTACATTATCTTCTGCAAACACAACTTTCATTATTTATAAGCATTTAATTTCAAAAATATTTTAAATAAGTATCCAAAGAACATTTTACTTTTATATGATATATATATATATATATATATATATATACGTGTGTGGGTGGGTATGTTTATCAATAGTTTAAATATTATTATTTTGTGATTGAAAATATCATTATTTCTATAGTACCATAAGTAACAACATTCTGAAATTAATTAATTTTTGAACAATAAAACTTTTAATCCGTCTTTCTAACGTGAATCACACGTGACCTATTGAAATCAGTTCTGAGAAACATTCAATCACTAAATATGCAGCCTTTAATTATTTATTGATTTTCCGTCGTCTTTCAATCTGTTAAATGAATAAATAAAAACAGTAGTGTATAAAACTTTGTTGCAATATCATGCAACTGCTATTAAGTAGTTAAAAAGGGGGGGGGGGAAAACGAATAATCGTCATTACGGTCTTATTCCTATATTGCTGACACATCTATTTTCAGTTGTATTTTCCTAAAGTATTTTTTATTTAATATACGGTGGAAAGCTCTATCAGGCATTCACGGTTATTTCTGAAGTAGTGAAGCCCACCAGTGGCTGAGCGGTTCTGCTCTCAAAGCTGATAGATGGGAAGTGCCGGATTCGGTCCCAGGTCGTACACATTGACCTAACCTTTCGGAGTTTTCTGTGGTTTTCTCCGAAACTCGCGTAAATACGTGCTAGGACCCCTTCAAAAGACCCCTTCGGAGGGCATTCCACTTACAGGCCTAGGACCCTAGCGTAGTTAGTCGGTTTTAAACCCTACAACCACAGCGTTAAATTGTGAAAAACGAAAAAAAAAAAGTAAATAAAATAAATAAAGATGAAAGAATTTAAAAAATATATAAACCAATCTAAAGCTTTCTCATGTTTTATTGGCCGCCACCTTAAGTGGCACAGTGTTATGCGCACATAAATTCTTATTAAATAAGCCAATAAGAGGTACAAAAGGAATTTTATTTTTCTAAACTACCATTTTAGATACTTATAAATTTTAAAAATGATTTTCAGCATCGCATACTTATTTACATAGTAAAATAATTTCATTTATTAAAAGAATCAAAATTTATACAAAATTTCATTACTTCCCTTTCATTTGTATGTGCATTTGAAATTTTATTTTAGTAATCTTTCGTAGAGGAAATAAAGAGTTATTAAAAGACCAACACAGTAAAGAAAATTATTTTTACATGTTTATAAATACAAGAAAATGTGTTGCATCGATTTGTAATGTAGCATCTACAAGCTTAAAAAAAAAAAAAAAAAAAAAAAAAAAAAAAAACTATTCGATATTCAATTGAAGAAAGTATTGGAAAGTATTTCAATTTAGCTGCAACCAATTTTTGTTGGTATGTTTCATTATTATAATAGTGCTTATTCCTAAAATGGCACTATCAAAATGGTGAAACTATCGAAATGGCACCAAAATACTGGTTGCAGCTAAACTGGAACCATTTTTCTAGAGAAAAATACCATTTTATTTTTAACAGTGGGGTTATGATTTTTGGAAATATCAAATTTAAAGTGACACACATTTGGTTCACTAAATACCCTAAAACTATTTTTTCAAAGCAAAGCTAGTGTTGCGTGAAGAAATCGAGATCTCATCTGAAGCTTCATGATGCGATTTAAATATTAATTCAGAGAGCAACACTTTACTGATAAAATGATTTATTTAACATACAAAACAAAATAATATAAAATATATTTTACATACAAAACAAAATGATATAAAATTTCAACTTTGCCTAAATTAGTATCCGAGATAAACAAATTTATATTCAGTATTGAATCATTTTCACAACACTATCCAATTTTACACTCTCTCATTTACCGTAAGTGAGCTAGTTCGAAATTCATTTGATGACGAGCCTATAAAAGGTCGCATAATTATATAAGCTGATATTGTTTGGAACTCTTGATAGAAGCTTAGGAAGAACACAGCGTAAATTACAACAGAAGTCCAGTCTAGTATACAAGCAATCAATAAATCCTGAAAATACAAAATTTGTATTTTAATCTGCAAATTATTATGTATATAGGGGAAAAAAGATGCATGTTTGAAAAGTCTCAGTTAATAACGCATCTTGCATTCTACATACTTCTCTAGTCTATCTAAAATAAAATGTTTTACATGGTATAATGGCCATTTCACGAATTGAATAAATAAATAAATGAATAAACTTATTTAAAAATAAACAATTTTAAAAAGAACTGCTTTGTTATATTAAATAAATTTATTTCAGAAAATCAGCCATACATCCCTTTGTCTGTTTACACTCCTTCTCATAATTATAAGGACACCCGTTTTTCTATATTATCTAAATACTGCACACTATTATTTAAACTAATATATTTTTTATCAATTTGAATTTTATTAATAGACTATATTTAAAAAGTTTATCGTTTTTCTATCTTAAAAAACTTTAAATATGGTAAAAAAAGATGATTTTTCAGGTGTTCGCAATTATAAGGACAGCTCGAATTTTAATTTTTTTTTCAGTTATTCTTTAAATTAATATTTTACGGGATCTCTTTTTAGGGTAAAACAGTCAGACATTCTCTCTCGTATATATATATATATATATATACATTTTTTTTTTAATATTCAGTTTCAATACCATTTCATATAGCATATATGATATTCTTAATATATTTAAACTATTTAAAACTGCTTTTCACTTGCATGCACTTTTCTAATATGATAAGATAAGGTTTTTTCAACTTTTAGGCCATGGGAAAAGCAATAATACAGAAGTTTCTTTCTTCAAACTATTTCCTATTGCTATAAAAGTACAGTAAAAATGTAAGTCTTGTTGAAAAAATATTATTACCCCCCAAAATCTAACAAAAATCTGTTAATTCCACGTTTAAAATTTGCGGATATTCTCTTGATGTTCATAATAATAGAAAAAATTACTAAATTCATTCTGTCTTCAGTAGAAGCAGCTCCTCAGAGCACCATAGATCCACCTTCAAAATGCCCGATTCATAGCTGCCTTTAAAAAAAATCTGCTCTGTCTTTCGCTATCTTCAGATCGTGCCAGTAACTGTTAAAACCATTTGGTTAATCAAGAATAAAATGTTTTTCCTCCGAAAATGCAACATTTTACCATTTAATATTGTCTTTATTCAACTTTAACACAGACGTTCTTTCTCCCATTAAATGTTGATCGATTATTACAGGTTTTTTATTCATTTTAACATATTATTAATTATTTTAAACATGCATAAATATGGACCCTAACCTTTCGTTAAAAATTACGAGCAAATTCAGCAGCAGTCATTATGAGTAGAACAGTAAGAGGAATTATGAGTCTTCGATCTCTGTAAAACAACTCTGAATTTGTATCAGATCTCTCTCCTATCGAACCAGCAGTTCAACGTTTGGTCACATTTCTTCAGCAATTTTAGACCTTCGAATTTCATTAGAAATTCGGCGGATTGAAATTATCCTTCCACTTGAAAAACACGTTTATCATATTTCACTATTTGAACGTTCTTTTTTTCGAGGAATTATCATATCAGTAATGTCCGTCCAAGAAAAATTGAAGGCTGATATATGAATTAATCTAGCCCAGTAGTTAACAAATTCGCATGTCACCTGTAATTTATCCGCTAGTAAATTAAATAAAACGAAAAAATCTGGATTGTCCCTATAATTATGAACATCTAAAAACGTGGAGAAAAACACATTTTGCATTATTTTTTATTAATTTTGTTTTATATTAAAAAAATTATAACAGTTTTGGTTTTTAGAATACTAGATATATTAAGTGCACTTAGTATAACCTTGTTTACAATTATTTTTACATTAATTATTTCAAAATATAAAGTGTCCTTATAAATATGAGAAGGAGTGTATTATAATATTAAACAGAATATGCATGTCCAACAAAATTTAATATTATTTCAATTATGCTCTATTTATAAAACTTAAATAAGTATATATTTATATATATATTAACATAAACTTTTTTTTTCAAATACATTGCATGATACTAACGTGTAGTGCAATACAATTATTTTCTTTTGCTTACCTTTTCATGATGAGCCCAAACACTGCCAGTCTGGTTTTTTTGCGTGAATAAAATAACTGTTTCGTTTATAAAATTTGATGGGTTTGAAGAAGAAGAATTATCGGCTTTACTTTTTTCTGTAAAAATAATTGCTAGTCTAGCATTAAGGAATGTAATGTTATTAAAGCAAAGTTAGAGTCTTTTACTTTAGACACCATTACCTGGAAAGATATACAATGGAAGTGAACTTATTTTAATACCTCCGAATATAAAAGAAGAAGATGGTATGTAGAATAAATTCAAAAGCTAGGTATGGTTAGACATACAGGCATGAATAAAATATTATTTATTTATTAAATAAAAATCGTTATATCTGCACTTTTCTCTACTCTAAAAAGTTCTATGGTAATGATATCATTATTTTTGGATGTTTCACAATTACCCATTTTCTTGTTTTTCAAAAAAGATTTAGGCCAACTATTTTCAGTCACTAATCATTCCTATCTTTAATTCTAGTAAACTATTGGTAAAAAATTCTGTTTGAAATTAATGGTTCTTTATTTCTCGGGAAAACCGAAAAATTTGACAGCTAGTATCATATTTTTTTATTTTTTTATTTATTTTGTTTAATAAGCTTTTAAAAATTTGTTTTATTCTTTACGATCTTTTAACATCGAAAATGCTAAAAAATACTGTATCAGTAGTATTTTTATGCTTATAAATATATTGAGAAACAGTGAAATATCAAAACGAAAACTTAGAACAGCTAAGAAGGTACCTATTTGCTTCTTTTTGATATTTAAAAAAAAAAAAAAAAAAAAAAAAAAAAAAAAGTTATCTTGGGATACTAAATCGATTCTATTTTTAAAGCGTTAGAGGTGCAGTTAAATTAAAATTGGCAGATATACTGTGAGAAAATTTAGTAAATTTCGCACTGTAAAAAATAGGCTCTTAAAAATAAGCGTATATTGTCTCAAAATAGCCCCGAAACAATATATACTTAAATTTGAAAACCCATGTACTAATTTTTGAGTACATTGACATGCCAAACATGGGGATATTGGGATTCTTATTGGTCAACCCCATTTTTGAGCATGTCAATATACTCAAAAATGAGAACATGTGTTTTCAGGTTTAAGTATATATTGTTTCGGGGCTATTTTTAGACAATATATACTTATTTTTAAGAACCTATTTTTTACGGTGCGGGGAGTTGATTGTTAAATTACACGGACAGCTCCTTTCTCCGAGAAAAATCTCCATTGCTCATATTTGTAACAAACCGCTGTAAAATTCAGAGTGGTAACCATGTATTAAAAACCACTCCCTTTCTTGGAGAAGAAAGCCATGATAGCTTTAAAGGCATAACTTTATTTTTACTTTTAGTGACTGGAATATACTTTTCCGGTCAATGACCGTTCTCTAGAGTTTAGATTTTTTACAGTGTAAGGCCCACTTTTGGAAAGCTAATGATGTAAATTGATATCATAAAACATATTTGAGTAAAAAGCACAGAAAAACTGGTCATGACTGTTGAAGAATAAAAATTTTATATATGGACATGATAAATATTATAAGCACAGTAAAATTCTTCTTTACAATTCTAGATTGGGTTGAAAATATACAATTAAATAAAGAGAGAAACAAATTAAAAGGAAACCAAATATAAAAAGAAAGAAAGAACAACAAAAGAAAAAAAAATTATGAACAATATCTAGACGTGAAAGACTTTTAAAAACGTTCCCTGAGATTTTCGGAGTTTTTGAAGATGCAAAAATGTTTATAGAAATCCAAGTTAAAAAAAAGAAATCAAAAATAAAGAATATTATCCTCAGGACAATTATAAATGACTTTTAGACCAACAGTCGGAAGCTACAGAAGCTTTAGAAATTCCTTCATTACGCGCATAAAGAATGTGGCTAAATAAATCAGTAATCAGTGCAATGTCAAGTGTAAAAATCTTGGTTTACGTCAAATAAACTTTTCGATATTACAGTAGTTGTAACTAAAAAATTGTAAAATCGTTTACTATGATTTGATACTTTATGTTATAGCCACAACACTAGATAAAAATAAAATATTTCACAAAGTAAAGGTTAAAGAGTATTGTTTTAAATATCAAGCGCAAAAGTTTCTTTCAGCCTGACACAAAATTTCAACAATGTCTTATACTTTTATGCAACGATTTAGTATTATTATTATTATTATTTTTTTTTTTGAACATGTCTGGACATTTTAATTAAGGAGTGTTACTCTATATGGAGTAATACTATGGATTTCAAATGCTCTTGGTAGTACGGACTTTACCTTTTCCTTGTTTTTAAATCAAATTGTTCTGACCTTTTAGGGTTTCTACCTATTTAGCATGAAAATTACTGTTAATTATTTAAATTATGTAATTATACAATAATAAACATATTTTTATACAATTTTCAGTGAATCTTCCACAGAAATAGAATAAATCTTTAATTAACTGTAAGCGTGAAACCAACATTTTATTTTTTATTATTTTGATAGAGCAAGTTGGTTAAAAATATATTGTATTTTATTTGTAAAACAATATCAAGTTTTTAAGAACTATATTGTGTAATTTCATCATTCCATAGAATTTCACAGTCAAATTGCATTAATTTCAGTTAAGAGGCAAATACTGTAATCGATTCGTTGGAAATGATCTAATAACTCTGAAACTAATAGCATTAATGTCATTTCAATTTGAATTTATTCAATAAATGCTATAAAAATGTGTTCTTAATTTTTTTCTTTTAAAAAATTCATTAAAATTGAAAAAGTTCAATTTTAATATAAATATATCGCGAATAGTTATCTTTTAAAATTACAGATTATTCTTCATCGATTTGGATAAGTTGAAATTTTATAATTTTTATAGAATTAATTATGAAAGTACAGTACCCGCCGCATATTGAAATCACATTCGTCCTGAGTCAAAGTGATTTTATTAAGCGGCTGATTTTTATATCTGGCGAACGTTCCTGCACTCATTACTTCCCAGAAATTGGAAAGAAATTTCAAAAGGTAACGAATAATTGAATTAATAAACAATGAAAGTTAATTTTTGAATATAATTTATTTATTGTTCCTTCAAAATGAGAAAATTAAACACATCCTAAGTTCCATTGCGCTTTTCTTTGAAGGAAAATCATCCTGACTTTGCCGAAAGTTTATGTTTTTCCTTTAATTTTAAAATATTTCCGTTTAAACCACTTGCTTCTTATTTATTTTTAAATAAGAATTAGATGTAGATGTAGATGGATGGGTTTTACGTCGCACTAGTGCTGAGCAGAGGGGCAATTGGTGACGGTCTGGAACACATCCTCTAGAGGTGGTTCGGAGACATGCCATCACAATTTTGATCTTCCACGGAAGGGATGGCTCTCCCGCTTCGGTGACCCCCAGAGGTATAATTTTTCATGGGAACATGGAGGACATTGCGGCCACGACAGATTTTATGTGCACCAGCCACCATTAGTGTACACGACGGTCTTTGGCCGGCTCGAGTACCGAACCCGTAATCTTCCAATTACGAGGCCGGCGCTCTACCGAGTGGGCTACCGCGTCCCAAAAAGAATTAGAAATTATCTTTAAAAAAAAAATCACTTGCGTATCAAATTGAATTTGTAAGTTATTGCCACGCTTTGAAGAATACGTTCCTTGAAATTATTACTAAGACAAGTGACTAAGGCGTGTTTAGGGACGTGTTTAATTTGCAACTATGCTGCAAGTGTAAAATTTTTGACAAAGGGAAGTAACAGATGGATTGCTGTGTTTTATTTTATTTTTTATTTAAAAAAAAAAAAGATACTGTGTAAATAAAAGATTTGTTTTGCTTGCATAAATGACATTTTTGCTGCCAAAGAGATTTTTTTGAGTTTATTAACCGGCGATGCTGATTTTATTAAGCGGCGGTTTTAAAAGTAGTTTGTATTGATTTGATTCCGGTCCTGACATTTTAATCAGATTAAGCAGCTGAGTTTATTAACCAGTAAATTTATTAAGCGGCGGTTACTGTATTAACAAGAGTTTTTAAAATATAGTTTCAGAAATATTGCATGTAAAAATACATTTTAACTTATTTGGTAATATCTATCTATCTATCTATTTCTCTATCTCTATTTCTATCTATCTATCTATCTATCTTATCTATATATATATATATATATATATATACCGTTCTTGAAGTAATCTTTACAATGGATATATACATTTACTACCAACAGTTTCTGAAACAGCCGTTAAATAAAAACGAAATACACATGTATATTAGTAAACACATACATTAAGGGTACAAAAAACAGTATATATATGCATATATGAAAAGAACATACATATGCAAATTATACGAACTATTTTGCTATAAAATATATAAAAAGTTTCATTGATGTAAGACGATAAAAATACTTCTTTTCTCATTTGATTTCACGTAAAATACTTACAAAAAGTTTGGATTTAGATTATTATAGTCATTCGTTTTATTAAATAAAACTCTGCTGTCAAAAATGTCATAACAATCAAAAGAATATCGTTTTTACAATGTTGAATTAAATGGGCCATAAAAAACTATACATGTAAATATTTTTGATTATGCTCTTCATTTTTAGAAGAAAAACTTTGAAGATAAGTATAAAATTTTTTATATTTTATCGTACGGATTAAAAATATTTTAAAATGCGCGTACTGTTTGCATTTTAAAGCAGAATACTTTCACAATATAAATGGGCAACTATCCAAGAAGATAAGTTTTCTTTTTGTAGGGAAAAAAAACCTTGAGTTCATTTATATGCGTGAAGACTATTGGCCTAGTTCTGGAATTTTAGAATCAGAAAAATATTACTACACTCAGCTTGAATACCTTTAGAAAATACGAAACTGAAATGTCTTTCTATTGGAAATAAGAAGCAAAGTAAAACTATCTAAACTTATTTTATTTTATAAACTTTTACATTTTGTAAATCAAATGATTTATATTTTAAAAGAACATTTTTGTTTAAAAAATATATAAATATATTTTAGATGGCAGCTCATTTAAAATTTTCCCTTATAAATCCCCAAATAAAATTAAGATTGACTATTTATTGGAAATTGAATTTATTGATTTTGCAGAACTGATTGATTCGCAGAACTTTTGCATAATATCTCCAAATAAAAAACTTATGTTTATGAATTCAGTAACTAGTTTTATCTCATGACTTAAAATAACTTTCAAAATTAAGCTTATGCATATATAAATTCAAAAGTTCAATTCACTGCATAGTGAAAAATTATTTTAAATAACCATGCATTTTGATATTAATTCTATGTAAAGATAAGTTAAGTTGCACTGTAGAAAATAAATTCTTTTAGACGTTTTAAAAGAAAATGTTAAATAAAAAGATAGTTTGCTTGTGAATTTTCTAAACGGAAAAACTGAATTTAAAATATGCATTAGGTAATGTGTATTTGTGGAAACAAACTTTCCCATAGCCTTTAGCTGTCGGCGAGATAAGGAATTGTTTGCTCTTAGTCGATAAAAACGAATGCTTAAAAAAATTTTAACGTGCTGTTGCAACATTTTTTCTTCAAATTGCACTAAGATGTTAAAATAAAAGTTAAAAAGGTATTGGTGCATGAAAATTAGTTTTTAGAAAGATCTTCTAAAAGTTTTTTTCTTTTAATGTAAACGTTGCTTTATAAATGCATTATTGAACTCACTTACCTGAGACATTATATTATTCTATAAAAAAAAAAAAAAAAAAGAGCGTGAATTGAACAATGAAATAAAAAAATCAGGGCTCTCTAAGCAAATTATTCGAAATATTATGTGAATGAATTGCTAGTAAATGGCCTGGTTTAAAGAATTGGAGGCTAGTTAAATTTTAATAGTGTGTTATGGACTGAGTGAACTTCAAAATTTCGATCGCTACGATCAGTATTAAAAATGTATTTTCCCTATAAAACCTTCTGCATTCATATTATAATTACTATATGCTTTTAAATAACAGTTCAAGTGAACACTAAGATTAATTAGGGTAGCTTTAAACGAAATTATTTGCTTAAAATAGTTTTCTACAGAAATTTTTATTGCATTAATAAACTACATTTCTGTTGACAAAGAATTTAACTGCATATATTTTAAGTGTTGTGGAGATTTATATTTGCTTTATGAACTTATCGAAATTCTCGTACAATTAAAACTGAAAGTAAATAAATAATAATTAAAGGTTATACTTTTATATGCATATAAAATTACGCATGCACATATTATCTTTTAAAATGGAATTTGAGAATATAAATATTTTTTTTGTCCTTTTTGACAGTATTATCAATTATATATGTATTTAAATGTCCTAAAACAATTGAAAAGGATACAAGTCATAAATGAAGAGAATAAAATTAAAGCTAGAAGAAATCTGACCGTGAATACGAAAGAATATCTTGTACTTGAGTATGTAACAATAGTCTGAAGAACAGCGAATATTACGCCCACTCCAAGAAAAATATACGTTCCTAGAGCCTGAACTGCAGTTTCCTGAAAATTTAAACAAACAGTTATATAATAATAATAATAATAGCGATATCACAAGAACAAAACATATTCAGACAATCCCGGGGTGCATATTCCTATACCGTACATGATTTCGAGTATGGAGTAATACTGAACTATTTCATTGGTTCACTCTGCTGAGAAGGAGTAACGATCGTCATTAATGAACAACGAGCTTCTTTTTGTTCATTCAGGTGTTTATTATTTTCTTCATTTTAATTCATGATAAAGGTGATTTTGTTTGATTATATTCGCATGAAGAACATAACTGAGAATTTGCCATTAAATTTTAAAAATGAATTTATTGAGAGCAATGGTATTCGATGCATTTATTTTTATTTTTTTATGTATATTATACTATTTAAAATGCGTAAATAAGAAACAATATTTATTTGTAATTTTTCTCTTAATGTATTGTAAAGTTTCCTCTGAAAATATATATTGCTATTTTTAAGTAATTTCAAGTAGTAAAGTGTATTGAGCAACTACCAAAGTTAAAATTTACTTTTTTTCCCCTCTAATTTTCATTTTATGTATTGTATTTACAGATTCAACATTCTACATATGTTTGAAAACATTGCTTTTTTTTTTTTTTTTTTTTTCATATATTTAAAAATTATATGAAATTTAAATGTTTATAATCAGGAAATTTTCCTTCGCGTCTTAGAAATTATTAAAATCTGTGATAATTATTAAAGTTTAACATTATTTTTATTTTTACTTTGAAAGTATAGTAAATAAAAGGCTGCGTAATAAAAGAGTAGCGCTTCTTTTAAATCTTGGAGTTTATGAAAAATTGTAAGGTAATAATAATAATAATAATAATAATGTAAAGAAATATTATTTTGTTTTATTTAATATTGCTATTTTACTAATATCCATACTTGCTTGACAGAAACATTTCCAATTCTTAAGTTGATTTGTATACATAAATGTAATGTTTTTCATCATTTTACTGAAATTCAACAAATTAAATATTATTGATATTAAGTTACATTTTGTTGAATTACTCCAATATTTTTTGTTCTTTGCATCTTCAGTTTATTATTTTTAGTTTTGAAGTAATGACACTGAATTACTTCAATATCAGGGGGAAATGGGACGGGGGGGGGCGGGGATGGTTCTTTCTTCGCGTATTATATGTAGGACCGTCTCATAAAAGTGAACCACACAGACTTCGCGATCTGTTATACTTGAAATCAAGTAGGATATGGGAGTATACGCTTTGGTTAACCCCAAAGGATATGGTAATTATTCCCCTGTGCTCTCCGATTGAAGTTTCTTTGATGCCTACCTTGCTTTAAAGAAATAATCCTTAAATTTATTAACATTGAGCATAAAGTAAATAAACTTTAAAAAAAGGGAGGGGTTAAGGGTGTATTTAAACAAGGTAAGCCACATTTTGTATTACACAGTAATAATAATAATAATAATAATAAAAGAAAAATAGTCAATTTCTGTAAAATATTTCATAAAACGAGCATGAGCAGTAGGAAGAACAGTTCTAGAACTCAAGAACAATTCTAGGCGTAGGAACTTTATACACAATCTAGGAGAGCTTTTGTAATGAGAGGTGACTCGAAATTGTCCCAATACATATTACACAATGACATACTTCCCACAGTGAAGGCGGCCTCATAACTCTACCTAGCATGATCCTCTACCTATTGCCTTCCAAGGTATCCAGCATGAGCTTGTATACTGATAAAAGAATACTAATCCATATGACTGTCTGTATGCATATATCGAAGATCAGAATAAGTTGTTCGCGAATTACCCATTGAGCAGCACTAGTGCGACGCAAAATCCAATCAACCAATCAATCAGAATAAGTTGCCTAGTAAATTACTCACTATGTTTTATATTGCACATTAGGTTACGTTTCATAACAGCGACGAATATTATCCCGCGCACACGTTTACAATCACTAAATACTACAGTACATAGTGGAGAACTTTTCACCAAAAAGATTTAACGAGAACATTAAAAAATGAAATAAAATAATCTACTTCATTCATATTAGTTTACTTGCTCCTTTTAATTAAGATTTCGTATGTACTAATGTCATTTATTTGTAATAACAGTGCATATAAAGACTTTATGGCTATTAACGTAAATTTCTTACGATACATTATTAATATTTCTTCTTCTTATTGTTTCTTGAGGCATATTATTAGCATTTCATATTAAATATGTTGAAAGGTAAATGAGCAATGCTGATTTGTAATATTCATTTTATATCATTTGTATATGTTTAATATTAAAAATAAATTTAAGACATTAGTATAAGGAAAACAACTATTTAAATGAAAATGTTCATTAATCTAAGATTATTTCAGATGCGTGATAATTTTAATATTAGAAGACACAGTTCTAAAATTTTATAAAAACATTATTAAAATGCATGATTGAAATATGTATTGATACCTTTAAGTAATTACTTAAATAAAACTAGAATATGTATACGCTGTAAAAAAAAAAAAAAAAAAAAAAAAAAAAAAAAAGTAAAATCATGGTATTTGACCGTATAACTTTAGGGGAAATGACCGTTTTGCTACGTAAACGGTCATAATCCGTAAATTAATATTTTGAAAGCATATTTTAGGAAATAACCGTATAATTTTACGGGAAATGACCGTTTTGCTAGCTAAACGGTCGTAGTCCGTAAATTGATGTTTTAAAAGTATAATTTTTTTGAATTTTTACGATAAAAAGCCGTTAATCTACGCAAATTGCTCGTATCTTATATCAAACCATTTTTTTAAAGGAAAATCTTTATTTTGTTTTTGAAGAAGGGTGAGAAATTCTCACCCATTATTTTCCTCTAATGAGAATCTTGAAATAAGACTACCTCTTTAGTGTTAGTGTTAGTGTTAACGAATAAAAATGATTTCGAAAAATATATTAGATTCTCTTTCTCAAAAATGAGTATAGCCAGTCTTTATAGAAGAAGAGGAGAGAGAGAGAGAGAGAGAGAGAGAGAGAGAGAAAAAAGCCACTAGCCACAGAATTTCTAGAAAAAAGCGTTTAAAGTTTCCGTAATCTTTAAATAGAATGGATTTCGCAATTCAATCAGCGCTTCTGTGGCGTGCTTAGTAGAGCACAAGACTTTCATCCCGGCGACCAGAGTTCGAGGCTACCTGTGGGCATTTTTTTTTTTTATGTAATCTCTAAACTTTTATTTATTTTTACTTTATTTTATAATTCAATTCAAAATTTGAAAATTTCAAGAAAAAATTATTTAATTTTCTTGAATATAAAATAAATAAATTTTATTATTTGTAATATTTATAACTTAAAAATATAATAAATTTCTATAACTTAAAAAATAAATTTCATTTTTGTGTTAACTATAAAATAAAGTAAAATTTTCCAGTATGATAATTGACTGACTTCTTAATTTTGTCAAAAATAGCAAATTTAGATTTTAAAATAGTCTTAAAAGAAACATAGTTTGAACGTTAACAATATTCAATCACTGTAAAAATTTTTTGTAAAAATAAAGCACTTTTTTAACATAAATACAACATAGGTTGCTGCATATTTTTACAGCTAGTTCTGTAAAAATAATTGAAGATTTGCTACTTCGCATTGTGCTGTAAATCGATTTAAAAAGTTTTCCAGAAGTCTTTTTGTGTGTCTGACACGATTTATCAACCTATCAGTTCTGATGTTGACTTTATCAGTTTTTGTAAAGAAATGTCACTGTGGTCCCAACTGCACGGTTGGTAAATCGCTGGCCTTTGAAATAGGAGATTGTGAGTTCGAATCCCGGGCTGCCGAAGACGGTTTGCGTCGAATGAAAATTAATAAATTAGCTTTTAAGTGTAAATAAATAAATAAGTTGCTTAATGTTATGGACGCATGTGTGTAATAATTGCAAGAAATTTTTTAAATGCCTTTGAGAAACTCAAACTTTAACTTTTAAATTTACGGTCAATGCTACTTTTTTTTCAGGTTGGTTGTATGTTTCATCACAACGTAAAATTACTGGCGATACATCATTCATCGTCTAAATGTTTTTTTACGGGCTTTGTCGGGAATCTCTGCTGCCGGGCTTCGCCCGTAATTTTACTGCAGCATTTTTTACAGTGTAGTTGTCGAGCAACAGTGAAAATCAATTATCTCAGCATCCCTTATGTACTTTCTTCCTTAAATATTTTTGTTTTCTCTTCGTTTCTGTCGTGGCCGCAATGTCCTCCACGTTCCCATCAAAATTTTACCTCTGGGGGTTACCGAAGCGGGGGAGTCATCCTCTCCGCGTAGGATCAAAATTGTGATGGCATGTCTCCGGGCCACCTCTAGGGGTGAGTCCTAGACCGTCTCCAACCAACACCACCTGTAATAATACCTCCGAGCTGAGCCCTACGTCACGGAAGATCGGCCGATTTCATCCAATCCCCACGATCCAACATGTATGATAGGAAGTGTTGATTGGATAAAATCGGCCGATCTTATCCGATCTTATCCTCCGAGCTCAGCTCGGAGGCATTATTACAGGGGGTGTTGCTCCAATCGCCCATTGCGCAGCACTAGTGTGACATAAAACTCAACCAACCAACCAACCAACCTTTCTTTTCGTTATAAGTAATTTTTTCAGCAAAATTCAAAAAGGTAAATAAATAATTAAAAATGCTTTTTATTTTAGATTTAATTGATTAATATTTTAAGAATGGAATTTTATTATATATATTTCTTCTTTCTTTCATTTTCTATGATAAATTTTCTAGATAAAAATCAAACCTTTTGTGAAAAGAAGAACCATTTAAAAAACGAAATATAGAAAGAAAACAAAAATAACAATTTAAAAATTTAAGCAAAATTTATTAAAATAAATAAGTAAAATAAAAGGTATATGTTAATTTAAAATAAAAAGATAAATATAATTTTATTACAAAAGAAGAAATAAAATACCCTTTCCTTAGCGAATTCTTCACTGAAAAATAGAAAAAATAAGAGATTAGAATAAAGCACATAACGGCTTTAAGATGAAATTGTGATGTATAACTTTCGAATTTAAATTCCCATCATTAAATATCGAATTTAAATAAACTTGATGAAAAAATGAAGATAAATAAAAAGGTCTTTTACAAGCTTAAATAAGATTTAAATGTTAAGCAATTGTTCCTGTTGCACATGCCCAGTTTATTTTAAGAAAAATCACAACTATTATTTAACTTTGAAATTAAACTTAATTAACTTAAAATAATAAGAAGAATGTTTTTATCATTAAAAGTTGTGTAATTTTATCAGTAAGAATCGTATTAGCATATGTGAAAAGTATACATGAAAAATTATGAGCATGAATATAAACTTGAAATAAATTACGAGGCTTGTCTGTAAAATAAGGTTCCCAAGGAGCTGCGGACGCTAGGAACGCTGTTACGCGGGTTTTGGCGACACTGGCGTGTAGCTTGGCTCCCTTTCTTCCAATCCCCGCCCCGGCGAGCTGTCTGTGACGTTCATTCTTGTCTTGGTGGCCGTGAGAGATGGAGCTCCAACTCGCTTCTCATGCCAGCTGCAAATTACGCTCTGTGATTAGTTTTTTGTGTGCAAAAAACGCTGCGCCGGTGGACATTCATTCCCAACTGTGTGAAGTGTACGGGGAAAAGTGTATGAGCGTGCAACATGTGCGCAAATGGTGTAGAAAATTCAAAGACGGACGTACAGACGTCCATGACAAAAAACGTTCTGGCCGGCCTATAGCCCAGATTTGGCCCCCAGTGATTACCATCTCTTCACTGTATTGAATAAACACCTGGGTGGGACGCATTTCACAACCGAGGAGGAGCAGAAAGAAGAGTTTTTAAGCTACCTTCGAGGCGCGGCGACAGAGTTCTACGATTCAGACTAAAGAAGATGGTACACCGCATGCAAAAATGCATTGATCTCAACGGCGATTATATCGAAAAATAGGGGAAAGTCTAAGCTTTCCAAATATGTATTATACAATGCCAATAAACATATTTTTCATTGGGAACCGTTGGGAACCTTATTTTACGTATAAACCTCGTAAAAAAGTATTGAAAACGACATTGAAAGGCAGAAATTAAAGAAAAAATGAAAGTGAATTATTAAAGTATTTGATTATTGAGATATTGTTAAATTACTAATATTTTTATTTTCTTTTTGAACAGTTAAACTGGTTTATTAAAATATTAAATATATTTTATACGCGAAATATTTTACGTGTTTTTCTGATGATACCTAAATTAAATTAATTCATAATTAACGTTCACAAACATCAAACCGTCTCAATTATATATATTAAAAACAAAAACTATTTTATTTACGAGACAAAACTTAAGTTAAAATACCTTTAAAAACAAAATATACACATAAAAATAATTAAAACCTAGACGTTTCGAAACCCGTCCGGTTTTCCTCATCAGTATCAATTACAACATAATATGCAAGCATTACATGAATACCCAAGGAATTTATAGAAGTACAGAATATTGAGAAGCCAGTGTGCATGCTTCATTGATAGTGTGGAGATGTCTGGCAGTGTGCCAGCTCTCAAGAAAAATACGTGATTTATAATTATCAAAACCAAAATTTAGAACTTTTATATTATCTGCATAATTATATGATCGGTTTTTTATTGAATGGATTACAATAGAAACCGATCATATTCCTGACTTCGATAATATAAAATTTCTAAATTCTGGTTTTGATAATTATAAATCACGTATTTTTCTTGAGAGCTGGCACACTGCCAGACACCTCCACACTATCAATGAAGCATGCGCACTGGCTCCTCAATATTCTGTACTTCTATAAAGTCCTTGGGTATTCATGCAATTGATACTGATGAGGAAACCCGGACGGATTTCGAAACGTCTAGATTTTAATTATTTTTATATGTATATTTTGTTTTAAAATGTATTTTAACTTAAGTTTTGTCTCCTAAAGAAAATAGTTTTTGTTTTTAATTCATAATTATTTTAATTTTTCAATTAATAATTTGATACTTTATATTTAAATTATAAATTACAAATCACTTTAAATATTTAGATATTAGCGATAAATTAAAATATCTGACATAAAGATATTAAAAGCATATCTTTAAAGACTCTGGTCTAACATCCTTAACTTTTTGCAGATATTTAAAATTACGCACGTACCATAAACAGTTTTCAGTTTCAGACGGTTATTCAAATATTTATGCAAGATACAATACATAAATAATTAATAATAAAACTAGTTAGTATTAAATTTAACAATAAAGTTAATTTACACCTTTATTTTTGCATTTGGAACCAAATTAAAAACTTACATTATCCAAAAAGGTTGATGAAAACGAGGCAATTATGAACAGACCAATAAATGAAATAACTCCCATCGTTATAGAAACTTTATTTATGTAATCAATGGCCCTTGGCATTACTTGAAGTTGATCCATTATGTATGAATAACGCAGGCTTACACTTAAAATTCCTAAAAGGGAAATATATATATACATATACATAAATCTTTAAGGATTTTTGTATTATAATTAATTAGTTTAGAAAAAAAACTTCTTCACTAATTAAAAAAATGTTAAACTTACAGAAAAATATCCCTGTCAACATAATGCTAGTAAAAACAGACTTTTCCCCCAAAGCATGTGGGCATTCTTTAAAAATTGTTACACCTCTACAATCAATTTTTAGGATTACTAAGATAAAAATGAAAAAAAATAAAGAAAAAAAAATAAAGAAGGAAAGAAATATTATAAAATTTTAATTTATTTTTCGAAGGGGGTAGGATAAGCAGTCTAAAAAGCTCCTTCTAACACTCGTATAAATATGAACTGTCTTGATCAACTGACTTTTCTGATGAATATCAAAATTGTTCAATGAACAGCTAGTAAAATGAAACAAATAAGAATATAAGAAAAATATTATTTTAGTGATTTTCATTAAACGTATACAAATGCTTTATACTAAAAATTTAACACACAATTAAAAAATACTTACTTAATTTCTGTAAGTAATTTAACAAAACAGTTTTTGAAATTCTTGCGATAATTACAACGAGAAACAACATGATCGCACGAGTTATTATTGGGGGTAACGTTTTCCTTAATACTAAGAAATAACCAAGATATCTGAACACCATTGATTCTGCATATTCATTGATCCTTATGCACGTAAAGTTCTAAATCACAGCTACTAATGTCCATTTATTTGATTTTAGGAAGACATTGGTTGAAATAACCCGCAAGGGCTCTCCGTGGCCAAGTTGTTAAGTCGCCATTCCTGTAATCGCTTACGGGTGTAGGACAGTGGGCTCGATTCCCGCGCTATTCCTGGGTGTCTTTCGAATTCTCTATATTGTAATAATATCAAGTGCTATTTGCCATCTTCTCGACGAAGATTTACAAGCGAACCCCGAGTCAAGCATAGAAATTCGACGTATATGGTAACAACAAACAAACAAACAAGTGAACCGAAAGCCACTTAACTCTTTCACACGATGTTGATCGTAAGGTTTTAATTATTACTAAAAAATTGTTGAGATAGCCGTATAAAAATTATTCTGCATTTTAACCAATCCTTGTGTGCAAATATGATGTTGAATTAATGTTGAATTCTTTGGCTTCAAAAAGCCGTAGACTGTACTAACACTGTTTTCGACGGAAACTGCTATCAGGGGTCCCATGGTCTTTGAATTTGCACACCAGTAATTTTATATAGCAATTTTTATTATAAAATAAGCCTTTACGTTTAAGTTTTCAGTGAATAGTGGTTGAAGAGTCTTTGTAAAAAAGTGGAGCTGTTTGAATCTTCGCTATGTTCTACAATGACGACTTTTCAAAAGTCGAGAAACGCTGAGAGAAATGTGTAACTCGCGACGTTGAATATGTGGAAAAGAATAACAATAAGAATAACAAATGAGAATAACACAATAAGAATAACAAATGAAAATTCCGTTTCTATCTCGTTTATGTTTTAATAATTATTCAAAATTTATGTGATATCATACTTACATGAAAATAATATCGTCTTGCAATGAAAGAATATTATATATGGTAAAGTTAGGAGAGATTGCGCGGTAGACGAGATTGCACACACAGAAAATCGGAGGGAAAGAGTAGAGTGCGAGCGCTGCTACCCCAGGTAATTGTACAACAACAATAGTAAAGCGCCGACTTGAGTTTGCATATTTGATTGTTTCAGTCGTATAAGATAAAACGTGGTTATTTTATCTTATTTTCAAAAATAAATGCTTGAATTTTCATTTCACTTCCGAGGAACTCCTATAGAATGAGAATAGTACAGAATTAAACGATTTCTCATAAGCTACTAATCTAGAATAACGGTAGGAACACCAACAATTTCCTATAAAATGAATAATTAAATTACTAAAGAAAATGCTGCGCAATATCTCCTACGGAAGTGGGAGTGTTTGCTCATTTGCTACTTAGGAGAGATTGCACTTTGATTCTATTAAATTCTATACTAGAAGAGATTACGCAGTTTATTATTAATGACCGGACAATGAGGGTGAGTTTTTTTAATGTCTGGGTTTGTACCAGGAGACAACATTAACAAACGACTGGACTAGTTTAACCCATTAGAGGCGGCGAATCATTTTGGAGACCGTACCCAGAATCCGAATTTGGACATTAATCAGGAGTGGCAATGATCAACAAAAGGCTCTGGTGGTATGCACCTCTTGAGCCCCAATTTTAGCTTACAAGAAATTTAGAGCAAATTTTTTAATGTTATTGCATATCTGTTTAGTTATGCAATTATTTCAAGTATGGTGCTCAAGTTTTGTGTGGCCGTCGGCTGGTTAAACAGAAGCAATAAAACTGAATGCAAACAAAAAATATCAAATTTTAAAAACTTCTTTTTAAAAGATTGTAATCGTCTAAATTTCATTAATATATAAAATAAAGTAAAATAACCTAAAGATTTTCAAATCTGAAACGAGAAAATTTCAAACCAAGTGAAATTTAGATTTTGTGTTTTGAACATTTAGGGCAGAAATTTGAGAAGATAACTTTAATAAATAATAAACGATCGGGGATTATGGACAGCTTGTATATAAATAATATTAGCAAATCTAAAAAAAAATGTTATGAAATAAGATTTACAAAGCATGTTAAATCCCAAATGGGATAATACATTATAGAAAACCGCTCAAATATATTGTCAAAAATATATCGTAGTTACAGGAATATACATGTGAAGATGTCATAACAAAAATTCTACAGTTCAAATTACTTTTTTAAAAGCGAAGAAACTAATACAAGCTTTGGAATTAAAAATGCTAATAAAATATAATTTTGAAAAATCTAAATTCTTTGGTTTTAAATAAAAGCAACAAAAAGGAGGTTTTTTTTTTTTAATTTACTAATACATTTGTTTTAGCTTTCCTAATTTGATTTTTATCTTTTAGAAAATACATTTTTTTAAATAAAAAAAGTTAAAATTAAAGGATTCGTAAAACAGAATTAACTGAGTTTTAAAATAATATTTTGTGGCTTAAGGAAAGTATTCAGACTAATAATTCTGTAACAAAATAGAAAAAAAAAATGAGTTTTTTACAGAAATGAACCAACCTTTCAAGAAAATAAATATACACTGAGAATCTTTTTAAATGTCAAATACATGAAACGAAAAGAAATTTATATTTAAATTTTATGCTTTTTTTTTTTTTTCTCAAAAGCTTTTCGGGTTTGAAATTTGTGGAAAAGAATTTTTGAATGCCTCCATAAAAAATGATGCACTTACCAAATAGGATTATTTAACTACTTTTTGAGCATTAGATTTGCATTATGCATAATACTATTTGAGAACATCTTTTACCGTTAATATTGAATATCTTGCAAAGAATTTTATTGCTAGTACGTATTATATATATATATATATATATATATATAAATCAGAAATGGAGTTATTATTATTATTATTATTAGGCGATTTCCATATTTACAGTTATATAAATATATAAATCAGAATTGAATATAATTGACAATAAATTTTTTTTGTTTGCAAATCCGTGTTGAATACATGGAAAGGCAGTTTCTCCATTTTAAAAAATATTAGTATGTAATATTTATATTTCCTTTCTGTTTGAAAATTTGAAGCATAAATACAAAAATATTAAATTATTATTATTATTATTATTATTATTTAATTCTAACAATATTTTATTGATTTTAAATTAAATTAAAATATTGCACTATTTTATCCTTATAAGAGATGTGAATAGCGAATCTAAATCTAAAAATCTAAATGGATAAATATTTATCCGCATAAATATGCTTACAGGCATTTTAATTTTTTCTTCTTTTTTTAACTATCTGCATAAAAAATTAATGTTCAAATGTTTCAGTTAATTTCACTTTTTTTAAACTATGAAAATGACTTTTCTATTTTTTTTCTTTTAATCAAAATATTAAATATTTCTCATCATTCATTTCATCAGTCATTTCATCTGAATGAAAATAAATCTGTAACAAAAATTTCATTGAAAAGTTTTTTTAAACTCTACCTGTTTTACAAAAATTCTAATTATTGAAAAACCGATATGAAGAACAGACACTATCTACCAATAAGTAATTGGACACTTTCGAATTTAGACGGTTTGCCAAATATCTAAAAAAAAAAAAAATTAAGTATCATCTTGAAACTTTGGAAGCATAAAGAGAATGTTATATCTCATATATTTCAGTAAAAGAAGTCCTGAAGAGGAAAAGAGTCCAGTAAAAAATTAAACAAAAGTAAAAAAGTTTTGGATCACCCTCTAAAAAGTAATACTTGAAATGTGTTTTGGCTGTAGCATGTGATTATGAAGATAATTCTAATTATCAGTATATTTTTTTTATGAAACTACCACATATATTCAAGGAGATATAGCGGTTTTTTTTCTTTTTAATGCAAATAAAATTATCACTTTTTAAATTATAATTCGTAGGGTAATAGACTCAGTGCAAAGTTACTTTTAGGAAACTTGGCGTACTAAATTAGACACAGCATACTGCAATACGAATGCAAAAATGTTAAATATCTTACGAAATATGAGCATTTTTGCTAAATAATTTTTAACTACGCTTGCACAAGCTTTAAAAAAATTTCATTCGCATAATTTAATAGCCAAGAGTGCTGGGCAAATTATCTAAAAACACCAAAATATATCGTATAAATTCAAAAAGTTATGAGTTATAGAATGAGAAGAATTTCAGTTTCTCTGAAAAAAAAAGGAAAATGATAGGGGAATATATCAGTATATTTATTTACAATTAGCGATTGGCATTGCTTACCATTTGGTATTGATTAAATCAAGTTAAAAATGGGAGTTAAACTCCTTATAGTTTAGGATTGCCCATTGCGCAGCACTAGTGCGACGTAAAACCCAACCAACCAACCAAATTTATAGTTTAGCTTTTCTTTTAAAAGAACTGAAATTCTGTTCATTCTATCTCTCATAACTTTTTGAATGTACACGTTATTTCTTTGGGGCTTTCATATATGTAGCTCAATACTTTTGGTTATTAAATAATGCAAATGAATTTTTTTTTAAGCTTGCGCATAAGTTGTTAACAATTATTTACTAAAAATGCTCATATTTCGTAAGATATTTAACATTTTTGCATTCTGATTACAGTATACTGTGTCTAATTTAGTGCGCCAAGTTCTCTAAAAATAGCTTTGCACTGGGTCTAATAACTTACGTGTTATAACACGGTTCGGCATTAAAATTGCTTCTGACATCATTTCATCATATTCTTATGTAAAATGACCTCCTGAATTGGAATGTGACGGCCATTTTGCCCTATCACCCACCGTTTTTTAGGAACGGCCCCCTGTTTATATTATTTTTTGGTGATTTTATGGCTATAAATTTGATTTTTATTAGGGGGGGGGATTATTTTAACCGTTAAATATCTTCTGAGAGGCTACAGAGTTGGAAATTTCCAAAACATGGACATTTGCGACAAGGGATAATTTTTTTTTTTTTTTTTTTTTTTTTTTTTTTTTTTGGGGGGGGGGGGGGGGGGATTTTTGCCACTGAAATTATGTGTTACATATCTCATATTTTTTTTCAATCTGTTATTAATGTTATTTTTTAAACTTTATTTATTTATTTATTTTATTTTTATTTATTTATTTATTTATTTTTTTAGGTGTTAAATTGATTCTTTTTCATTCTTCATATCAAATTCATAATCATAAAATTATCGAACAGAAAAAAAAAAAAAAATTGAAGGAAGGGGGTGTTTCTAGAAAATGGTGGGTGACTGGGCAAAATGGGAGTCATATTCGGATTCAGGAGGTTATTTTACATAACAATCAGCAAAAATGGTATCAGAACTCGATTTTTTTATCAGAGCGGTGTAAATAGAAAAATGGTAATTTTATTTGCAATTTTTTAAGAAATCGCTGTATCTCCATAAATATATCTGGTAGCTTCATAATTTTTTTTTCAGATAATTTATACAGATAGAAGAACCTTCATAATCACGTTTTACAGCCAACATGCATTTCAAGCATTACTTTTTACAGGGTGATCCAAAACATTTTGATTTTGTTTAATTTTTTACTGGTCCCCTTTCCCTCTTTAAGACAAAACGTTTACTGAAATATCTGAGGTATATCATGTTATTTACACTTCGAAAGTTTCAAGATGATACCTAAAGAAATTTTCTAGATATTTGACAAAACGTTTAAATTGGAAAGTGTCTAAATATTTAATGGTAGATTGTGTTTATTAGTGGGTACAAAAGTCTATTTATAAGGAAAATTTCAACATATTTTCTTTAAGATATAGTTATAGTCATTTAATACAAAATTATATATATCTATACTTAATTAGCTAAAAAGCGATATCTACATATCTTTGCTAATAAAAATCTCGGAGAAACATGACACAGCTAAATAAAAGTCCGATATATAAATTAAATAACTATACATATAATCAGAAAAAAAAAAAAGATAAAATAAGAAAAAATGCTAACCCAAAAAGCATTGAGCCTATTATCAGTGAGACCCCTCAAGTGCAGGGGGGAAAAAGAATAGCAAGATGCTTCAAGAGATACTAGCAAAAGCTAAAAATATCTTGGTCTCCTACGTCCCACTAAAAGAAAAATATCCTTAACTACTGTAGCACGAAATACAAAGTAAAAACTAAACAAAACTACACAACAATACATACAAACATAAAAGTAAAAACTTATTATATATGACTGTAATAATGTCATAATGGGGGATTCTTCCAGTAAAAGAATTTGCAACAATTGCGATAGTATCGAAGATGCATTACCCAATTTATCCGTAACCGCGAGGACGAATGGTTAACCTTCCTATATTTTCACTGCTATCCATAACTGCTAATCTATAACTATTCATTTTACATGTATTGGTGTATATTTTTCGTTTAATTTTTTCGTTTTTGGTAATCCCGATTTGCGAAATGGATTTTGTATTTCGCATAGCTCAAAAACGAGTGATCGTACAATGTTGCAAATTTACGTGTGACTCTCAGGATGTCTAGTTGTACACCTGCAACTTTGGTTTTAATATGAGATTCCCTCTCAGAGATATCAAAGATTTTACACGAATTTTTCTGACGTCTGTATGTAAGTATGTGTGTGTGTGTATCTCGCATAACTCAAAAACGGTTGGACGTAGAACGTTGCGAATTAGTATATAGGTTTGTTATAACAACTAGTTGTTCACCTTCCTTTTTAGATTTTCTGTGATTTTCCGTGTTGGAGATATTTAGGAAAAGTATATCCATAATGACCAAACATTCAAAGGTTTTGCCATTATATATGACCTTCCATCATAGAGATTTCAAAAGAAGCTAATGATAGAACCAGTAATGATAGTTTTATGAAAGTATAGTTTTATAAAGACATTTTTGCGTGTAGAAAGTTATGCTTAAAGACATAAGCAGGTTCTAGTCGACGAATGCATTTTTTTAAGGAATATTCAGCCCGTAGATAGAGCCCGTAATGATAGTAATATGAAAGTTGTCGACATTTCTTGGTATAGAAAGTAATTTCTTAAAGACGTAAGCAGGTTCTTGTCAACGAATGCATTTTATTTAATGAATATTCAGCCCATAGATAGAGCCCGTAATGTTATTATTGTGAAAGTTGTCGCCATTTTAGCGTGTAGGAATTCATTCTTTAAGACAGAAGTACGTTCTAGTGGACGAATGCACTTCATTTAATGAATACTCAGCCCGTAGATAGTGCTTGTAGTGATATTGACATAAAAAAAAGTTGTCGACATGTTAGCGTGTATAAAGTAATTCTCAAAAACACAAGCAGGTTCTAGTCGACGAATGCACTTCATTTAATGAATATTCAGTGCTTAGATAGAGCTCGTAATGATATTGTTATGAAAGTTAATGACATTTTTGTGTGCAGAAAATAATTCTTAAAGACAGGCAGGTACTAGTCGACGAATGCACTTCATTTAATGAATATTCAGCCCGTAGATAGAGACTGTAATGATACTGATAAAAAGCGTTGTCGGCATATTAGCGTACAGAAAGTAATTCTTAAAGAAATCAGCAGGTTCGAATCGACGAATGCAGTTTATTTAGTTAATATATATTAAACTGTTGAATAAATCTCTTTTTTTGTACTACAAAAAATATTTTTGAATCAATCCAATGAAAGGGCCATTTTTACTACAGAAATCAAATAAGCTTTGTTAAATACACTACAGAGCATAAATTTCACTAAATCAGGAACAACCGAATATTTCGAAGTCTGAAGGGAATTTGAATTCATCGAGAGTATTCTCAGTGGTTTACGGAATTTTGAAGGTAGCTCTGTGCGAGAAACCAATGCATCATTACAAAATTTCCAGAACTAGACTCTTATTGGGGTTAGAGTTTCCGCATTTTGCGAATCCCTTACTATCACTTTTCGCCACATTTAAATGCCTAATTTGACGCTAAGTCAAAGCCCGCCTTCGTGGAAATGAAAGAACTTTCATCTGTTTCTACATTTACTTTAATACTATAGAGAAAGTTAGACGTAAAGATATAGGCAAGTTCTAGTCTACAGTCATCAACAACTACTCTTTTTTTTATATAGTCTTGTGAGTCATTTATAGAACTTTCGAAGAATTTAGTTCTGCGCTATAAACCATTGAATTTTTTCGAAATATTCCAGAACTCTGTTCTTATTGAATTTAGATCTTCCAAACTTTGGCGTACCTAAACTACAAATTTTCACGAAATTCGGTCGCCAAGTCTCCAAATTCGACGCTGAATCGCTAAATTCGATGCCAAGACCAAAAATCTGCGCTGGCTACTAATTCGCGGCTTGGTGAGATTAGCGATAAAATTTTGCTGTAAATATTGTTTCAGGATAGCCAGAAACCCTCTTTCAATTTTAACTGAGTTAATTATTTTGGTAAAATTTATCCTTTCTCGCCACAATTCTTGCCAAAGGGAAAAAAACTGGGTCATCTATATTCGAATCATTTTCATTGTACTCTAATCTAGGCATTTGCCAATGAGAGATTCTGTAAAACTTGGAGTACTATTCCTGAAAAAAAAAAATGTATATTTGTTTCGGTGGTATATATGGCTGAATATCACATAAATGTGCATTTTAGTGTTTCAGGTCTTTATTATTAATTTTAAGCAAATAAATTGTAAAATTTTATTATTATTATTTAGAAGTACCTTTTTAAAAAAGCATCAAATCATAAAATGTGAGTTTATAGCAATTTCAGTATTTTTTAGAAAATTTTAAACCTTATAACCGTCATTTTCGTGACTGTCTCCAAGACCAAATGTTTACATACAAAGTATGTTTTTTACTAAAAAAAAATAAAATGATAATTATAATAATTGTTAATTCTTGTAAAAAAAACTATTTGTTTTCAAAGGAAATTTTTTTTTCTTTTTAATTACGTTAATTTTCATGCATGTGTAATTAAAATGCTTGTATGCAAGTCTTCACGTCATTTTCGTGACACATGAAAATAACTTCATATATCATCAAGGGATGGTGCCACCATTCACTTTTTTTAAAGTTTAAGATCATAAATCAACATTGACGATATGTGGGGGAAAAAAATCTCAAGAAAATTGAAAACAGGTAAGAGTTAACATTATTTTTATTGTTTACATGCTGTGCGTACTTTTATTGCTTGTCATTTTCGAGATGCATAAAAAATAAAAAAATATTATTATAAAATTTAGAACAAAGTTTTATTTTAATATAGAATGACGACCAGAAGAAGAAAATGTGACGATATCGGCTTAGTGAAAGCATGTTTTTCAGTACAGAACGAATTATTGACGATTTGTCATTTTCGTGACGGTCATTTTTGTGACGTCACGAAAATGACATTTGTTGGAGATTTACTATTTTGTAAGCCCTGGATTTAAATAATTTTTTATTTTGAATTAAAAGATTTGTTGGTGTAGGATAAGCTTTATATTTAAATATTTAAAGTACTTTCCGGTATCCAGGTAAATATAAAAAAATTACATACGACATTAATATTAAGATACAATTAAAAAAGCAAACTTTTATTTATTTATTTAATTTTATTTAATTAATTATTTATTTATTTATTTTTTTTTTTTTGCCCCCTTTAAGGTGTCATTGAGAATGTTACTCAAAATATTTTACTTGTGTTATTTATGGCAAGATGCAGAAAAAATAATTTGCATGGCTTGACAAAGAGGATGTCCATGAAATTCAAGTGCCACATATTCTGTGCAAAATTAGGAATTCTCCTGAACCTGCTTCAAATAGATATTTTAAACTTCAGGATGAAGATTTTAATAATGTTCAAAATGCTTTTTCTGAATTTAATTCAGTTAATCATTAAACTTGTAACTATAAGGATTTTAATACAATAAAATTGCTTGATATTCTCATTATTGCTCTTTCTTTTCCCTTCACAATCTTTTCTCTATTGTTCTAATATGTTCCATTTTTAATATTATATGGTCCTATTGCATTGACAAACAATGTTATTTCAGTGAAAAATAGTCATTTTGACAAATATTGTCATTTCAGTGACAAACAGTCGTTTCAGTGACAAACATTGTCATTTCAGTGACAAACCAGTCATTTCAGTGACATCATTTTTTGACATCTTTAAATGCTATAATTAAAAATTTAATGCAAGTAAACTAATTATTTCCAGTTTATAGTCAAGAGGTATGCAGTCTATGATATTTCCCATTGATATAATTTATGTTTATAAAAAAATAAATTTAAATTTATTTATTTATTATTTTTTTTTTTTAATTTAAAATTTTTGGGTTTTTTATTTTATTTTATTTTTTAAAATGGGAAGAACTTTTTAGAAAAGCCTAAGTCTTGTATTTTTTAATGAATCTGAACCACAAAAAAAATTTTAAATGGTAATTTTGATTTTATAAGATAATTAAAATTATAAATTTTTATTGAAAAATTTCAATAAAATTTTAAAAAATTATGTTCGATCTCTGTCAAACTCAGAATTTATTTAAGATGCACTTACGGACTTATTTTCAAAAATTCAAATTAAATAACAAAGTTTGAAAAAAAAGTTTAAAAAAATCCAAAATGCACACTTATGTGATATTCAGCCATATAATCGTATTATCGTGACGTTTTTGGTTGGTTTAGCAGTTATTTTTCCTTGTTTTATTTTTGTTTTAAGGAATTTTTGTAGACTGCAACCTGCCTGTTTATTTACGAATCCGCTACCTCACACAAAACTGTCAATGTTTTCATAACAATATGTATATTCCTATGGTTGTATAGGGAAGTCATGTTGTGTCCATATCAGATTTTTTTGTAAAACCTTTTTATGAGTTTTTACATCTATGTTTGTATATATTGTTGTGTAATTTTGTTTATTTTTTCCCTTGTATTTCGTGCTACAGAAGTTAAGGAGTTTTTTGTTTCTTTTGAAGCAAGTTTTTCCCTAGCATTTTTATCTGGCGACAGATGGTAATACTGACAAGCATGTGTGAAGAGTCTTGTCCCAGTGAGTATGTGGATTGGGAATTTATCTCATTTTATCGCCTGTATTCTCCATTATTTTGGATCTCAACCTTGCGAGTTAAGCCCTTATAATATTCGGCTGCTCATATTTAAAGTTCATAAACAGATGTTTTATTTTAAATAAGATATTATAAGTGAGTTCCATATTCTTTTATACACGCGCAAGGTAAACATAAACTTACCTTGTAACTTTAATACGCTAAATTGCAAAAAAACATTTATAACGTCCACATTCTTTTTAAAAAAATGTATATTAATTAAAAGTTAACATTTGTTTTACTTAATATATCCGTATTTAGTAACCATCCTTCAATTAAAAACTATTTAACATCGAAATATTTTCAGAAATGTAGGCAATATTTAAAAAAAAAAAAAAAAAAAAAAAAAAACATATAGCAACATATAACTTACCAAAAATGGCTGAACAAATCAAAAGCATATTAAAAAGTCCATTTTCTGGGTATGATCCCCCGCCAGGAAAACTATTCTCAAAGAAAACAGTAATTTTAATACACTATATGCAGATTTTATAACCAAAAATCTTAAATATGCGAGCAGGTACCTGAAATTAGGTTCAAGAATTTGAAATCCTGATCTAAAACCAGATGAACAAATGCTAGTGATTACAGCTGCAATCAAAAGTATTGCTAATGCCACGTTTACCCAGCCACTTCTCTTCCAACTCCATAACGACATTCTAAAAAAACATAAGCAATTTAACAACGATATATTTATTAACGTTTTTGATGCACATGTAAATCATATTTTTTTAATTAATAAACTTGCACACCTTTTCAACATGCATAATTTCACAAGTTTTGTAACCCTTTATCTCCCGACCGGTACTTAAAAGTACCATTAGATAAAATATAAAATGGATGGAATTGCAAACGTAATCATAAAGATGAAACGTATATATTTGACTCTAATTTCTTTATATGGCACTTTACGTTGCATGGAGTCGTTTCTGTTTAAGGGAGAATTTTTATAACGTGTTGTCAATGTTTTTGATTATCACTGTTCACAATCTTCACCTGTATTATAATTATCATATATATTATCACAAGAATCTACCACGAATCTTAGGGAAAATATAAAGATGATAAAAGTTAAGTACTTTTATTTAAAAATCTTTTTTTCAAGGTCCTGACCTTTTTTTTTTTGACATTTAAGCACCAATGGTGCACTGAAGTACCCCTTTACTAAAACCTCATTATTTAATATGATAAGGAGATATGAGAATTTTTCTTACTTATCTCTTCAAAAATTAGTATTAACTAAATAAAAAATAAACTTGAAATAAAAATTTTCTTTACCTCATAATAAAGCAAATAAAAGGTTTATATAAAAAAATGCCAATGAGTTTCTGCGATATGGGTTTCACACATTTTTTTTTTTTTTTTTTTTTTTTTTTTTTTTTGAGAAACAAATCGTTATTTTATGTCCAGTATTATTCTATATTAGCCATACAAAAAGAAAACCCATTCAGGACACCTCAAAACGTGTAAATCAGCTGAAATCTCGAATTCCACTTTCGATAATATAAAAGCACTTTAAAATATCTTTCGAATGATATATTAAAAATAATTTAATCATAATTAGAATTTGAAATACGCGTATTAGAATAAAATTTAATTTCCAATTAAAATGTAATTTTTTTTCCAAAATCGATGAAATTTGAACTGTGCGCTGTGCAGTTAATGACGCACAGAAAGTTTGAAAGAATTTAGAATAAAATTGAAGCATTTTGAAATTTGCAATTTTTATTCCTAGTAGAAAAACCACGTGATATCAATTGGTAAAAAATATGTTTCTTCCCGACCAGACGGGATGAATAGGTTGTCATGGTAACGAACGCCTGCAGAATTTCAAAGCGTTCGCTGACGATGACGCGAGTTCCATGATTTTTGTTCACCCAAAAGTGTTCAACGCGCCTAAAGAAGTTTTCACTTCAAAAAATAACTTTTATCAACTCATTTTTGTTTACTATTTAAATTCGATAAAAAAGGAAAAAAGTTTTAAAATGTCTCGATCATTTTAAAACAGAAGTAATTATTCTTAGATAGATAAGTTACTTGTAATATTATCTGTTCTGCATAGTTTAAAGCTTTTAGATTTGTGTATTTTAAAAATGAAAATTTTTGAGGAACTTTAAGCAAGCAATAGTTAAAAAAAACATAAATAAATAAATTTATAATTACTATTGAATTAAAATATGTTTTTATATAAAGCTGGCTGTACTTAAATATTATAATCATATGTCGGCGTAATGATGTTTTATTGGTTTATTTTAGTCTTTTAGTATGCACATTTTGGTAGACAAAGGTGAAAACTTTCCATAAGCAACAAATAAAATAATCACAAGTCTTTACGATATTTTAGAGTATTAATAATTATCATTTTATTCAAATATAGGCTTTATCGAGCATTGACCTATAAGAAGTTTTAGAGAATAAAATAAGGTAAGTGAGCCAAAGGTGGCCATAGTTAAGCTTTGAGAATTTTTTTAATTTTTCTAGTTAGGTGTATTTGATTGGACTTTCTTTCTTTCTTTTTTTTTTTTTTGTAAAATGCTACACGTATCTGTTACGCATACCAAACATAATTTTCTTTGTAAAATTTAATTTAAAATGTAATTTAGTTATTTTTTTTAATACAATTTCAAAATTGTAGCTTGTGGGCCACTTTAGGCGCATAATACTCCAAAGGTGACTTATAGATTGAAAGTTCTTTTGAAATCTGAAAAAAAGTGCACGGCAAACTATTTTTAGAAGTATATAATTACAGGAAAATTACAAGGGAAAGAAATCCCAATAAACATTTGTCAAATAAAACATTTTTAATCGGATTCCATGCAGGAAGTGCAGATGAAATTTATTTATTTATTTATTTTTTAAGTAAATCTCCAACACTTTTCATGCACATATCGAAATTATTGTTTACGCAATCCAATATTTTGTCCTTATTGCTTGGTCTGGCTAGCAACCACTTGTTTCAGGCACGGCAGTATTCTGTTTGTTTGAGAGTTCTTTCTAATGCTCCTATTACATACAACGATGTTTCGAGCAACTTCCATTTGAGCCAATTTTTGCTCCAATTTTTGGAAGCCGAAATCCAAAAGAGGGTTACAATAGTTGAATCAAAAATTGTTCGAAAAACTGGTTTGCACGGTGTACAGTACATGTCAAGACACACTTTCTTATCGCTCTTTTAACGGGGATGACGTAGAAGAACGAAGAGAACAATTGTGAATGAATTCCCGCCGACGATATCTTTTCTCGGCGCTTAAGCAGCTTTCTTCTCATTGGCTTATCACAGCAGGAAAAGTTGTTGTAAGAACAACTTTTTCTGACTAGCCAGAAAAAATTGTTCGTATTCCCAATTCCTATTACACTGGGCGTTGAGGTGATTTGAGCCAACAAAATTGGCTCAAATTAACAATTGGCTCAAAATTTGTGCGAAAACTCTTTGTGTGTAATAGGAGCATAACAGTATACTGGATTGATAAAGAAGCATCAATAAACTGGCGTTGTAAAAATCTTACTTACAAACTTTGAATAAACACCAAACAATGCAATAAACTCGCAACAATTGTTTCGGGTCGAAAAAACCACGACCCTTCATCAGGCGAATAAAGTAAGCACGAGTGCTGCAGTCAAAGCGGCAACGCCGTGCGTTGCCGCTCGTGCGCGCCACACATTCTAGAGAATTGGCGAAAGTATGGCAACCCATTCCACACATATTAAAGGATCAAGACGCTAACAGTAAGAGAACAAACCTGAAGATGTCCACAAGCAACAATGCTAGGACAAAACGTCGTGATGTTCTTCTTTTTATCTTTTATATTGTAAACTTTTAAACTAAGTCTTTTGACTTAGATTTTAACGTGTGAAGTACTGTGTTTTATATATTATATTAATTCTATATATATAATAGAAACCATATTTCTCTTTATAGATAATTTTTGTTATAAACGAATCTTTTCTGTTCTCCCGAAAGAGTGCTCGAAAAAGAAAAATATTAACAAGGGATACAAAGTCCGTGTCTGCAGTATTAAATAAGACATCTCGGTCTTCTTTCAAAATCACAATGAAAATATTTTTGAAATTTGAAATGAATCAACGAAATCTCGTAACTCCGCACAGAAAATGCATCCTCCAACTTCACTTTTAGAGCAGAAGTCCCTGTTTTCTCCTCCTCCTTGCATATTTTTTATTTTATTCAACCCTCCATCTGAGGAGGGGCGACGCAGTTATTCCCACTGACAGAACCATAGATACTATACAGGTAGACACATACAGAACTTACTATTATAGTAAATGTCCTAAATAGTAATTTTCAATTTATTGGACTGCTTTACAGTCTTGTTAGGTTTTAACTTTTAATTTCTGTATATAGTTTCATAGTTAAATTTTGTGTAGTTCTCGGGAAAAAAAGATTAGGATATCATGTAGTTTTCTTCAGTCCAGAAAGATGCCTCTTTCAAGGCAAACTGTCATAGTCAAACCGAGCACTGACTACGGGCAGGCTGAGTACAACTCCACTAAAACTAGGGGAAGGGGGAATTTTTGTGTATGTGTGTTAGGAACATTTGGTATGCCAATGTGATTGCACAGCTGTTAGTTTGTTCCCTCTCAGGTTCTCTATTCTCTGCAATACAGACATGTAATTCATCATATCATCATGTCGGAGTTCCTTGGAAGTTATACAGCTACTTGTATCGATCGCCATTATCATTTAACTCCTTTTCAGGATCTTTACATCTTCAGGTGGAAGTGGGGGGGTGGTTTCGACCACATTAGGCACTTCCTAAGTGTCCGTGATGATGATGAACATGAGAGTGTAGTTTTATATCTTTATTCTTTGTGCTCAGCATCGAAAATCACGTGACCTGGACTTAAAGGAGATTCCTCAATAAGAAAACACTTATTTATGTAAGAATTCAAACAAAACATTTTCTCTTCCAAATGATTTTTCATAAAAGAAATTATTTTCAAAATTAATCTAAGACATTTTAACTTTCCTTCTATGTGTAAATATAAATGTTAAAATAAAAATTATGTGCACAATACATAAATAAAAAAAAACTCAAAACTACTTTCGCTCCAATGTAAAAATAATATAATGTTTATTCTTCCCTCTTTCTCCAGGTCCGTATCACGTGATCATTTTACCAGGAAAGCTAGTTTACGTTGCGGACCCCAGAGCATAAAGCTTTAGGTTGCTGGCAGATAATTAAGGGAATGCGTGGTATATCTACATAAATCCTGTGGATAGAACCATAGATCTTAATGGACAAAATAATCAGGTTCGCGTGCCCTCGTCTATTGCCAGCATCTGAGATCAGGGGTTATGTTAGGGGTCCTGAAAAGCGTTCCGGTGTCAGCTGAGATGTAGAAAATCTAGTTGTCACAGTAAAATAATCAATTTACAAGTTTGTAGTTTCAAAATTGGTTTAGAAAATTTGTATGTGAGTATATAAAATTTGATATTAAAGAAAGGTAACATTCTATAGAAAGTTTTAAATTGGAATGAATAAATGAATAAATGTTTTTGTAAATAAAAGTTTTAAGGGACCATTAAAAGCTTGGAGCCTAGTAAATTTATGTGAAACTTAGGGCCTTAGTGAAGTTGGTATTTGGCACTTTTCATGGTTTAAATGGCACCTATAGTTTCAAGCTCTTTGGTATGGAATCTTATCAGAATTACAAATTAAACGATTATTTTCAGAAATTATCTACTTTTATTGGCGCGTTTATCGTATTTTATCGTATTATCTTTAACGATTTCAGTAATTGTGATGATTTAGTTGGTTTCCACACACACACCAAAAAATAAATAAATAAATAAATAAAAAAGGTTTGCAAATGATAAACATATGCGAAATTTTTGGAATGGTTAGGTTTTTAAGATTAGATATTTTGTGAAGAGACTCAAATTTATCCTAAACGAATTCCAAGAGATTATTTTTCAAGGGTCTGTTCAAAGGAGCCTTTGTGTCGCTTTATGGTATTAAAGTGTAGTTCGGGAAAACTAGTGCATTAACAAATTCCTCACTCTCAAAATGTAATCCATAATGGACTTTTTTGTGTGTGGACTTGTCCCGAAACGCATATTCAGCAAATTCTGTATCAAGGGGCCCCATCAACGGAGTTGTGATTATAATCAAATATTTTCTAAGGCAGGCCCAGGCTCTACTAGTTGATCGATAGACTCCAAATGTAAATTCACGATGTTTTACATTTATAAACATCTTACACTTAAGTTTTGGTACTATTTTAAGAGTTAAAGAATGAGATGTAGCGATCCATCATATAGAGAAAATATATTTAACTAGCGCAAGTTTTGAGGATATATGCAAAGAAATTAAATCATTATAATTTCTCATGCGAAATACCTATCATGAAAAATTCAATGTGACACTATATATATACATATATATATATATATATATATCATAGAAGGTTTGATTGAGATATATCGTAATATTAAGTGGATCAGAGCAATTCTACTTCATTGGTCAAAGTCTATTTACGAGCCATTGTCCATTTAAACATAAAGTTTTGTATCATCCCGTGCATTAGATTTTATATGACAGAATACAAAAACAATTATAAAACTAACATATGCATACAAAAATGGGTATTTTTGATTTTAATTATCTAATCTGGCTTATTATAATACTCAAATTAATCGATGACTAACAGTAAAAAATTGTTAGATTTTAATACTTTCATCTTATTAGCCCAGAACAGAACAGTAAAGACTTAAATATTTTTGTATTTGTAAAAGTACTTATAAACAAAAATATGCCAGTATCTGACAATACATCTTGTAAAGCATTGTAAATGGAAAAAAAAAAAAAATAACATATCATGCTAGAATTTTTTGATGTTATAAACACCAAAAAATGTTTTTGTAATTATTTATTTTAATAATTACATTGCGTAACGAAAAATAAATACGATAATATGCTGTAAAAGAAGTGAAAGGAAGTATGTTCTATTTGAGCATGAATCAAAGAGCTTGAATCTTTTATTTTAATATTTACGATTGCAGTGTTAAGAGATCTGATTTATTTTTGTATATCATTTATTATTATTATTTTTTTATTAATACGGAATTTCAAAATAAAACATGCTAAAAGAAAGAAGATACTAACTTAGGACGTATTAACATTTCAATATTTTTAAAAAATCTTCAAAAAATGGTAATCAAAACTGAGCCAATAAAAAAAAAAAAAAAAAAAAGGGGGGGGGGAAAGAAAAGATTTTGAATATCCATATTTTGTGTTTAAGATAAAGAAATCGTTATATACTTTTTAAAATGTTTTTGAAGTTATTATTTGTAATAACCATTTAACCTTTTAAAAGGAAAATATTAAATCAAGATGATAGTGACGTTACATGCATTATAGTTGCATTTAATACGTACAATAAAGAATACACAACATTACCTGATACTTCACACTCATGAACTTGCAAAACTGTTCTATATAATTCTTTTCTTTGAATGGTTAATTAATATTCCATTAGATGTATTTATCTGAAGAAAACCATGAAAGTAATTAACAGTTACCTGATGCATAAATTCAAAGGAAATTGAAATTACTTGCTCATAACTTTGAACACGAAGCATTCATTGAAAAAATTCTATAAAATTACGCTCATTAATCAAACGAAAATGATTCTATATTGGTGAACTCTGTAGAAAGAAATTTGCATTTCACATACTTTACACCCATATCTCATTTGCGTGCAATTTTACGAAACTATTCTTTCGAGTTTCATATGATCATAGTTAAAAGTTTTACTCTGCACAAATCATTATCTCTTTTGTTATTGTTCTTCAAAAATAACTTATCTTTCTTATCAAATTTTAGAAGACAAGTCGTGTTCATGTTGCTTCAAAACAGCTTATCTATGGTATTATAAGAATGCATAAAGGAAAAGTAGATGATGTTTATCTTAACACCTGTGTTAAGATAAATAGAATCAAAATACGTAATTTGTATTTGAAAAATTATGCTAAATTGAATACTATAAAGTTTTAAAATTTATTTTATTCAAAAGTATGATAAATCATACACACAAATTAATATAACATATTACTTCTTCTGTACTTTACTTTTTATTTAATAAAAAAGGGTTTGTTAAATGTTAAAATAAAACCAATATTAAGAAATAGTTTCATAAACGTAATATATTTTGAAAGAGTTTGAAAGAAATATTATTGTTAAAGTTTCATCACATTTTCGGAAATTTCAGCAAGATCTTTCAAGTTTTCCCAATCAGAAGTTTCAAAATAGTAACTATTAAGTCTAATATTAACTATTAATTATTAAATATTAAATATTAACTATTAATTATTATAAGGATAACTTACAAACACGTGACGTATAATATAGCGAGTTATCACAAAATTTAGCCTAATAGGTATTCATCTTACAAAATTAACGACGATAATTTTTTATACATAAACTTGGACGTACGCTTATGATGATATATTTTCTATGGACTTTATGTTATCCATGCCTTGATTATACATCAAGGGGATAAAAGCATGCTTTGATTCTTACTTTCTTCAGGTAATGAATTTGAACTTATAATGAAAAAAATGTATGTATATAATAAAAGGCATGGATTTGGTACGACCGCCCACCACGAACCATCCCAGACTTTCGTAAACCCATTCTGTTCTATAGTAAAAGGTATGTGTAAATGGGCAGTTTTATTATTAGTTAAGATCTTCGACAGATAAGTTTTGTAATTATGCATAATCTGGAAACAGTGGAAGTTAGAATTGAGTATTTCCGTGTCATATACAAAGTTGTGCTTTCTTTCTTTCTTTCTTTTTTCTTTTAGCCTCTAATGCTCAGTGATTAGTGTATTACAAACTGCAGCGAGAAGCAAATGAAAAATTTCCACTGGATGTGTATTTTGTGGTTCAATAATATTATCAGTTACAGTCGGTAACAAAAGTGTCCGAACACTAGCAAAATTTCCTATGTAAAAAAAGTACACTTAATACTATTTTCTTAATTAAATCCTTGTCGAATCCTGTTCTTAGTCAGTCTAAGAAAAGGATTAGACAAGGATTTATTTAGAAAAATTGTATTACGCGTATTTTTTTTATATAGGAATTTTTGCTAGTGTTCGGACAATTTTGTTACCGACTGTACTTTTCAAGATGCTTTTCATGTTCCTGATATTATTATGTGATGTTGAAATTCACTCGCAGTGGAAATACAATATCTCACACTCTTTTTGAAGAAATGCTTTTCTTTTCATTTGATGGTCCTTTGCCAATTTAATGTTTGTCTTTTCATTTCCACAATGCTTCTTGAACTCCATCCACTACAATTACAGAATTACGCGTAAACTTAGTCCTAAAAAAAGAATTCTAAAGTAGGAATTATTTCTGATGGCTCTGATTTGAATAATTTCGATTTTCCCTGTTTGCTATGTATTACGATAACTTGAGCATATATGAATTCCAAACATAATGTAATGAAGCTTTTTACCTCGAAATAGTTTTTTAAAATATTAAGTGACAGAAAAAAAAAAGTTATTCATTAAGTCTTTTTTACTATTAATTAAAAGAGAAAAAAAACCTAAAATGTAAAAAGCTTTAAAACGAATTTGAAAAGAACTACATTCAGCACAACTTTTAGACAAATGCTTCAGTAATTAATTACATTGTTGAAAAAATTATGAAAATAAGAAAAAAAAAGAGAGAGAGAGAGAGAGATGGGGGGGGGGGGCGAGGGAGACAGCTATGCATGGGTATGAAAGAAATGCACAGACTTATTTAAACACCATATAAACGACAAGTTGCAAAAAATATATATGGGAGCTTTGATTTTTTGAAACGATGTGAAAGAATATGAAATGCTAATTTGGTTATACGTAAATGACGAAAAGAGTTCTATTTGAAATGGATTCGCGATTTTTAATAGGGTGTATAGTCCCCTCGAATAGCTGACATTTTTGAACACTTTTTTTCTGTGGAAATGGGGAGACTGTCGAAAATACTTTAGGGAATACGTTTCATTCTTTAAGTAGAGAAAAGTAAAGGAGGTATTGGTCTCTTGTTGCAATGCGTCTTCAGAGTGAATGAAACATGATTGGTCGTATTTAGGTCAGAAGAGCACCTTGGACAATCCGTTGTCTGTATTATTTCCGCGTCGAACATATTCATCACTACGCGAGCTGTATGAAGTGTGGTATTTTCACACATTAAGTTAAAGGAACTCCAATAGATGCAAGGTGTGATATGAAGTGTCAATATCTCGTTTGCATAGTGTTGGACCGCCAAATTGTCACTCTGAATTATTAATCGTAAGTCTGTATTCGTCCCCATAAGCTGATTTCTCATTATACCGTTAATTTACCTTAAATGTGTACTGAACTTACACCAGTGTAGTGAGGTTATTTCAAGTTCCGCTTTTATGTACTAAAACATACACTGCAAAAAAAAAAAAAAAAAAAAAAAAAAAATCGCTAAAAGTACAGGAAAATTCTGGCAGCTGGGGTGCCAGCATTTCTCCGTCAAATATACAGTTTAAAACCGTAAAATTGTATCACTGACGTATATTTTACACAGGTATCCTGTAAACCAAGCAGGTTTTTTGTTAAAAGTACAGTTTTGTCCTGTATATTTGACAGAGAAATACTGGCACCCCAGCTGCCAGATTTTTCCTGCACTTTTAACAGTTTTTTTTTTTTTTTTTTTTTTTTTTACAGTGTACATTCGTACCAGAATATGTTGTGCATCACACAAAAGATTGAATCGGGAATCGTCAGTGAACAGCGCGTCAGTCATATCGTGTTGCATGTAATCGCAATTACAGCAGCTCAACTTCTTCAGGACATGCATTGTTGTGGAATGAAAGATAATATATCATTGTTCTACATATACAGAATCCGTTCTATTGAAGCCTTTGTCGAACTGTTTAGCTTGAAACTCCCGGTTGTATGGACAAAAGAAACTGTCTTTTTAGCTGAGTAGTTGTCCCGACGAAATGTTAACAGTAAATAGCTGTCATTAGTTATTGTAGTATCACGTGGGCGACTTTTCCTTTGTTGACTTCTAATATTACCTATTTCTTGGAATCATAAAAAGCCTTGAAGGGGCATTCATTACCTCGCTTTTTGCCCAAATTCAAGTTTCCTGGTATTTCGCCAAGTCATGGATTTAGGTAAATCAGGTTATTGTAATACTTTTAAATCAAAATTATTTTGGAAAAAGGTGAACACACTCATCTCACAAATGAGACATTGTGAGATGAGTTGAAAAAAATTATTGGAAAAAAAAACAACAACAAAAAAAAAAAGCTTTAGTAAAATTGCGATTTCTGCACTAGCTATATTACCTTAATCTACCATTTTTTGGCAATTTGTAACTTTACGCCTATTATTTTTCTCGGTTACAAAGTCATAAGTAATACATGTTTCTCTCTGTAATGTATCAGAAAAACCCTTTCTCTTAAAGATACATTCAATACAATATAAATAGAATATATGCGATGGAGTATGGATTATTTAGCTTTTAAAATGAAGGCTAATATTATTTACAGTTTAAAACGAAAACATATAGCACGAAAAAGATACCCTGTTAATCGATTGAAAATAAAATCTATTACGAAATGTTATGTATAATTTATACTTTGGAAGTTATCTCTAGATGAAGTTCTACATTAAGTATTCAAAAGCAGTAACTTAATTTTGCAACAAAAGCACCAGTTTTCAAACGTCAAGCAACTTTTTTTTTCTTTTCTTCTTTTACACAAAACTTTTGAAAAATGAACCTATAATTATATAATTTTAATGATATATTCATTATTAAATTATTATTGTCTTTCGTATTAATTTCGACATCGGGGCTAATTTATTTGTACACTGATATTAATTTTTTTTCCCGTGAAAAGCGCTTTTTTTTATTTTATTTTTAAGAAAAACAAACATTTAAATGGTTTTAGAAGAAAAAAAAAAAGGAAAGAAAGAAACAATTAAACAATTAAACAAGAGACAGTATTAAGGAGACATTATGGGTAGATGAAGGTACAGTTACTTTCAGAAATTAAACTAAAAGATAAATATCGCTTTGTATCAGATTTTTTATTTTTTATTTTATTTTTATGCATCAGGAATATTTTCTTATTCCTGATGCAGTATTTTATGTCTAGTGTAATGAGTCAGTTTTTCTAAACATTGCATTGCTTTGGTTTGAAAACTCTGTATGATATAAACAAAAAATATACGAAAAATTGCCCATTCCGTTGAAGAAACCTTTATATATCTCTATGAATATACGTTCTATATTCAAATAAATTAACATATATAATTGAGAGAAGCATCATTACTGCTACAATGAATTCAAGCATTACTTTGTACAGGGCAGGGATGGAACACGGGCGCAGAATTCATACCGGAATCCGTTTAAGAAATTTCTTTACCTATAATATCGTTGATTTAAGAGGTAGAAAATTTTCTTACATTCATAGTGGTATGAATTCTGCGCCCGTGTTCCATCCCTGACAGGGTAATCCGTAATCTTAAACATAATTCATTTAATTATTTATTTATTTTTAAATTTATAACTTTTTTTTTTTTTTTTTTTTTTTTTTTTACGAAACTTTCACTTTAATTTAAGAGGTGTAACATGAGATTTTTATCCCTAACGTTCAAAGAGAATGCATGAAGCATTTCTTTAGATATTTGACCAAAACATTCAACTTCAGAAGTATGACTTCACTTGTATCCCTGACTGCATATTTATTTATCTGAATAGCGTTTTTGTGATTTCCTTAATAATGTATTTAATGATTTTCAGGCACAACATTAATGGTATTTAATAAGTAACAAATAAATAAGATTGGAAAATTTTTCACTTTAACTGTTTAATTTTCTCTTGAAATGTATGTAACTTACTGAAACTAGATGAATAAAATTTGAATATAATGAAAAGTATCTAATATTACATTAAATTCAATGTACTAATGTTAAAAACAAATTAAGCCAACCATTTGACAAATGATCAGCCGCAGGTTTTTTTTAAATATCATTCAGATAGATGTCGAAACCCTTTTTTTGTATACATTATGTCTTCGAGTTAATCGGAATTCGTGTAAATATTCTTTCTTTATTAAATTATCCATCGGAAGGAAACTAACATTCGTGATTAAAGTTTTTAGTACAAAATTGTATTTTCTCCAAAAAATTCATTGTTTTTCTGCATTTTGAGGAAATTACCATAAAAAGAGTCATAAAACGTACTCCTGAATGAATTCTGTGCATTTCATTGCAATAAAACTTACCATAAAGCAAACTAAAATCTTACTTTTCAAAGTCTGTCATTTATGTAAAGGGAAGTTATAACTTTATTTTATAACTGATGGAAAGTGTTGAAAACTCGTTTAGTTACGGCTCGTAAAATGAAATAACAAGATTAAATAATAAAATCTATGAATGAAAGGTTTTGAATACCTTATTTCAAATTTATTAGAATCTTTTTTCGGTCCGAAAAATTTAAAATACCTTAAAGTTTTTTATATTATTTTTTTTAATGGAAAATTTGGTTTTCTATTTAATAAAATATACTGAGAGATGACTTTCATAGAAAAATGAGCAATATAATCCGAAAAAACTTCCGAAAAGACTGGAGATTAATTGAATTCAAACGGAAATCCATCTGGCCAAACTGAAATTTCAGCTTTTGTCTTTTTAACACAATGCATTAATATTAAAATTTTATTTAATGCAAACCTTTTTCCAAAATTATGGGTGTTTAATAGCATTAAATTTTATTCAGGATGAGGTTACTGTTATTATAAATTACCGTATCAACAATAATACCAACGATGAAGTAAAAGTTTAATCATTTGAATACAAAAAGCTTTAAAAGCAAAACTTTGAATCTTGCCATTTTGTGAATCCCAGAATAAAATAAATCTTTTCTTGGATTGAACATAATTGTTATTTATTGAATGACTAACTGAAAGAGATAAAAGGGTTAAATTTTTTACAAAGTGACTATTTCCGGAGGAATGGTTTTAAACAGTGTCATTTAAATGCAATGTTGTTTGTATTTGTTTCTTTCAACAAAATGTTTCAAAAGTGCTTAATTAATAATTGTACACTTTTCATGCATGTTAATCGACTGAAGACGAATTCTACAAGCTCTTGCAGTCTAATGCTTGGTTGTTGAAGTGGTTGGATGATGAACTGTAAAAGAAGATTCTTTCTTGTAATTGCTAAGTAAATATGTTTTGTTTACTTAAAACAAAACCTAAAAATTCTTATGAAAAACACATGAAAACACATTTTCTTATTTTTACATTACATAAGCCGTTGAATTATACTAATAACTTTTACAGTATATATCGAGACTCTTTTTAAGTGAAAATTAAACTCGCACACTGAGTATTATGTTACGTTAGAAACTAAAACCTAAATGCAATTAACAATTATGCGGGGTTTAACGCAGCACTAGAACTAAACAGTGCGTACTGACTAGTTCAGAGACATGCCATGCCATTTTTGATCCTACGTGGAAGGAAAGGATCCCCCGTTTCGGTAGCTCCCAGATACATTATTTTTACGAACAATTGTATGAAACGAAATGTATAAAACCTAGATACAAATAGAAGACGATCACAATGAGAGTAAGAACGCTATTACGTCTTTTTTCTTATTCTTTTTTTCTTTCTTTTTTTTCAGTCATAAACATAGCTTCATGCATTTTTATCTCAAATTACAAACCTTTCTTGATCACTTAAGAATTATTAAATAAATGAGTAAAGATGCGCTTTTAATTTAAAAAAGACCAAAGAATGCCGTAAAAATAAATTTATTAAGTACAAAAACCTATTAGTTAAAAGTGAGTTAGACACATGCATAGCAACCAAGTCTTCCCGACTTACGGGAACACTTCATACAAGACTTTTATAATAATAAAATTCAAGATTTAATTCAAAAACAATATAAGATGTTTCTATTAAAAAAATAGTGGTTGAAAATTTTATCTTAAAAATACAAATTTTTGCAGCTATGCACATGAATGTTCACAATTCCTAGACAAAAAATAAATAAAGAAAGAAAGAAAGAAACTTAGGAAAAAAAAAGTTGAGCGTCGAAATTCCTTCATGTAACAAAACTGCATTATTCTCATTCTTTTATGAAAAACATTGGCAAGAAAAATTGATTTAAAGAAGAGAGTTGGCGTGCCATATGAATTCATACGATTACGAGTACTTACGTGACTTTTCTAGATCACGTAGCAATGCAGAGAAAAAAAATACAGGAATATCATTACAAGTAACATAATCTTAGCTCTACAAAAAATATCTATTTAAGATTTTTTGTGGCACATATGTTTTGGAGTTTATCTTTGTCAAAACTATATACATAATTATTTATTTAGTAGTTCTGACTGAATGGAGTTCTAAAATTCAAACACGTTTCACTTATGTATAATGAATGACTTTTGCTGGAAAGAAATTAAGTGCTGACTCCCACCTCCCGCGCAAACACTTTAATTCATCAAACATAAAGATTTACGTGAAATGAGTGTTTAACTGCATTTTATCACGAAAATTATTTTCATGATAGTACTTTTTTATGTTGGAATTTTCAACGTAATATTAGGATTTCATGACACATTTACTTCCTACTTCTATTCAATTTTTATAGATACACTCATATCATATGATCCAGATCTTTTAATGATAATAAAAAGGTTTTCTATGTGATATTTTAAAGGAAGTAGACAAAAATAGTATGCTACGACTACATTATAATTTAATTTACTACAATTTGATTAAGTATTTTAATTTATACATCTTCTGCTAACATTTCTAAATACACTTAAAAAAAAAATACATATGCACCGAGAAAGAATCGGACCATAACTACGAAATTTGGAATGTGTACAGTGATCGAGTAAGTAAAAAAATGATCAACATATTTCAGCAAAATGCCGTTTTTTTACCGTTTAACAGTACAAAAGATGTTCTCTTCAATAGATTCTGAAACCTCCTTTGCAACCAAGTAGATGATTGTTAGGGAATGGAGTAGGGAATGGATTAATTAGCCGATGTGCTGCTGTGATAAATACTGCCACAAATGCAGCAATTGCTAATGGAATTGGATGGTTAGGGAATGGATTTCGGCCGTGGTTAGAGACCCGGCAGTCTTCTGCGCTTGCGCAGTAGGACTTCTGCGCAAAGCATACTTGATCTATAGATGAAGTGCCGGATGACGCAGAGAATGAATACTCTTTGAATGATTGTTATTCTCTGAATTTTAACGATCAAAATCTTTTACCGGCTATTTTAAAGATTATTAAATAATCAATTTTAGCTCATAATAAAATATTTAGTTCATAATTAAATTAATTTTAGTTTTCATATTTAAGATGACATGTATTTATTTATTTATTTATTTATTTATTTATTTTTAATCCCACATTTATTTATTTATTTATTTTATTTTATTTTATTTAATTTTTAATCCCACATTTATATATATATATTTATTTATTTTTAATTGAATTTGTAGGAGTTAATATTTTTAAGATTAAAATATATAAAATTGTCAGACATTTTTTTTAGTTTTATTTGATCTGTAAAATTCTAGGATTTATACAAGTTTAAGAGTAAAATCATGTACAAAAATCTAAATTTGAGAAGATATATTTGCTGTCGCCATCTTTTGAAGACTGTATGAATTATAAACATAAAATATAAATCAAATATATATATATATTTTTAAGGTGGAAGAGTAGCAATATTTTTTTAATTAAATAGTGACAAGTTACCAGATATTGATAAAGGAAGAAATAAAAAAATAATTTTTAAGAATTGCACACACACACAAAAAAAAAAAAAAAAAAAAAAAAACTCATCTTTTGAAATCAATCTGAAACTCATAAGAAAATTAGACTGCTGAAATTTAGTGCGAAGTATAGATATTAAAGTCATAAAAAAGGGTGTTAAATTTAGAGATAAGTTGATTGAAATTGATTGGAGGTTGTATTTTAATGCTTCATATATGAAGGTTCATTTATTATTAGTTCTATTTACAGAACTATAAAGCATTTTCACTTTTCTTTTCTTTTTATTCTTTTCTTTTATTCCTGTTAAAACCCAGATGGGGCAGAGAAACAATGATATAATTTTAAAAGTTAACATTTGTATATAACACATTAGTTGTTTTTAATAAGAAAATATCTAACAAGCACTCATTATTATTACTATCAAAAAAAGAAAAAAAAAGAAAGAAAATTGCATAAAAAAATCAGCTAATAAAGTATTTTCCTCTTTTTAAAGTAAAAGTTTATAAAATTATAATACACTATCTGTTTTTATCATATTGTAAGATGTTAGTTCGATTTAATTAAACAAATGATTAAACAATAATTAATTATGTAAATGAATTAATAAAGATCTACTAAAATTTGCTTTTAATTTGCTAAAAGCATACTAATTTAATTGATTGTTTGTATGAATAAAAAAAATGGAAAGAAAAGAAAGATTGTTTTTTAAAATTTAAACATGTAGCAAGTATAACCAGCTTGCTTGTAATAAGAAGTGTGTTTAAGGCGGGATAGTGTTTTATTTATTTTATTATTTGTGCAGTCGCCGCAGAAAAATTTTATGCTCAACTAAAAATTATTTTAAGGACATATTGTAGGAAATGATTTAACAATTAAGCAATAAGATTGATTTTTCAGATCTAAACTCACTGATGAACATGACAATGCATGTTAGAAATTTTCATATTAAAAACTATCAATGCGTTAAGCACAAACGTTAGCTATTAAATGTAATTCTTCGTTAATCTATAACATCTGGATTTTAATAATAATTAAAAAAAAAAAAAAAAAAAAAAAAAAAAAAAAAACTTTTTAATGTTTTGTAAATAGAACAAATGATGAACGTACACTCCCGTTTGAAGCATTCATGATTTCAATTTATCTTCAAATTTTAACCGTTATTAATTTAAACTTTAATATCTATAACTGGCACTAAATTTAATCAGCCTAATTTCTTTCTTACGATATTCAGATTAATTTCAAAAGTTGAGTTTTTCTTTTAATTAAATTTCTGCTTACTATTTACAATTGATAAAGATACCAATCACACATTTACCTTATGAAATTTTAGATTATTATACATTTATAGCTGCAGCTTTTCTTTAATTTCAGAATATGTACACATAGAATAAATCTCTCTCACTAATTTTGGTCTCTCTCTCTTTTTTCTTTTTTTTTTTTTAATGACTAAAACAAAATAACTAATTATATCAACATATTTAACAAACAAAAAAAAAAAAAAAAGTAACAAATAAAACAGAATAATGAAACAAATATTTAACGAGAAAAATCAAAAAAGAATAAGCTAAGCTATAAAACATGAATAATACAAATAAATACGATATGAATTCAAACAATTCAAATCATCAGCGGAAATGAATTCTTGAAAACACGTACCCGTGTAGGTAGAGTCGTTTATTTTACCAGCAGATGAATTCTGATTCACCCGGCAAGCATACTGCGCAAGCGCCAGAACTGCCGGGAATATTATAGAGACACGGCTGCCGGGTCTCTAACCACTGCGATTGCTAATGGAATTGGATGGTTAGGGAATGGATTAATTATCCGATGTGCTGCTGTGATAAATACTGCCACAAATGCAGCAATTGCTAATGGAATTGAATGGTTAGGGAATGGATTAATTAGCCAATGTGCTGCTGTGATAAATACTGCCACAAATGCAACAATTGCTAATGGAATTGGATGGTTCAGAGACAGTTGTTGGATTAGGTTAGGTCACCCTTACTAAAATCCCAAGGATTTAAATTTTTTTTCAAAGGTTTCTTTTCATAGGTATTTCTTTTCACAGGTTTTATAGGTATTTAAATAAGGTATTTTCAGCTACTTAATGGTGAAAAAAAACATTGTCGGGTTCATTTGTAAAACATCTTACGACAATGTCATGTATAGAACCTATTAATCTAGTTGCGAATATCCATTACTAAGCATACCAGCCTTTTAAATTATACCCCCATCGCGTTAAATGACTAAGCATTTCTCAACAAAACTGCATGATTGTTCGTGTGTATAATTTTTCAAGCCGTGTTTGCATGCCATGTTTCGCAGTTTTAGCTCAATTCTTTCTAGGTGCATATATTATTTTGCAATAAAATGTATAAAGCAGAGTGAAGACTTTACCCTATCGACAAAAAACACCTTCACTATTTAGATATGTTTCAACTCTCCATTTGATTGAAAATTTGTTTTTCAACTGGCGGATTAATAAACATGACATTAAATAGTTGATATGTATATATTTATTTATTTAGCCTAGAAAAATGCCACACCTACGGCAAAAGATCATCACCTGCATAAATTTGTAATTCTTCAAATTCAAATTGTTAAAAGACTCAATATTATCCGTCAAACTGTTTCTAAAACACAGAACGATGAGTTCATGAGCGATATCATGATGCAAATCATTTACGAAAGCTAAAATGACTTTCATGCTAGAGAGGTCCGGATTAATCTCTGTCCAATATGTTGCTAAGCAGCAGTTAGCAGTAACGGCTTACAAAGAACAAAAAGTTCAGAAGCTTACTGAAGATTACGAATGAGTAACGCTCCAGAGGTGCAGTGTTAACCTCCGAAAGACCACATATGAAGCATGGCAGCGTAAAATTTATCTTCGTTTCAGAAGAATTTTTGAACCAAACACAGGCACGCCAACAAGATTGTTGTCCCGTTAAGAAAATCAACGCAGGATTGGTTCTGAGAAGTTTTTTCAGATATCATCACTGCAGAGATATGTGGCCCATGTATTCCGTTGACTTTAATTACAGTGTAGGGTCCATTCTTGGACTCAAAGTTTGCTCTAAACTACACAAAAATTGGCATCGTCTAAATTTTTTTACAGGAAGAATGGGCTGAGATAACGGCAGCAAAGTTCTGGTGAATATAATAGAACTTTATTCAGCGCTTGGAGCTCTGTGTCCATGTCCGAAGCAGGGTCAGTTTATCTAATATTAATTTAACATTTGCAAACTAACGATGTATTAACTTCAGATAAACTAACGTGGTTAGTTGCCCATTGGCATTTTTATTAATGGTAATAATGTTATTAACCAACCATAAGAAAAAATTCTTTCACGTATAATTTTCATTAAAAAATAACAGATTTTTAAAAATATGCATTTATTAAAATCTTCATTCTTTAAATAATTGGTGGGCTGTTAACCCTTTCAGGGGCACTAAGTAAAAATGATTGAATTTCCTTTTAAATATATATACATCATAAAGTAAACATCCCCTACAAGTCATATTTGATGAAGAAAAAAATTCAGCATGTGGGGATTTTTTTGTGGGTGGTGGCTAGACGTTCTAGCCACTGCGCACATACGTCATGTACCTTAATTTTCGTTGGAAATAAATATTTATATATTTAAGGAATAAAAATTGAAACTATGCCTTGAAAATGTAATTATAATAATACAATGTAACAATAATTAATTGTTACTTAAATTATAATGCTTCTTTATCCTTTTTTAATGATTTATTATATATATATATATATATACACACACATATATGGGCTGTTTAAAATTTGTTTAGAAACCTCTATGCATTAGTAATAAGAAAAAATTATTCACTATTTAAGGAATAAAAATTATAGTTATTCAATTATATTGTAAGTGCAATAAATTTTGAAATTGATTCAGTACATAAACTAAAAGACATAATTTCTTACCTTCATATTGTAATGAAATAATCAATTCACAAATTGCATACACAGAAATATGCTCTCCCACGCTTGTTTACATCTGTTTTTACATTCTGCTATCCCTTACTATTTATATTTATCACAGTTTACTAACCCCAAAAGACCCTCTTTGTTTATCTCAAAGGAAAAGAAATTGAGATTCTTTTCCCCAGCAGAACCTGTCTTATGTGCGCGGTGGCTAGAGGGTCTATCCACCTAAAAGATGCTCCTAAAAATCAAACTAAAATTAATGATCTAAGATAATATGTAAATCTGTTGTATTTAAAAGGTGCATTACAGTATATTTACACTACCAAATACTTTTGAATAAAAAATTATTTTTCATAAAAATATATAATAGAAACTTCAAAAATTTTTCCTGCAACTTGTCCATTTAAAAAAGTCACAGGCACATCCTGCTTAAAGTTACTGTAGTGCTGCCGTCTCTATTTCAATTTTAGAAGTACAGATTAACTTTTCATAAAGGTGGATAGAAAAAGTAGCCACTGCACACCTAGAGAAAAATTTCTAAAGTAGGTGGATAGACCCTCTAGCCACCGCCCCTGAAAGGGTTAAATTAATATATATATATATATACATACATTTTTTAACAAAAAAGGTTTTCCATGATGGAAAATATTATTGATACAAATTTCAATAAAACAAATAATTATTTACGTTTCAAAATAATTTCTTTTCTCGTAAAAAATAACTTTGAAGAGACGCATTCCATTATTTAAATTCAGGCATCGTTTTCATATTTCTATATATATATATATATTTGCTTCGTTTTCTATAAAAAATAGCAAAATTTTCTTCATAAATTATCTCAAGAGGTAACAAAAAGTTACTGTATACCCAAGCATACTTAAAAATTATTCATAAAACTTCTTATGACTTACTCATTACAGAAATGAATTCTACATCTGTGTAAATATTGCTTTGAAAAAAAAAATCATGTTTAAAGGACATAGTAAATTAAGTTTTAATATTTTATTGCTCTACTTAATAAAAGTTTATTAAATATTTATTAATAACATTTTCCTTATGCTGTATTGTTCCATTATACATTAACCTACTTAAAAGAAATAAAATTTAAATAAAAAGGAATATATTTTTTAAAGATTTTACATTATTTTTCTTGTATTTCTTTCTCTCTGTTATTAGTAAGTGAAATTAGCGTTCACTACTGCGTATATAAAATGTTTATATAAATTCATAAGAAAGAAAAATTGAAATATTTTAAATAAAATGATTTTTACGTGATATTTAATTAAAAAAAATAGCGCGTTTCACAAAGAAAGATATATTTGTTGATTATACATAAAATCTTTATTATGTAATTTAATGAAGTATTTAAGGTAATTAATCGAAAATAATTTATTAAACCTGTTAACGAAAGATTACAAAAAATATCTGTATAAAAAGTATACACTAGTACTTAATTAAAATTTAACGAAAATGTTTTTAGTGAAAAACTTTAAAATTTCATTGGGAAAATGTTAAATCACAATTCAGCAATAGAGGAATCTCTCCTGAAGAGCAAACTTTCGTTAAAAATCACCCAGTGACTAAGTAATAATTTTGCTAATATTATTATTAATATTGTAAATGATAGTGCTGTGGAAGTTTTGTCCGGTAGAGGCTTTTTCTTTCTCTGTATGTACAGTCAAGGAAAAAAAAAAAAAAAAAACGCAACACTCGACGTAACTTTGTTGGTAATGGATGCAGAAAAATGTAATAGATATCATTTGGCAGGAAATTGTGAGTACTTTTAGAAAATAAAGTGAAATTTTGAATTAGGGTTATCTACATATTAAAACGCACACCAACTTCGATTTTTTTCATTGGTAATATCCTATTTTTATTTTATATTTGAAATCCTGGGGTAGCGGCAAAGCGAAAAAGTATCGAAATCCTTGTCGAATCATAAGAACTGACTAAGAACATGACTCGACAAGGATTTATTTAACAAAGCAGTATTAATTGTACTTTTTTTAGGAAGGGATTACTGCTTGCTAGTGCTTGGATACTTTTGCTGCCGACTGTAATATATTGAATTCTAATATCTAGTCGATGATATCGAGTCTTCACATTAGCCGAATCGCAGCTGTTGCTGTAGAAACCAAGAGCTGCTGTAATAGTAGAGGACAATGGACTACTAATACTTAAGGAAAAGCACCATTTTGTAAAGAAAAAAAAAACGTGTTTACAACAATCAGTAAGTTTTAAATTAAATATTTATTTAATTCTTATGAAATTAATTTTTATTATCCAATCATTTATTAAAATAATGAATTGCATTATTGCATTATTATTTTTTCTTAATTTTTTATATTTTAAATTGATTTCCGCACTATTTTATGTTAAATTAGTTGACCAGCCGGTATTGCGTAGGTCCGTTGAAAAGTCGCACAAAACGCGAAAAATATTTTAAAATTGCAAAAAAAATAAAAATGTAGCATGAAGTCCGAAAAAAAAACTAGAAACAAATGACAGCCTTTACATCCTGATATCATATAATGACTGAATTTGGCGATGAATATGAATTTGTATTAATAATTTATAATTATATTACAAAATATGTCAATTTTGTCAATTTTTAATTTTTTTAAACCTTGGTAGCGACTCTTAAAACTTGTTTTAAAATTTTGAAATTTCTGTGTAAGTCTTTATTTTATACATAGAACAACATAAGTGGGCGCCCTTACAAATTTTCAAATGCTAATTATTAAGGACCACCCTAATATATATATATATAGCTATATTATTACAGTTCGTACATTATGTCACGTCTACAACATAAAATAAATATTTTTTATTAAAGTGAAAGAAAATTTATGTTTTATTGGTGATCAGTATTGCCATGCTAGACCTTTTTCAATTGAAAATTAACGCACATTTTCCAAAGAGCATTGTCTGACTGATCTTAAGTGTAATACATTTCAAAATATACAAAATGTATTGTTCACATATGTATTTAAATATATATCTAAAAAACTGAAATCAGGGACAGCCAAGATGCTTCAAAGATCACAGCGCTTTTAATATTATATATATATATATATATATATATATATATATATTTTTTTTTTTTTTTTTTTTTTTTTTTTCTTGAAAATTTTCTGTTGTGAAACAATGAAATTTTGTTCTGATTCTTGTACGATGTAATTTTATTTTCTAGCTTTACAGATAACCCCCTAACACATTTTTGCTTATAAACAGAGGTTGTACTCTTCGCCTTTTTTTCAGGACACTCTAAGTTGTTGTTGTTGCTGTGGGAATTAAGGTCGATTGACTGCACTAGGGTCAGGACACTCTCAGAAATAAGAAAGTTCTGCTTTCATTATTACCACTAATTTCATGCAAAAATACTTTTGGTATATTTATAATAATGTGCCATGATTTAACAAGATTTAACAGGATTTAACAAGGAGGAGGTGCCGCTCACCGCTCTAAGAGTGGTGTCGAGCGCTTCTAGCTATGCTAGGCCCCTACTCCGGAACGTTCATTTAAAAAAAAAAAAAAAAAAAAAAAGGAAAAGAATTACAAGGTTCGCCAGAACAATATTCTCGCGCGACATAGGGCGAAGTATTACAAATATGTATTAATTATTAACAAACTTAAAAATAAAAATAAATACAAATTAAATACACTAAAGTAAGATTCGCCAGTACAGAGTACTCACGCGACAGGTGGCGAAATAAAATAAATCTTGAAAACTCAAAAGCACAATGAGCTAGAATTGAACAGGAAGGAGGGAGAATTGTTTACAAGTAAATCAGTTCGCCAGAACAAGGTTCCCACGCGACATAGGGCGAAGTTGGTTGTTTTACGACATTTACAAACACATGCGGAAAGAATAGATATCTTAGGGCTAGATTATACAGGATAAATATTAGTGTCTAAAAATAATGGTAGCAATATATTTGAAAAATTCTCATCCCCGACAGCGTCCTGAAAAAAAAAGGCGGAGAGTACGACCCCTGGTTATATCTCTATGAAAACTAAAGATAAAGTACACTAAGTATATACTTTTTGCACTGTCAGACTCTCAGAAATTCAAATATGAAGTCGAAATTGGGTGTTTGTACTGAAAAAAAAATCAATGTTGGCGCTTCTTATAATCCCCAATTCAAAGTTCCACGTCATTTTCAAAAAGTGCACTTAATTTCCTGTTGAATTATATCTATTAGATATTTCTGCGTGAATTAATAATGAAATAACAGCAATTGTTGCGTTTTTTTACCCGACTGTATACATTAAGACCCAAATAGGAAGATTAGATGAAGAATATTCCTTACAAAATAGTATGAAAACATTACAATATTCAATACTTCGTCAGGGGCATATATTGAAATATTTTCGGGAAAAAAATAAGCCATTTCTGTTTATCCGTAAGCTTAAAGTTGAATTTTAACAGATAAATGTGCCCGATAAATTACCGTAGAGAAATGACAAAAATTGACAGTTTAATAAATATATAAATAAATGCAAAAAATAAAAAATAAAAAAATAAAAAAACTTACAAGCACCCATACTGCTGGCAGACGACAATAAAGTGTGTTATTTTTTACATATTTAATGCATTTAAGCATATTTAAGTGTGTTATTGTATACATATTAAATGTATATTATATTACTACGACAGTATAAAATTAGACGGTGAATAGATAAAGGTAAATATATAAAATAATTTTTTTTAAAGTATTTAGTATTAAAAAAAGTTTAAAAAACTATTAAGAAAGTTTAGCAAATAATAGATAATAAATTTCCAATAGTTAATCAAAGTGTTAGTGTTAATGGGGTCATCATTTATTTGCAAAATAAAATTTTAAATTATGTTATATTGGAACAATATTTGAGTTTAGGTTGAACTAGAGTCCCTACATGATAACAGACTGGACACTGACCCGCCAGAAGATCCGTACATATTACATAATATTTATTACATAATTAAATTGTATAATTTTTCTTTTAATTTTGCCAACAATATTTTTGTATACCTGTGTTTTTTTTTTTTTTGCTGTTCTTTTTTTATTGAAAAGTACGTTAAATGTCAGCCGATACACGTGTTCATATTATATGTATATAAAAAAAAGAAAAAGAAAGAAAGAACTGGCTTTTACGTAAAGCACAAAACTTTGAATAAACACCATAAAATGCAAAAACTCGCAATAATTGTTTCGGGTTGAACGAAGGCACGACTCTTCATCAGACGAACAAAGTAGTCACGAGTGCTGCTCACACAGATGATTTTTTTAAAAAATAGGTAATTATTAAAAATAATTTTATTTTAGTTGAATAACTAAATATAAAATTAAATAAATTACATAATTTTAACGGTAAATTAAATGTAAAATATTTACTTAAAATGATGATTGGCCCACCAAGCAAAAAAAAAAAAAAAAAGTTGAAAAAAGTATAACTTTAAGATGTGTGTTTAAAATTTAAATTACATTGTATAATTTTTCGCTTAAGTTTTGCCAACAATATTTTTGTATACCTGAGTTTTTTTTTTTTTTTTTTTTTTTTTTTTAGCTGTTCTTTCTTTATTGAAAATTACGTTAAATGTCAGCCGATACATGTGTTCATATTATATATATAAAGAAACAGAACTGACGCAAAGCACAAAACGTTGAATAAACACTATAAAATCCAAGAACTTGCAATAATTGTTTCGGGTTGAACGAAGACATGACTCTTCATCAGACGAACAAAGATGAAGGGTCGTGTCTTCTTTCGACGCAAAACAATTGTTGCGACTTCTTGTATTTTATGGTGTTTGGATTTTTGAAAGAGTTGAAGGTTTAATGATAGCGTTCTCAAACACTCTTAAAATAAAGTAATATATTTTTTTCTTATACTCAATATACTAACATACCTGAAAAAAGTATATATATACAGTCGATTAAAAATAAACAGCATTTAATGAAAAGAGCCATAGAATAGCGAATGATTTTTGATAATACGATGCCTTACGTGGTCCTCGATGTGGTTCAACCAAAAAACACTGAACAGAGAGAGACTAGACACTGAATAAATATGGCGGACGTTTGATCAAAAAACACTCGATCGCTGCAGGACGTAATTTATTTTTACCAGTGTCTGATACTTTTGTTTAAATTAAAACTTGATAAAACTTTTTTGTGTTTATCTAGAAAGCCTTGCAGAGTGTCATTTGAAATTTTGCGGAGCGTAATGTTATCACATATAACAAACTCAACAAACATGACGGATCTTCTGGCGAGTCAATGGTCTTTTATCATGTAGGATCTCTAGTTCAATCTAAACTCAAATATTGTTCTAATATAACATAATTTAAAATTTTAACGATTTTTTTCAGCAAAATTCTGCATTCAGATCTTATACAGATTTATTTTCTTTTAAACAGAATTATTCACTTTACTTTTGTCGCAGAAAATATTAAAGCGATATATATCTAAAATAGTTATACACTATCTACAAAAAGGAATTTGGACACTTTCGACTTTAGACGTTTTGTCAAATATCTAGAAATTTTTTTAGGAATTATCTTAAAACTTTGGGAGTATGTTATGCCTCCTACATTTCAATAGAAGTTGTGTACTGAAGATTAAAAGAGGACCAATAAAAAATTAAACAATAATCAAAATATTTTGAATCAACGTGTGAGAAGTAATGCTTTAAATGCCTTTTGGCTGTAGCATGTGATTATGATGATATTTTTCATTATATGTAAAACTTTTTATGAGGCTACCTCATACATTCATAACATTTTTTTTTTTTTTAATTGAAAAAAAAAAAAAAGTCCACTTTTTAATTATATAGTGTAGAGTATTATACCCAGTGTAAAGCCATTTTTAGGAAATTTGGCATATTAGACACAGCATACTGCAATCAGAATGCAAAAACGTTAAATATTTTACAAAATATGAGCATTTTTACTAAAAAACTTTTAACTGCACATGTGTTAGCTTTTAAAAATTTTCACTTGCATAATTTAATAGCCAAAAGTATTGAGCAACTTATATGAAAACCCTAAACAAATATCCTATAAATATAAAAAGTTATTAGAAATAAAATAAACAAGATTTCAGTTCTCTCAAAATAAAACTTAAACTATCAGGGGTTTTAATCACATTTTTATTTTGATACAATCAATGGTAATACAATAACCCAATGATAATACAGCGTTAGCTGATTGCAAATAAATATTGATAAAATCCCCTATCATTTTGCCATTTTTTGAGAAAAACCGAAACTCTGTTCATTATATCTCTCCTAACTTTTTGAATTTACACGCTATTTGTTTGGGGGTTTTACGTAAGTTATTCAATACTTTTGGCTATTAAATTATGCAAATGATTTTTTTAAAAGCTAGTGCATGTGTAGTTAAAAATTTAGTAAAAATGCTCATATTTCGAAAGGTATTTAACATTTTTGCATTATGATTGCAGCATGCTGTGTCTAATATAGTACGCCAAATTTTCTAGAAATAAATTTTCACTTGTTCTAACGCCCTACGTGTTTTTATTAAAAAGGGGGATTTTTTTTTTCAGTTTTTTAAAAAACCGTTACACCTTCATGAATGTGTGTGGTAGCCTCATAAAAATTTATACAGATAATGAAAAATATTATCATAATCCCATGCTACAGCCAAAACGCATTTAAAGCATTACTTCTTACAGGGTGATCCAAAATATTTTGATTATTGTATAATTTTTTTATTGATCCTCTTTTCCTCTTCGGGACACAACTTTTATTGAGATGTAGGAGGTATAACATGTTTTGTACACTCCCAAAGTTTGAAGATAATTCCTAAAAAAAAAAAATTCTAGATTTTTGACAAAATGTCTGAAGTCGAATGTGTCCAAATACTTATTGTTAGATAGTGTGTTAAAAGAAAAAGCGGGCGACAGCAAGCTACACTAAAAATTATACGGATGAGTTTGAAACAATATCCATTATAGTATTTTGCTTTTTACCTGATTTCATAAGACATCATATAATGATAAAATGTTCCACAGTCTTAAGATTCCCAAAACTGAAGCCCTAAAACTTTATGAAATCCCGCACCATTTTTTTTAAGAATTACATGCATTCCGCTAAGGCTCGCCTCCCTTTTACAATTTCTCTATATTTGGTCAGCATATTCCATGTAACTGCCTGGATAAATTTGTTTATAGAAATACTCATTACTTTTTTTTTTTAATTCCGTTTTCACATTCACAAAACTTACGAAGTTAAATTATCACTGGTTTTCCATAAATTCATTGTTTAAAATTTTGATATTTTTTTCTACAAAATTTTTTTCTACAATTTCTACAAAATAAGAAAAATACACTTAGTTAATTTTTCGCATTTTTAATTAAAGACTAAAATATTTAAAAGAAAAAAAAAAAAAAAAAAAAAAAGAGCTCGTTTTTTAGAAAACGAGTGTTAATTTATCGATTGTGAATTTTCTGAATGTTAAGACGAAATTAAATTAAAAAGATAATGAGTTATTTTACAAAGAAATTTTCCCATAGAGTTACATGGGATTTCCTGACCGGAGAAGGGAAAATTATAAGAGGAGAGAGAATTTTAGCTATAATTGTAAACTTTCTGCTCCTATTTAGAATACAGTGTTTATCCTTCAGAATGTTGCATTAGCTTGCACACATTAAAAAATATATATATAGTAAAAAGTTTATTAAAAATTTTCAAACATAAATAAACAAATAAATATCAATAAAGAGCTATCAAATTGTATTTATTTTGAATCCACAGTAAAACGTAAATATTAAATACATCGATCATTTTAGGCATATTATTCATCTCACTAAAGCACATATTATTGAACTGTTATACAGTACAACTGTTTATTAGATTTGGCTGTTGTAACATAATTTCTCGCCGAAAATAAAGGACATTTTCAATGTTCAACAATGAAAAGAATCCTTTCAAACATTATTTTCTTTGCACTATTTTAAAATTTCTTTCTTTTTCTTTTTCTTTTCTTTTTTTTTTTTTTTTTTTTTTTTAACAGAGTAAAGATTTAAATTTAAAATAAAAATATTTTATTTAACTCAATATTCGCATTTAATTGTGCTTCTACTAATGTAATTATTTATTATCACTAAGTAAAATTTCTTTCCTTTTCCTTTTCAATGAATAAATAAATAAATAAAAGTTAGTTAAATGCAAATGTCTTTAATAATAAATAATTACCTCTCAATGTTAGAAACTAAGGAATTTAGATCAATTCATCAGGGAAAAGACTATCTATTAACATTTCTGGAATTTCAATCGATACGAAATTCGCATTCATTTTGTAAAAGAACCCCCTAAATGATTGGAAATGATACCGTTATCTAATGATAGAACTAACATTATTAAATCAATTTTATTCCCTCGTTTATTCCCAAGATTTAACTCTTGGGTATAAAATTACATTAAATATCGAAAAGGAGTGAATATCTTTCTTTAGTCAAAAGGTTTTGATATGATCATAATTCTATACATTGGTTGAGCATTGAGTTCTATAAATGAACATTCATCAAGATTTTTTTTTCTTTTTGCACAGTTCTTATTAGGATTCAAGCATAAAAATTAATGATGTTTTAATTTTATTTCAAGAATAAAGTTTTTATATTTAATAAAACATGATTTTTTGCATAAAAAATACTTTTCCAAAATAATACAAGAATTCAAGATATTTCTTAAGTGTTTCTAATTATTGTGAATTAATATTTCTTATGCTTAGTTTAGAAGACGACGAATTTTAATAATACGTACAACCACATGCGCGTGAGCTATGTATAATTTTAATATTTTGATATGAATCCTTAAAAAGAAAAAAAAAAAAGGTTATTATTTCAAAGTAAAAATAGATGTAAAAAAAAAAAAAAAATAAATAAAGACTTCAAATATATATTTTACTTATTATTTGTGAGACATCTAGTTTGCAACAATGCTTACTAAAAGATAAAACTAACAATGAAACACATGCGGTAGTATGCTCTCTCTCTAAAAAACAGTGATCGAAGTGATATACTATGAATAAAATACATCTAACACCAGAAGGAAGTTTAAAAATTAAAATTTTTTGCTCATGAGCACAAAGATTAATTTTGCGGAAAATTTTAGCATCATAATTAGATTATGACCAATCAATAACATTTTTATTTTAAAAAAAGTTTTATTTAGATTTTAGAAAATATATATATGCTCGATGTGCAGAAATCGCGTTTAAAATGTATAGAAAAGAAAATTGAATAATTTAATTCTTAACGAAAAATTCCCAGGCCAGGAATCGAACCTGGCACGCACGTCGCAATATGCCGGGACACTACCATTATACACTGTTAAAAATTTCGGCAGAAAAACTACTGGTAATCATTTAACTTAAGTCTTATGTAAAAATACAGAGAAAAACATACGGAGATGCTTTAAAGTCTATTTTGTATATACTTTTTAATAAGTAATATTAATTTAAGTAGTAAGTAATAAGTAATATTAATTAAATAAGTAATATTAATAAGTTAAAAATTTCGGCAGAAAAACTACTGGTAATCATTAATTTAATAAGTAATATTAATTTAAGTAGTAAGTAATAAGTAATATTAATTAAATAAGTAATATTAATTTAATAAGTAATATTAATAAGTTAAAAATTTCGGCAGAAAAACTACTGGTAATCATTAATTTAATAAGTAATATTAATTTAAGTAGTAAGTAATAAGTAATATTAATTAAATAAGTAATATTAATTTAATAAGTAATATTAATAAGTTAAAAATTTCGGCAGAAAAACTACTGGTAATCATTTAACTTAAGTCTTATGTAAAAATACAGAGAAAAACATACGGAGATGCTTTAAAGTCTATTTTGTATATACTTTTTAATAAGTAATATTAATTTAATTAATTATTGTCAAAAATATATTTGTGACTTAGAATGATCTTTCTAAAGTAGAACCAATTCATTTTTAATTTTTGTTGGGGAATCAATTAAAAAAAGAAAAAAAAAAAAACAATAGAATAATGATTAAGAATACTGATTATTTACTTTCAACTAAGAATTATACAGAGGTGACAAAAGTTATGGGATACCTCTTAATATCGTCTCGGACCATCTTTTGCCAGGTAAAGTGCAGCAACTTGATGTAGAATGGACTGAAACAGTCGTTGGAAGTTCCCTACAAAAATATTGAGCATGCTACCTTCATAGTCATCTAAAATTGCGGAAGTGTTGCTGGGGTAGGATTTTGTACTTGAACTGACCTTCCGATTATGTCCTGTAAAAGTTCGATGGTATTCGAGTCGGGAGATCTAGTTGGCCAAATCATTCGCTGGAATTGTCCAGAATATTCTTCAAACCAACCTTGAACAGTTGTTGTTTAGTGACATGAAGCACTGTCATCCATAAAAATTCAATTGCTGGAACAAGAAGTCCATGAATTGCTCCAAATGGTTTTCAAGCAGATGAACATAACCATTTTCCAGTCAATGATCGGTTTAGTTGGACCAGAGGACCTAGTCCATTCCATGTAAAAACATGCCACGCCATTATTATGGAGCCACCACCAGCTTGCATAGTCTCTGGTTGACAATTTGGATTCATTATGTCTTCGTGATGTCTGTTCCCCACTCGAAACCTACCATCAGCTTTTACCAACGGAAATCATGACCGAAATGACCAAGCAGCAGTTTTTCAGTCGTCTAGGGTCCAACCGATACGGTCACGAACCCAGGAGAGGCACTACAGAGATGCCGTGTTGTTAGTAAAGGCACTCGAGTCGAATCTTGGTTGCAATAGCCCATTAAAGCCAAATTTTGCCGCTCTGTCCTAACGGATACGTTCGTTTTACGTTCAACATTAACTATTACAGTTATTTTACGCAGTATTTCTTGTCAGTTAATAGTGACAAGTTTACGCTAGGCTGATCAGATCAAAGTACCTTTATAATAGAGAAGCATTAAAAATTGCTACAATTATCAAATTATGGATGTATTTTTTCATTCCTAATAAATAAGGATTAAAAATAAAGTATTATTGATTAATAATTTAGTTTCTACAATTTTTAAGAACTTATAAAAATGCCTTCAAAAAAAAAAAAAAAAAAAAAAAAAAAAAAAAAGGCGTCTCCATTTGTCCCAGAAAATGGGGACGTTTGGTCAGTATAGTTTACGCACACTTCGCTGGTCTCGATCATTAAAAGCACGCGGTTGGCCACTGCAAAGTCTATGGTGGGAGGTTATGCCTGAAATTAGGCATTCTCGTCACACTCTTGACACTGTGGATCTCGAAATATTGAATTCCTAAACGATTTCCGAAATGAAATCTCCCACGCGTCTAGCTCCAACCACAATTCCACTTTCAAAGTCTGATAATTCCTGTCGTGTGGCTATAATCACGTCAAAAACTTTTTCATATGAATAATTTGAGTACAAATGAGAGCCTTGCCAATGCACTGCCTATTTATACATTTTGTACATTGCCATCTGTATATTTGCATATTGCCATCCCATGACTTTTTTCACCTCAGTGCATTATAAATTTACGAAGACTCTGGAAAAAATTTCGGTAATTTTACAAAAATTGTTTTACAGTGTGTTGTACCGGACAAACCGCGACCAACATATTTTGCTCAAGAATGATTTCATCCACGCATTCTGCATTTTAACAGAATCATCCATAACAATTCAATGTATTTGGTGTATTTCATTTGTTGTATTTCTCATTGTTAAAGTGGCAGACTGTGAGAATGAAATCCATATTTACCGAAATATGCCTGTCGGCAATTATCCGGAATATTTTAGTGGTTATCCCGGAGAGCATCTTTAGATCATCGGCACTTTAAGCCGTAGGTCCCAGATTCGAGTTCTGGCTAGGACGCTCTGAATAAAATTACTCATCTTCTAAAATTTATTAGTTAACCAATTTGAAGTGAAAAATTTAGCTTTTTAATATAAAATTTATAACAAGCTACAATTAAAGTAAAAATCAATAATTATAAAATTTATCAATATCATTCAAATTATTAGAAAATATTTCAATAACCTGTTCTTTGTTTATGATGCGTTTCTCACTATATTGATTTAAATAATCATAATTGATATTTTATTTACATATCTTATAAAATGAGCTTTAAATTTACTTAATAATTTAGGGGGTTAATAATGAATAAATGTAATAAATACAAACTGTAAATAAATGCAAGTAAACAGTTGATGATTTTAGAAATGACTTTGAAATTTATTAACTAAAAATACAATACGAAAAGTATTTACCCGAGATTATTTAAAGAGTCATAGTCATTTATTATATTAAAATCTCCATTTCAGAATAAATAACTTAAAGTACATTAAGCTTAAAATAAGCTTTAGTCTTCATTAACATAACAACAGTTTTAAAATGATAATAAATAATAGCAAATACGTATTCTAATTCAAAATTTTAAGATAGATAGAGACAATTGGTACCATTTAAAGTCGTAATTATTACCAGAAAGATTAAAAAAGGAAACGGAATGTCAAGAATGCATGCTTTGTAAATACATTAATTAAAAATAAACTGGGTTTAATAAAGCATAGTGTATACTATGAAAAATAGGTATGAAAAATAAATAATATTTATATACTTATATACGGTATATGGTAGTTTCCCCCCCCCCTTCCCCCCCGAAACATTAGATTGATATTGCTCATTTTTTTTTTTTTTCTAAGTTTTAGTGCTATGTTAACATTTTAAAAATCTAAAAGTTTTATTAATGTCAGCATCGCCAGAATGACGGATGTTGTAAAAGTGATTTTTAATATTTATGTAAAGCATTTAATATAGCAAATGTAAGGGACGTGGTAAATACATTACCAAATACTTTATTTTCTTTATTATTATTATTATTATTATTATTTCTTGTTAGGGAGATTTTTTGTTTTTAAAGTGATGTAGTAGATTTTTTTTTTTTTTTAATTCAAGTGACAATTTTTAAAAGACCGCTCTTCACTAATCAATTCTTTTCTTTCCATAATCAGGATGTATGTCCACTTCCTATGATCAGGCTGCTTTTATCATAAGCTTAATTTAAAATAATAGATAAATGAATAAATATTATCGCTTATATCAAACAAGATTATTCTCCCTACTCCTCTATTTTCCATCCAAATTACACAATTTTAACTGTATATGAATATATATAGCTACATTTTATGCATACTCGTACATACATTGGCGCATGCACTTTAGATGAAAGATCGTATATAATAAATATTTCATTATTTAATATATATATCTAATTTATTCTGAATCAGGTTAAATTGCTATGTAATTTTCTCATATGCGATTGTGTTTGTAATTTTCCACAAATTTATTTATAATATTAACCGAAATATCGCTCTTACAGAATTTTGCAAATAAAAGAAAAATTCTTGATCAAGGAAAATTGTCCGAGTCCGTCTCAAAATGCGCTGCACCAAATACAAGCACAAACCTCAGATCTCAGCAGAAGAAATTTCTACATTTTCCCTTTTTTCTTTTCTTTCTTCTTCATCTTTCCTTTCTTCTCTTTTAATTTTAGGTGAACAATATATATTGACTTGTGTTTTCCTACACCACACCATCACGACACGTCAGACAAACATCATATCCCCACCTCAGCGAAACAATGGTGAAAGATCTACCTAACACAATCTCACGAATTCCCCTGTATCATTTCTGTTGTCACAGACTCTCTTAAATCATTATTTCTGTTTTTACGAGAGTATTTTCTTATCATTCCGAGAAAAATATTATTTAAGTTAAACTTAAAATATTTCTTAATTTTTTACGATTTATTGGAATTTTATTTTATAAGATTTTTTTTTAGACCAACTCCTTAGCGTAAAGTGAATATAATTAAAAGAATATGGGTATTTATACAACGTAAAATACGTCGTTCTTTTACATAATTTCTAAAAAATGCTTAAATATGTTGTTACAGCTCTGATTAAGCCAACACTCTATAAATATTGGCGAAGAAATGCTTAAATTATTTGAACTTTTTTCTAAATTTGTTTTCCAATTTGATACAAGACACTGAAAAAGATTAATTTATCAAACGCTTCTTTTTATAATTTTTCAAATTTTAAAAGAATTACCAACGTTTCTTATATTTTAAATTGTGTTTTGTTTTTCTATTGTTAAAATCGATTACGAGCCGAAGCTTGAGTACTCACATTTCTCAATATCTGCATACAAAAGACTCAAAAATGTATCTGAATCTCTCGAAATATGCATATACTACATCATTTATTAAATTTAGAGATAAGGGTGAGCATTAATTTTTAAAGTGAAAAAAAAAAAAAGCTATGCATATTAATGTTGGTTGGATTGGATGCTTGGATGTATTTTACATCGCACTAGTGCTGTGCAATGGTTAACTGGCGACGGTCTGGGACTCACTCCTAGAGGTGGTCCGGATTTATCTTAAGGACTTTCTTCGAAAGCAAATATGTAGAAATATATTTAGAATAATCAATATTATAGGACATAACATTTTTATATTTTCTTAAACTAATGTTTTTAAATCTTTTTTTTAACGATAATTATGAATATTATTCCGTTTCTAAAATAGTGGTTCTGAAAAATATGGAATGCAATGAAGCAACCTGTATTAATGTGATTTCAAAGTAGAGTAAAGTAGCAATGTACTTTTTATCTGATTAAACAACTGTCCAAGAAGATTCGTAATGTATTTCAACTAAAAGCAGTGTCTTAAGCTTCTTTGTTTTGAAAATGAAATGTGCCACTGATTAATTTATTTTTAATTAGCTTCTTTATTTAATTAAAAGTTAGCATTAGTATCTATTATGATCTCATTAAATCTGATTAAGTTTTAGAAGTTTAGCCTAATACGAACTTATCTTATTTAAAGTAGAAATCGCTTTTGAAATCCTTCGTATTTTAATTTAATTGGACCAGCGGTTATTTTTAATAAACGTTAAGTACATCCATGGTCTTTTAAATCACTTTCAGTAACCCTTTAACGTTCATTGGTTTCGCTGCGAAACCAAACCTTTGGCATCATTTAATTTTTTGTAGCAGTTTTTTCAACATTTCCTCCTTGTTTTAAACAGTTTTTAAACTTTTGTTGCTTTTCTGTTCGGTAGTTAGCTGCACTATTCGAAAATTTAACAAATAATGCTTCAAAGGAAGCTAAATGCATAAGTCACTTGAAGTTTCTTAGTGGACGCAAATGCGAATTGCTGGTTTGATGATGCATTCATGTCTAGTTTTTTTCATTTAGTGAAGAGCTGGACTATTATGTTAACCTGAAACAATTTTTACGAGTTTTTGTAGTCGATAATGTTTACTTACAAAGTGTTTTATTAATTAAATTAAATATGATTTGAATTTAGTAAGGTTAAATTATAGATGTTTCGAACCATAATTTCTCGAAAAGGGACAATGCTAATTTTTTATTTTTTAAATATTTATGATCAGCTATGTATGTATAAGCCATTTTTAAAATTACTTTAGTAATTTTTAAAATAAATTAAGTAGTGAACGTTAAAGGGGTAAAATGTTCACGATAAAATAACTTTTTCTTCGTCCTATATGATACGCTTGCATTAAATTATTTCCGAAAAAGGTTTCTGCTATACTTGCTACATAATTAAATGCAACTTAGCAAGTAAAACAACAGGCTTTCCACTAAAAATGAAAGTTTTGGTTTCTTTATTTTATATCTTGGCATGTTAAATTTATAATAAAGATATTTTAAAGAAGCTTCAATTATATTCCCTAAACACTGTCTAACCTAATTAAAAAAAATTCTTGGAAGTTTTAAAAACCTGACCGAGCAAGATTTTGTCACGAAATTAAGTTCTTACAAATCTGGCCATGCGCCAAAATTTCTAGGTACTAGGAAGTCACATTTCGCATAGATAGGGAAACACCACATTATGAATTAACAAGATACATTTTTATCTTTAGGGATAAGAATTCTGTGATGATAATAAATAATGTTTCAAATTTGTCAGAAACTAATTTTCGCTTTAAGATATATGTCATAAGAGGCATGGGATTTAATTTTATTCCTTTTTGTAATTCCGTCAACTTAAAATTTTATTTATTATCTAAATACTAAAGAAAATTGTTAAGAATATTTCATTGGCAAAGAATATTATTTCTTTATCTCCAGGAAGACATGAAAGAAGAATATTTTGGTATCTTTTGGCATTATATGACTTTTGTTATCACTTAAAATGTTCTTTCGTCAAATTTAAATAGGCACATACCTACTGAAAATTATTTTAATTATTAAATTACAATAATTTTTATTACTATATATAATTATAATACTTATTATTATTTTGTTATTTTTTTGCTAGTTTCAATTACATTTTAAGAATTTTTGCACGAATTTCCCATTAGAACCATATATTATATATTTTTAATTCAGATAGATTTTGCACGAACTTTTCACCAAATGTAAAAAGTTTGAAAAAATATAAGTTTCCGATTAGCCAATTATGTTTTATTATATAGTAGAAATCTACCCATTTTGTTTGCCTAGAGAAGACAGTAGACGAAGTTATATTTTCTTTACCTGAATTTGTTAATTTTTATTTAACTAGTTCATTTATCGCTATGTTTTTAGTAATGAAGCCATATATAGATTAAGTAGTAACGTGATGGTCAGTGTGACTTCCCCAAATACAAGTAGGCACGATTGCTTTATTAAGTTTTTAATATTTGGTATCTAGTTAAAAACTACTTGTTTTACTTCTTAACAAATGAAAACGAGAAAAAATGTGTATGACTTCTTTCAATGTAAAAAAGGAAGTACTGAAAGATGAGTAAACAAACATACTCATTTCGAAATGTGTAATTTTTTTATGAAAAAATAAAACATCCTTGTCTCATTTATGAAACATCGCTTGCTTTCAAATTAATAACTGTTACTTTATAAATATGCTGAACTAAAATATGTTTTCTATTAGAGTTTCTACTAATTTAAACAGAAATAGTTCAAACACAAAACGCATTCTTTCTAACTTCCAGAACTATATTTCGTGCCGGTTTTATACTGGTTTGCGGAAGAATACATAAATGAGAATCTATGTTTGGATTATTGGGATTCACGACGGTCGATGCCAAAATTGAACATGTTAATATACTCAATAATAAGTACATGGGATTTTTAAATTTGAGTATATTGCCTCGGAGCTGTTTTGAGTATGTGACATGCTCAAATTTGATCCAATTTTACTTATTTTTGAGCACATTTGCTACTTTATTTTTTTAGTGTAAACAAACTGTTTATAAGTTTAAGAATTTTCTCATATTTTACCACCTTTACAATAAATGTTTCCGAATGTTCCAATGTAAAGTCCTCTGGTTATTACCTTTCCATTTTTATGGTGTATTTCTATCCAGTGTTATCTGTTAGGTAAGGTTGAATTGTATTAAAAAAAATGTGCAATATATGGATTGAAAGTTGTATAAGGACCATTCAAGATAATAGTCCTAGCTACTATAGATCACAAAGTTATATTTTTAAAAGAATCAGCAGGCTACAAAATGATTAAATGGATTGATAAAACTTTTGAAGAGATTTAAAAGTTTATGATATTGAAAGAATATTGTAATTATTTATGTTTAAAAGTGAAATTTACTTTAAATTGAACATAAAATAAGGATCTAAAGACATGCTGTAATTCTAGAAGATTAATTTCTTCTTCATTGAAACTGTAGCTCAAAATATTTGCTTCAGATCTGTAGACGGAAAGTTCGAATATAGATGCGCTCGTCAGCCTAGCTGTTGGGACATTTTCATGGTTTTCTCGGAAACTGGCGTAAGTGCGGACGAGGACTCGTTTAGAAAGACCCCCTTGGAGGGCATTGCACCTAGGTTTAGGATTTTTGCACAGAGTCTTTTGAAAATGACATCTACATGATATGAACCACGATAGAAATTCTTCAAATTTTCCATTACTTTAAGTTGGTTTTGATAGTTTCATATTGAGCACTTTACAGTGCAAGTGCTCTAAATAATGTTTAAATAATAAGAATTATGTCGCTTATAAAACATAAATATTCCTTAGATAGAAATATATATAGAACGCAAAAGAATTAAGTATACTTATCTCAGAATAAATTTTTTAAAGTGACGCGAGTTATTCATGACTACCATATCCAGAAATTTACGTATATTTTTCTTAAAATAGTCAGAAAACTTGCTTCCCCGTTTTATGTTAGATTCATTTAAATTGAAAAAATAAAAATACAACATAAAAACTTTATTTTTGTTGAAAAAAAAAAAAAAGAAGAAAGAAAGGAAGGAAGAATCTTTGAATCACAGTATCTTATTAAAAAAAAATAAATATGTTTCGATTAGTAACTAATATTCTAAAAACTGTTTGTAACAGTTTTCGAGATTTTGTGCTTTTCAACGAAACGTAGTCTTAGGATTTCCCCCACTCTGTCAATTTGTAAGTCTGTAAACTATCTCCAACCAATTATCTTCTCCTTTTCATGCTCTAAACAAAAGATACATTCTGTCATTTCGTAAGATATAATATTTCTTTGGTTGCTGAATTTTTAGCGCTCTGACATTAGTAACCAAAAATTTCTGCTTTCGAATCTGGTACAGGGGAGTTTAAAGAATCTAACCCAAGTTTTGCTCTTTGCACTAGTCATTTATCTAGCAGCACATCTTCTCCACATGACGTCCTCAGGATATCCTATGGATGAAAAACCATCCAAGGTGCATCCTGATGATGGGCTATGGATGAGTGTGTTGCTAGTGTGGATTTTACGTAGTTTGTTTAGAAACTCACAAGAATACGGGCTAGAACTCCCTAAAAAGACCCTCCCCCTATGGAGGGCAACCCACACAGGCATAGGACCATCATGCTGTCAATAGGCCTTAATTCTACCACTACCCCTACCTGCACTAACGGTGACAGGTGTTCGGTTTAAGTCCTTCTTCAGACAAGGTTATTTGAAATATCCTTTAAGAAGTAGGTCTCTGTCTAACTAGCCTTAGTGTGCAGAAAATGACAGTCTAAAATGGATAGAAATCAAACCGTATGATATAATGATATAACTTCCAAGTTCCAAATTTTATCATCATTCATTTTTTTTCTTGCTTCATAAAATTTATATACGAAAAATTTATTCAATATATTTATTATTTGTAAAATACATTAATTATCTAATATCTCATTTAAAATTTCTGCATCCTAAAACATAGATCTATCTATCTACCTGTCTATTTATCTATCTATATATCTATATATACGATATATATTAATAAAAAAAGAAAAGAAAAGAAATCTAATGGTTTTTCATCGTGCTAAAGATGTGTTACTGAAACCTAATATTCTTATATATTTTTCAATAAATAATTCAAACTTACATATAGATAACGTTACTTCTCTTTCGCCTAGTAGATAGTGTCATTAAATTTATTATTGTTAAATAAAAATATTCGAAAGAAAAAAGTTCCTAAATGTATTTTTCTGGTTATAATTCTGAAAAATGTCTTCGGCAATATGAAAGACAAATGAATCCTATCAGTACACTTGTAGCCTTATAAATTGTATTATTTAAAATTGTTGCTCATTATTCATGCAAAAGCGCAATTCCTAACATCAAACTACACAAAAACAAATTCAAAATCATAAAGAGAAGCCAAATACTTGCATTTAATAGTGAAGTTTTAGACATCAATATTTCAATCAATATTTTCCCATTACTTTAGCAGAAATGCACGCAGGATATATCGAATACAATTATTCTTTTGAGCGAACGTGATGATCCTTAAGGGTATTAACATTTAGAAAGTTGACAACATTTTTCAACGCGCAATTCACCGGGAATATTTCGAAATTTCTTATTTGGTAAGAAAATAACTTCATCAGATTGAAAAAAAAAAAAAAAAAAAAAAAAATACAAAATACAAAATACAAAATACAAAAAATACAAAAAAATTTATCGCTATTAGTCGAGACTAAATTATAATGAAAATGCATACGCATGCTGAGCATGCAAAGTATTTATGTTCATACGTTTCAGATATTATTGATAAGATTTCATTTAGATATTCTTTAGGATAACACATAAGGGGAACGAACGGTGGGGAATATGGAATAGTGAGGTAAAATGGAATACCGTCATATCTCACGTGTACGGTGCTGCAATTTATCGGAAGCACGTCAAACGTCGTCACTGAGCCTCAAATATGAAAGATAGTTCACCTTGCGTCAGTAAGAAGAGCAGTTTTTGTGTCATACAATTTCTTTAAATTATCAAGATTCAGACTTTTTTGGCAGTAAGTATTACGAATTCTGTAATCTATTTACGAAGCAGTAAAATGAGTGAAAACCTAGTGTCATTTCCGGTAGGGGAGTTTAATTTATTTCAAGTCTGATTTCCATGAACTTATTTCTACCAACAGGTGGTTGAAGTTGATTTATTCTTCAAGATGGCGATTCGGATAATATGGAATACTAACTGTTCCATATTATTGGCAATTTTTTAAAGCTTGAATGTTGATATTTTTTTTTCAGTACTGTTTATTTTCAATAATAATTTCAAAATAAAATGTTTATATTGCAATTTTTAATGAATTTCTATAAAATACTATCCTATATCCTATTTCATATTATCGTTTATGGAAATGAGAATATCACCCATATTACCCCCCAAAAAAACTTTTTTTTACGTAACTAAACATTTTGCACGACAACTGTATTTTTTGTAACAAAAAATTATCAAAACTCATTAACAACATTTGAAAGTTTTCAATAGTCAAATCCACAGTAATAAAAAAATACTTCAGTTTATTATGGTGACTTAAAAGAAAAGGTATTCCATATTAACCTATTTTATCTTATTTATTGGGTTACATGGATTCAATGGCTAAAAAAAGCATATTATCTCATTTTTTCCCCTTTAAATACAATATATAAAAAATTTTATTCAAAATTTTGAGCATATAAACGAGTAACATTTAAACAATATTTTGTAAAATTTTTATTAGAAATTTTGGAAATTTTAGCCTGTGGGTCGTGGTTTTCGGAGACCCCTCAGAAAAGCCGTGGACACGATTTCTCAAAAACTAATACACCGATCTCATTGAAATTTCGCACATTTCTTTAAAATAAAATTCACTGGTGCTTGAACGATGTTTTTTTTTTTTTTTTTTTTTTTTTTTTTTTTTCGATTACAACTAACTTTACAAGGATATAAATGGATTAAAGTGTTCCAAAATTTGTTTTTGCATGCAATTCTACACGCTATACTCATCTACAATTTTTTTTTTTTCAAATAAAACTATCATGAGTTATTTTTTCCACCACTTTTCTGAAGGCACTCTGGAAAACATACCCTAGCGGCTGAATTTTCTAACTTTGTTAATGAAAATTTTATAAAATATTGTTTATATGTTGCTCTTTTACATGTTCAAAATTTTGAATCAACAATTTTATTTATTATATTAAAAAAAAAAATAGAGAGAAAATAAATATATTTTTTTTTAGCCTTCGAAACCCATGTAACCCATTTAGTAAAAAGGTGGGTATAAAAAGTATTTAAAATAACATAGCTAAAAATTAGCATTATAGCAATTGCACTGTTAAAAATTTCTGTAAATTTAATGTAAATATTTATCTAGAGTCTCTGTAAATTTACAGTAGTTCTTAGTTAAAAGTGAATAATCGTTATTCTCAATCCTTATTCTGTATTTTTACGCAATTTTATTATTTAATTTTTTAATAAAAATAAAAAGTGACTGTTTCTACTTTAGAAAAAGCATTCCAAGTCCGAAATATATTCTCAACAATAATTAATTAAATTAATATTAGTTATTAAAATGAATGTATAAAATAAGTTTTTTAACATCTCCGTTTATTTTTCTCTGTGATTTTACGTAAGACTTAAGATAATAGATTACACAGAGTTTTCTGTTGAAATTTTTAACTATGTATATAATGTAAAATGTAAGATTAATTATGAAGGTGTTTAAGACAACCGTTATTTTATTATATAAAATTGAAAATAAATTATTATTATTAAATAATATTAAGTATTAACTAGCATAATTAGTTATTCGTTTATTTCATTTATGTATTTATATATTTTCAACTCATTTAAATTTTATTGTATTAAAACATTATAAGTGTAATGCATTTACATATTTTTTATTTATTTACTTTTTATATATAAATGTTAAATTTTATAAATGTATATGGTTAATTATAGAATTGTATACACATAAATAACTTTTTTTTAAATAATATATTTAATTAATTTGTTTACATATTTATATATTTTTTATTTAATAAAGGTAATTGAAATAAATGGTGAATTCTTTAATATAGGTTATTTGAATTACTACAGGTATTTTAACACATACTGACATTATCAATCAAGGACTTTAATTTTGCTTTTAATTTACATTAATTATGGTATACTTTATAATAATATACATATAAATTTAAAAATGTCTGAATCTTACATTAATCTTGTATCGTGTTTACTACTCTTAAAATATTCTTGTTTTATATATACTAATATGCAAATGAATATTGTTTGTTTGGCAAATTATTCATATTATGCTACTTTGTGAGGTTTGCGTTAATGCAAACTCCATCTTAATTAATTACTTAGATAACTAAATGGATAAGTAAAGAGAGCACAAGACTTGAATTAAACAATAAATAAGAGTTTTATTTGAACAGATTAATGGGAGGGCGGTCTGGCAATCAAACTAGCTCAGTCAGCGTATTTAATTACTTTATCAAAATATATGTATCAGAATTTAAATTAGATAAATCTAAATATCTCACCCCAGCAACAGTCGAAGGTGTAGCGACGGATGCACTCTTTAACTCCGCTACTGTGACTTCACTGTGGATCAGAGGATTCCCTGCTGAACCAACTTTACTTTTATGAATGCTAGTAGATACGCGTACCAACACTCATCGCTACTTAATCTTCACACAACTAAATCTCCACTACTTCACACCACAATACTCGCCAAAATAAGAAACTTCACAATCTACACCACAATCTCCTATAATATACACCACCATCCACCCTAATCTACTAAAACCATCTCCATCTTATACTTCTTCCTACTAACCTTCTTTCCCTTCATTTCAATCAATACTTTTAAAATCACTTCACATTCATCTAACTCTCAGAACGTAATTCTTTCGTTGCAGCATCATGCCGACAGGAAACTAATCCGACCTCAACTTTTGCCGAGTCACTGGCGTCGAAGCGATTTTAACCGTCCCAACGTTATACTTTGCTGGATCCAGCTTAATTTCAAACAACTGTGGAGACGTTCTGTAGTCTCAACCTCACTACTTTTCTATAGGTTTTTGGTTTCATTTTATAACTTCTTACGTATATTTTAATTCACTCTTGAAATGTTTGAATTGTTGGGCAACGACACTGATTTTATATGATCGCGCTGTCTCAAAAAGAACTCAATATATAATCCTGTTCTTATAATTACCCTTGATAAATATATAAAAGTTTTGGGGAAATTTCAAACTTATTTTATCTACATTTATTAACATTTTCGATACCTTTTGCTTTGTATAATGTTTCATTTTCATATATAATTACTATTTATTGATACCTTGCTAATTCAAGTCTACCTTCCTGGTGTTTGATTATTATAATGAGTAAATTATGTGTATATATATATATATATATATATATATATATAATGTAAAAATTTTGAACATGAATGGTGGCCGAAAACTTTAAAATTAAAGCAGACCAAACAATATATATAGAAAGTTTATAAAATATTGTAATGAAGTACAGTTAACCGCTGTTTATACGTCTTTCAAGGGACTGACGTAAAAAGACGTATAAATGAAAAGACGTATAATCGAAAATTTAATACTAACACATTTATTACTACAAATTTAATGACACTTAAGCAAAATTTATTTGAAAATACTAATTAATAATGTTTCTTAAGTTAGTAAATGTATATTATACATTTTTTTAAGACAATACTTAATTTAAAAAAAAAAAAAAAAACGATTTATTATAAAAAGTGAGAAAAATCATAGTATTAATGCATGATTGGGTACTAATTACATATAACATATACTGAATATTATATTACATTTCTTAAGAACTATATGAAGACATTTTGAATATTAATTTTACGTATTGCGTATCTTTAATAATAAGCATACGATTTATGTCCATACAGATAGTTATTTAATAACATTAAAAATCTTTAATATTCGTCTGATTTGCTGCTTGTTTATGAGTATTAAAAATTTTACTGTGAATTCAATTGATTCTTTGATCAGCATTCTTCGAACTTTCCTGTGTTCCGCCATTTAAGATTCTTTCTAGAAAAAATCCGTCTTATTAAGAATGGAAAATAATGACATGTCGAGAAATTTTCCGAATATTAGTAAAGTGGAAAAGACGTATAACCGATATTAGCGATGTATAAAAGAAGAATCTTTTCATTAAAATGAATAGGTATGAATCGGGACTTCACTAAAAAGACGTATAAATGTAAAAGACGACATTTAATGTTGGAAGGCTATAGTAATTTCTTTGCATAAATCTAATATTACGCTGAACCCCAGATTGTATTGATGCCTTTTGTAATAAAATATCTCATATTTAAGAAATTTATTTACATATAGCATATTCATAATGATATCCTTACATTTTGGTTATCCTGTGTGCTATCTGCAACAACTTTAGCGTGCACTATGCTTACACACCACTAAATTCATAATTATATATTTCACAGATAACTAATGTATATTTTTTAAGAAACAATATAGTTGAAGAATATCATCAGAAGACACGAATTTTGAAATATGAAACCAACTTTTTTAATAAAAAATATTGCATTTTTTTTTTCTTAAACGTTTAGAACAAAATCGCAGATGCTTTTTAAAACAAAATAAAGACGTTTAAACATTATAATTGCATATTTTTCTGTAGTTTTTGTTACTGCTTTTTTATAATCAGTTCATCAATTTTTGACTCCCTTGATGCTACTTTAAGGTGAGAGGATTTTTTTTTTTTCAAACCAAAATTGGTATCTTGTTTTGATTGCTGTTACAAATGAAATTTCTTTCTTTTTACACAGAAATATGTTATTGAAAACTGAATGAATTTTTACTGCTTTTCACTCAGTAACGGACATTAACACTTTTTATAGAGTCAAAAATGAGATACTGATATGTTCTGGGTGTAAGTGCGTTTTTACGTCGTACTAGTACTGTGCTATGGGTATTGGCGACTGTCAGGGACACACCCATAAAGGTTGCCCGGAGACATGCCATCACACTTTTTATCCTCCACGAAGAAGAGGGGATGGTAACCCCTCTTCTGTGACCTCCAGATACATAATTTTGATGGGAACATGGAGGACATTGTGTCCACGACAAATTTTACGTGCACCAGCCGCTATTAATGCACACAACAGTCTTTTGCTGGCTCGATTTTCAAACCTACAATCTTTCAATTCCAAGCTCGGCTACCATGGCCCCCTAATATGTTTTAGAACTTACTATCAGACAGATCACTTTAAAATTAAATTATTTTTAATAGGATCTATCTTGGCTTATAATTATGAATCCGTTGTATGTAATGTAGTGAAACAAAATAAATTTCATTGATCAGTTCAGAAGTATTTAATTAATAGAAACTCTTGTGCCAGAATGGGTGATTCCAGAAAATTGAGAAGTACTTTATTTGTACCAATCTCGAAGTAACTTTTCACCATATAACTATGAACTTTTAAATTTTTATTTCTAGTTCTCTTAAAAGGAATAATAAAATTACTTAAATCAATGTAATAAAAAGCAGTTTTATAATGTTTTGATTCAAGTAATATATGAAAAAAAAAAAAAAAAAAAAAAAAAAAAAAAAAAAAACAGAAAAAGGGGAAAAATAGAAAGAAAGAAGAAAGATCTTTAAATTTCAAAGTTTTAAATTCGACGCTTTCCCTTTTATAGGTTTTTCTTGTCATTTGAATATTCCAGTGGTAATTAGCAAGAAAAATTCAAGATGGAATTTCGTTTTAGTATGTTGTTTATTCTAAAAAAGACAGAAAATGATCCCTAATTAGTCTCAGTTATTTGACGTTGTTGTTCGTGGTTTAAGGCCAATTGACTACGCGAGGCTCTTATCACCCGGGTGATGTGCTCTCTGTGGGGGTATTTTTAAGTGTGTTAGTCCATCAGTACGCGAGTTTCGGAGAAAACCATGGAAAATTAAGACAGCATGACCGGTCTTCGATCCCGTTTGCTGATTTCGAGAGCAAAACATCTCAGCCAATTCTGGGACGCCACAACTATTTAAAGGCACACATTCATTCGAAAACTACTACAAACCTTGAAAGTTTTTCTCTAATAAAGAATTTGGTCGGCAGCTCTATTTCGATTTCTAAAAAAAATATTTAAATTGACTATTCTAAAACACTTCACGATTATTACTTTTTCTAAAATATTTTTAAATGCATCAACTGCTCTTGTATATAAATCTTAAAATTGACACTTTCGTATGATTTTTAAATTTCTGAGTTATATATTCTCTGAAAGCTCTCTCTCTCTCTTTACATACACTCACACATACTTATTTACATCCTCTTTCTGCATAGAAGCATATACTATGGAACAGATCCAACAACCATATTTTATGCACTGTGACTGAATCTGTCAAACTTTTTGACAACATACCTAAAATTTCTTCTCATATATATATTTAAGAAATGTACCTTAAATAAATCATCACGAAACTAGTTTTGCTTCTTGTCAGATATTTGTGTTTTATGTTATATATATATATACAGTCGGTGACAAAAGTCTCCGAACACTAGCAAAAATTCCTATGTAAAAAAAGTACACTTAATACAGTTTTGTTAAATCCTTGTCGAATCTTGTTCTTAGTCAGTCTAAAAACGAAATTCGACGAGGATTTACTTAACAAAATTGTATAAAGTGTACGTTTTTCATATGGGAATTTTTTCTAGTGTTCGGATACTTTTTTTACCGACTGTATATACGATTAAACAAGAAAGAAAAATCATGCAGTACGCATTGATTAGTACCACTTTCCAACTGTACGTAATTGTTGTATCGAATAACTTTTAATATTATTTGCCTACTTTATCACACAACAGACAGAACAACTGAAAAACATGCAGATAGACTAATTGATTTTAAAATTACTCTTAGGCATTTTGGAAATTGTTAAAAAGGCTTAACGCAAAAGAAAATGCAGCCATTAGATTATAATTACAGCTTTTCATCTCTCTGAATATTTTAGTATAGTCCTGTAAATCAGAAAATTAATCATATCATATTCTATACAAAACATTATTTTAGAATATTAACAATACATTTCAATATTTTTATGATTTTTACAGCTGAAAGATTTTTAAATATAACTTTCTAAAAATTCTGTCCTAAAACGTAATGCATTGGCTTTTTTTTTTGTTGTTGTTGTCCCTGTAAACAAACTAGTTATACAGGACCAATTAATGTCATTTTAAATGGGGAACATTCTATAGGGAAAATATTTATAAAAATAACACTCATAGAACACAATGCTTTTGAATGCTTTTGGGCGTCCCTGTACACAAACCAGAACAGATGTTCACTCCATTTTCAATATGGAACATCTGATAGTAAACTTCAATAAAATACATCAGTTTCGAGAAATTCCATAAATATTTACAGGAGTTAGAGCGCGGGCAGACAGACAGACAGACAGATGGATAGATACACAAACTAAAATCATATTCACACTTAAAAATGTTAGAAAGTGTTAAAAACGCTTAATGTAAACGAAAGTACAATTCTAGCAACTTTTTATTAATAGCTCTTAATATAAATGGATATTTTTGTGTCACCCTGTAAATCCAATGCTAATCATGCTATATTCTATGCAAAGCATTCATTTTTGTGCATATAAATAACGTATTTCAATTTCCTAAAACTTCGTGCAAAGTAAAGTTATTAAAATTTGATTTATAGAAATATCTCTCATAGAACGCAATGCTTTGGAATACTTTTAAGTGTCCCTGTACATAAATCGTTGGTGGTATTTCATCCATTTTATACAGGAAACATCCAATAGTGAACTTGAATAACATATTTCAATTTAATTGAGATATGTCTACAGTAAAGGTATGAAAATATGGTTTATAGAAATACCTCTCATGGAACACAATGCTTTGAAATACTTTCAGGTGTCCTTGTACACAAACCAATAGAGGTATAAACTCCATTTTCAATAGGGAACATACGATAGTGATCTTGAATAACATATATCAGTTTCATGAAATTCCAAAAATATTTACGGGAGTTAGAGCTTGGACAGACAGACGGACAGGCAGATACACAAAACTGAAATCATATTCACACTTAAAAAATGTTAGAATGTGTTAAAAACGCTTAACGTAAACGAAAGTACAATTCTAGCAATTTTTTATTAATAGCTCTAAATATAACTGGATATTTTTGTGCCACCCTGTAAATCTAATTCTCATCATGCTATATTCTATGGATAACATTCCTTTGTGCATATAAATAACATATTTCAATTTCCTAAAAATTCGTAGAAAGTAAAGTTATTAAGATTTGATTTATAGTAATATCTCTCATAGAAGACAATGCTTGGGAATAATTTTGAGTGTCCCTGTACATAAACCGATGGCGGTATTTCCTCCATTTTGTACAGGAAACATCCGATATTGAACTTGAATAACATATTTCAATTTCATTCAGATATGTCTACAGTAAAGGTATGAAAATATGGTTTATAGATATACCTGTCATGGAACACAATGCTTTGAAATACTTTCAGGTGTCCCTGTACACAAACCAGCAGAGGTATAAACTCCATTCTCAATAGGGAAAGTCCGATAGTGAACTTGAATAATATATTTCAATTTTATTAAGATATGTCTACAGTAAAGGTATGAAAATATGTTTATATAAACACCTCTCATAGAACACAATGCTTTGAAATACTTTCGGGTGTCCCTGTACACAAACCAGCAAAGGTATAAACTCCATTTTCAATAGAGAACGTTCGATAGTGGACTTGAATAACATATATCAGTTTCAAGAAATTCCATAGATATTTACGGGAGTTAGAGCACGAACAGACAGACAGACAAACCGAAGTCATAAACACCTTCCAACCTTGTTGGAAAGTGTTAAAAAAATGCATGTCTTAATATATTTTTCTGATCTTTTATTTTTATCTTAAATGTGTGAAGTTTCTTCCTTTTTTTTATATATGTCCTTTCTATTCAAATTTTGAGAATTTAAAATCGCTTAACGTCACAGAAAACGTTGCTTTGCAAACATTTAAGTTAGCATTGATGATAACAACAAAGAAATAAGTACAAATTTTATTAATTATAAAAAAATTAAGATATATATATATATATATATATATATATATATATATACATTAATTTTTCAAATAGTATTTTATTTTTGAAAGAAAAAAAAAGTGTGAGCAGTTTTTATCATAACAGTGAAATGTAGTGAAGAATGCTAGGAGATAAAAATGATAGTAATCTGGTTCAAATTAAGACTAGTGACGGACCAAATTCCTTTTTTTTTTTTTTTTTTTAATCAAATTTGTACTTACAAATAATAATAATAATAATAATCATAATAATTATGATTATTATTATTTTTTTTTTTTTTGTTTTCAGTTCGATTCAAATGTTAAAATACAAATTGATCAATAAGCATTCCCCGATAAAGTAAATCTCGTAATATCAATTATTATTATTATTATTATTATTATTATTATTATTATTTGATTACTATTATTTATTTATTTATTTTTTAAGATTAAAATTGTAGCTATATCATTAAATGTAGAATCTTATTTTTTAACATCAGAGTTTAAAGAAAATATATTTGTTGTTACTAAAAGAGAAATTGCACTTTAAAAGGAATGTATCTCTTTCTTCTTCTTTTTTTTTTATATAATAGTCTCTGCTTACCAATACAAATTAATCAAAGAGGAAAAAAATCAAGGAAACAATCGCTTAATATGAATGCAAAGAGGGGGGAGGCGAATATCTGACATTAAAGCCCCTGCGCAAGTGCTGTCGCCCTGGAGATAGAAGAAACACAACAGTGTCACCAGGTCACGTGACCATTGTCCCCCGCTCACCTCCAGTCTACCAAAGAGAGGCTGAAGGCAAATTTGGCAGGGAAGCCGCGCTTGGCGAGTACCATTTTATCTGGTAAACTGGCGCAAAATAGCTTCGAAAAACGTGTATGTCAGCTGACAACCAAAACACGGCAGTAAAATAGCGCCACATTTAACTTTGAAAGTTCACCATGAAAGCGATTTCAGTGATATTTACTTACAGATCATAAATAGTGAAGATTAGAATTAGCAGTTTGTTTTTATATATGTGTGCTAGTTAAATAACTAATAGAATAATAGATTTATGTATTATTTATTTAACTGCCATAAATGGATAATTGTATATTTAAAAGCTACGACGAATACAATTTTTAAATGTTACGTTTTGCTTAACTATTACAATGATTTTTTTTTTTTTTTACACATACTTTTAGATATCGTTTTGCACTTTTCGAGTTTAAAGTTTAAAGAAATTGTAAATGGATAATGAAAATAAATAACAATTTATTTCTTCTCATTTACTGGTAGAAATGCAACCATTTTTTTTCTAAAAACAAATAATGAAAGTCTTAAGTATTAGAAAACACTAAAAATGAAAATTAACAAAAATACGAACGTTATAAAATTGATTCTTTTTTATCAAAAAATTTCGTAAAAATTAAGAAAAAAATATTTTGTTAACAGCATTTCATATTAATTTAAAGCTATTCTCTATTATAGCGGTTTTTGAAACCTTTGATTCTGTTTTTTCTTTTATTGTATTGAACAATACTGTTAAAATAACTTCCAAAATTTTTACACCCGATTTAAATAAACAAATAAAACAAGTTTTTAAAGGGGGCATTGTAACTACAAATATAGTTATATTCAACCCATAAAAATATTAACATAAACACCAGTGCATATTTTCCTATTAAAAAATGTAAAAACTTCTTCTTCTTTAAACAAGATGAATTAAATAAATTTTTAAAAATATTTAAAAGTTTAAAAATTATTTGATTTTTTTTTTTCTTTTCTCCTTCTTTTTTTTTTTTTTTTTTTTTTTTTTTCTAATTTATTGAAGTCATTTAAGTTGAAATAATTTTGTTGTAACACCATGACCATTAGAATGATTCACACTACTTTTTCTCTTACACACTGAGAAAAAAAAATGTGTACCGCCTACATCTAGAACGAATAAGTAGTCATTTTCTGAATCCTTAAATTAGAAATATAGATATCCGAGCTATGCGTATAAGGTAAGTCAATAAACTGAATAGATGAAATGATTGCGATTTTATACTTTGTACATTATTTTATTGTCTATTCTTTTCTAGATATGAAACAATATTATGAATATTATGAATCATTTGCATTGGGAGAAATTCTAGCTTGATTTCTTGGAATTGGGTCATAAACTCAAATTATAGTTGCTGAAACCCGCCTCTTGTGTTCGCATTTATTTGAAGATATTTTTAAATAATCTTGACCTCAATGGCAAACGCTCTAGAATTCTAATAGGGGTTTCTAGAATTCGCTTTCAAAAGAGACTAGAACTTATAAGGGTGACATGGAACTATTTTTACTGGAGCCACAATTTAGTTTCTGGGTGTCAATCGCAGAACTTTTTTTCAGTTTATGGCTCCATATTTTTAAGTAATTTGTTTAAAAACACGAAGACAGTTTGATTGGAAGCAAATTCCTTTAAACAAATATTTTAGAAACTGTCTTGAGTATTTCTTTTTCTTTCTTTTTTTTTTAAGGAAAGAAAAAAAAATGATTAAAACCTTTCAATTTTATCCCTGATAAAACAACCAAAAGGGAAAAGGTATGGGAAAATAAGTTAAAACAATTAATATTACAACAATTATTAGTTAAGATAGTATCTATTTCTTTCGCAGAAAATAATAAAAATATCATCTTATTTTGGTTAGTGGTGTTAAAAAATAAAATTGTAATATTCATGAGGCAAACTTTCTCTAAAATTTTCTTAATGTTGAAACATTCATTTACTTATAATACGGCTTTGCAAGAATAAATTTTTATTTTATGCTTTTCAGGGCTCACAATAAAAAGCAATAAAAGGTACCATTAGAAATATCTAATTAAGAAAAAAAAAAATCTAATTTTAAAGTTTTTTGTACTGTATATAAATTTAGAAATTTATACTATTATACTCTGTTCTAAGAAACAAAAGTTTATTAATAAATTGTTACAGTTTAACACAATTTATTTTTGAGTGAAGTTACTTTAAAGAGTAGTAAGAAAATATGCGTGAGACAGTGTGTTCGAAAATTATTCTAGAACATAAGCATATAAATAAAAAAAGATGTTTACTTTAATGTGAAATCTATAAGGCTAGGTTCATTTACTTATGGTTCCTTTAGTGACCGATTACATGAATTACTAATTATTTACTATGCAGCGTTATTTTCATTTCTAATGATGATTCTATTTTTCTTGAGAATAATTTAATTCTATTCAACAGGCTAGCAAAGTTAAGATTATGGAAATGTTAGCCTGCCGGCAATTACATTGGATTTATGTCATCATAGGATTATATTGAATTTTAACTTTTTACTTAATAAACCGTTTAAAAAAAAATGAAATTTTTTAAGTGCCACTCTATGTATTGTATGTCACAATGAAGTAATAACCTATTTAAAAAAATAAATTAATTAAATAATAATAATAATAATAATAATAAATAAACCTTTATTCTCATCCATTGTGCACAAGCAATCTCTCTCTCTCTCTCTCCCCTAAATTTTCATTATTATTATTCATTTATTTTTACATTTTTTATTTCCCCAATATAAGACATTAGAAAAAAAAATGAAGGTCATTCCATCATGACCACTGTAAAATTTGCAATAAGTTAAGACAATTATTTTACTTATGCGACCACATTGAAATTTTCACATTAAAAGTTATATTTTGCTTTTCATAAATCCAAATGAAAACAAAATTAATTCACAGTTTACTATTCGACGTAACATGAGCATATTACAATATCATTAAGAAAGAAAAGAATTTTCAATATGCAGCTTTTAGTGCGATTATATGTAAAATAATCGCCTTAACTTATTATAAATGTTATGTTGGTCACGATGAAATGACCCATATGATACTTCTCTATTTTAATGACAGAAGCTTTACTATCTATTTCATTAATCACAGCATTGAAGAGATTTCTCAAATTCAGAGATTTCATTGTATCTAATGATGCATATACGAAATTTCTTAAAGAGTAATTTATCATTTGCTGTAAATATAGTTAGATAAAGTATTCAGAAAAATAATTAAGTAAACAACTTCGTGCGAACTTCCTATTCGTGACGTAGTATCAATCAAACTATTTACCTAAGGATGATGCCATTCATAAATATGCATGTATTAATGAGCCTTTTCTTTTGTAGATAGAAACGCGTGTGTCCCCTGTTGCATTTGTATTTTGGTCACTATTTATATGTTTTATTTATTATATGAAGCGTAATGTTAAAGTCGAACGTATGAAGACGTTTCATGATATTTTCCTCAAACATATTACATGTTTTTAAATGCGTTAAAACTTATGAAATAAATATATTTTAAAGTTTCTAATACTGTGAAAATATTGATTACGTTTAGTTTAATTAATTAATTATTTATTTATTTAATTTTTTTTTCACTTGAAAATAATGTATTAAATTCTATTTCAAAAAATTATTCTAAGAAACAGATATATTTTTTTTTTCTAAGGTTCCCCTTAAATGTTTATTAAATTTAGATGTGCATTAAAATATATCAATTAATAATATATATTGCATGTAAGGAAAAAGAAAATCCTTTTATTGATTTTGGTAACTTGGAAACATTTGATTGTGTTTTCGGTAAAAGATCATAGCAATAAAATAAAAGGTCAAAGTTAATTGAGATTTGCGCTATTAAATCATTCCTACCGGTGCTGAACTTTTAATTAATTTCGTCGAATATAATAATAGTACAATAGAAATCCTGATTATAATTTCAACGAACAATAACACTGCTCGGCATGAAAATTGTTTCTGACACCATTTCAGAATATTCTTATGTAAAATTACCTCCTGAATCCCAATATGACGCCCTTTTTGCACTATCATCCACCGTTTTTTGGGAACGGCCCCCTATTTTTTTATCATTTTTGGTGGTTTTATAGCTATAAATTTGATTTTTAGGAAGAGGGAGGATTCTTTTAACCGTTAAGTATCTTCTGAGGTGCTAAAGAGTTGGAAAATTTTAAAACATGGACATTTGCGACAAGGGAAAACTTTGGGGGGATTTGCCACTGAAATTATGTATTACATGTCTTATATTTTTTTAATCTGTTATTAATGTTATTTTTTAAACTTTATATATTTTGTTTTTAGGTGTTAAATTAATTCTTTTTCATTCAAAAATCAAACTCGTGGTCATAAAATTATCGAACAACGGAAAAAAATTGAGGGAAGGGCTGGAGTTTCTAGAAAATGGTGGGTGACTGGGCAAAATGTGAGTCATATTCGGATTCAGGAGGTCATTTTACATAAGAATCAGTAAGAATGGTATCAGAACTCGAAATTTTTTATTTATCTTTTTGCAGAGCAGTATAATAATAAAAAAAAAAAAAAAAAAAAAAAAAAAATGCTCCAACCTCGTAAACCAAATCATACCTTAATTTCATTTCAAATGTATTTTAAATAAAAATATAAAAAATAATTTTGATGAATTTTAGAAAATGTATAGTTTACCCGTCTCTTTACAGCAAATTATACCTCTGGGGGGTCATTGAAGCCGGTAACTATCCCGTCCGGAGAAGATAAAAATTGTGATGAAATGTGCTCGAAACACCCATGAGGTGAGTCCCAGACCTTTGTCAATTGCCCGTAAAGTATCACTAGTGCGACGTAAAAGTCATTTACAAAATCATTTTCTCTACAATCATGTAATGTACTCTTTCCATGTATTTTTTATTTGAATTTTTTTATTTATTTATGCATTCATTCATTCCTTTATTATTTACAATTGAAAATCTGCATATAAACATTGATGATTTTTATTAAGATACTCAGAATGTGCTTACATTAAAAACAAATACATCAGTAAAAAATTTTAAGATATATACCTTTAAAACACAGAGTTAATTTAGAAGCGGGTGGTTTGAAACATTATGAGGTTTCATGAAATATTTGTTATTAAGAATATGCGTTTACGTGTGGCCTGTAAATGGCAACGGGAATCAAGAAGCATAGTTTACAATACTGAAGTAGTTATATATTTCACTAAACATTACATTTATTAAATAAAATTTTTAAAAAATAAAATCTGGGAAGTTTTAAAATTTTGCATAATTTGAATAGTTTTTCTTTTCAAACCTTTGTTTATATTTTACTCATAAAAATGACTGATTCAAAATTCTTACTTGATAAATTATGACTGACTACCGAAAACAACTGAATTGGCTACACATAATATATATATATATATATATATATTAAGGGGCGGTTTTAAAGGTTTATACTTAAATTTATGTTTATTGTAACGATAGCCCATAATTTTACTCTAACTTTGCTTTTCTTAACCTTTAAGAAGGATTTAAATGTATGGAGAATATAAACATTATTCCGATATTTTTAGTACATATTTATTTTTCTTCGTGATTATTCGTGTATTCGATCAAATTGTAGACAAATTGATTAGAAATTTTTATTTTATACATTTCCTTATGTTTTAAAATATTCATTTTCGGAAAACATTTTGTGCAAACCTGTGAATGATTATATCTCCGTATTTGTACATACATAAAATAAGCTGAAAATGGTTTTAAGAATTTTATTTATTTATTTTTAGGGAATAATAAGTAATTTGTTGCTCGCACCATATGTAATTAAGAGTAAATCTTAAAATAAAATGATAGTTTATTTATTTATTAAGTTTTAGATTATTGTTTTTATTTGCATTTTAAGTACTATTTCTTTCTGTGAGGATTTGAGGGTTTTTTCTTATAAAATTGTTTAAAGGAATCTGTATTGGTTTTTAAATGTAAATCTGTGCATAGATTTTAGAATTACATCTAAAATATATCGACTTACTTGTTTTCAAAAGAATTTTAATAATTTTTGAATTAATTCAGTATTTAAATGTTAACTTTTCTCTGAAATACAATCATGGATAAGTTATATTTTCTAAAAGTTATGCTACAACTGTAAGAAACTAATACATAGTTATTATTAATCATTATGTATTAACTGTGTAAAGAAGATTTTACTATTTGAAATAAACAAAACCATAAAACTGCGTAACAGAAATTTAATCATTGTAATTACTTTCTATAGTACAATTATAGTCTCAAAAAATGCTCTTGCACATTTGGAAATGTGCCAACTAAAATGTGCCATTTGTAAATGTGCATATTTTAGCCCTTTATCCACTAATGGTATTTTAAAATATCATTAGATTAAAAAGTGCATAAAATCGAACCTTTAGAAAGAACGTCAAATTAACTCATAAACACAGCTGCCAGCATTCCTAATTTATTCCGTAGCATTGTTAGTACCCGCCTTTTTTCTTCACACCACATTTTTTGTTCAGTAATTTTTTCCAATATATAATTATAATTGAAAGAAGAAAATTACTCAAAAATATATTGTAGGAGAAAGAGGCGGATACTAATAATCAGAGCTCACAGCGTTCCTAAAATTTTATGCGTATTTTATCATATTGTCACCACTATTTTCGAAAAGAATTTTTTTTAAGTTTTTAATATGAAAATACTATTTTAAAACAAATTGTTCTAAAGTAGTGGTGACAATATAATAAAATAGGCGCAAACTTTTAGGAACGCTGCGAGCCCTGTAATGATGAGACGAAATAAGATAATAATGTTGGTACAGTCGGTAACAAAAGTGTCCGAACACTAGCAAAAATTCCTATGTAAAAAAGATACATTTCATACGGTTTTGTTAAATAAATCCTTGTCGAATCCTGCTCTTAGTCAGTCTAAGAACATGATTCGATAAGGATTTATTTAGCAAAGCTGTATGAAGTGTACTTTTTTTACACAGGAATTTTTGCTAGTGTTCGAACACTTTTGTTACCGACTGTAAGTATGCATAAAGACTCAACGGAAATATTTCACTTAAATTTCCCTGCATCGTTCTGGACGTTCCATGAAACCGTTTATGATCAAGAAAGAATTTTATACAGTAATGTTGTTGCTGTTAATAGCTGTTTTTTATGACATTCACCTGTGTTGTAATCGATTCTTATATCACTGTAACAATCTACCACCAATCTCAGAGAAAATATAAAGATGATATATATATATTACATTTTTTTAATGCCCTGATCTTTATGTGACCTCTATATACCTTTGGTACTTTTATGTACTACTTTATTAAATTCTCATTAATTACTATGATGATATGAAATGAATAAGTTTTCTTACGCTTATTATTAATAGTTTTTCTTAATAATTAAAAATATATATATATTTGAAATGCATTTTTCATTTTTTTAATGATGTGGTAAAAAAGGTGTTGTGAATGTTAAAAGTGAATGTTAAAAGTAAAAATATAAGTGAATGTTAAAAGTAAAAATAATTGAAAAATGCGTTAAAAATACATTCTTTAAATCATTCTTTGTTTATTGTACTTCTATAATTTTAGGCATATATATTATTATGTATGTAAAATTGGTAAGTGCATCAAATTAAGGAAACATTATTATTCGCAATCATAATTAGCTTAAAATATGGAAAATTTAACACATTTTCTCAGTTGTAATATTTTATTATGAAAACCTTTTCAAACTTTCATAGGAAGAAATGTTATGTCACATGAAGAAGGCATATTCAATCATATGCCTACAAATGATTCAATTATGTAGGCATATTGGAGTAATTTCTGTTGCAATGTATGAACTTTCCAAAAATTTACACTACACAAAGTCCAATTATACCAAAAAAGATATTACAAATTAAAATCACTAAAATCAAATAAAACTTACAGAATTAAATCCACAATCAAGAAAACGAATATCCGATAAGTAAATTATCATCTAATATCACGTTGCAAATGAAGGCAGTTGATACATTTAATACAAAAATTCATGAAAAGATAAAATAAAACTTAGAGAATAAAAATACACTCCTTAAAAGTAAATAAATAAATAAATAAATAAAATAAAAATAAAAAGCCGTGAGGCATAATCTTGTAATTTAAAAAAAAAGGACAGCGATTATTGCATTTAAGAATTACAGTTCGAAACAAATTAAAATATAAATTTTAACAAAATAAAACTAATAATTATTATTTTTATACCTAAACAGTTAAATAGCAGATATTAAAATAGAACTAAGGATATTTAAATATTTATAATTTAATATTTAATTATTAGAAGAAAATGTATTCCAGTGCAACCAGGTGAGTAATAGAAGTTTGAAATTAAATATGTTCGCCCTTTATAAGACCAAATATAAATTATTACAAATGATTTAATAGCATAATAATTTAACATATGTAAGAAGAATACAGAATTAATATATAGAAAAAATGAAAACGAACCTTTAGTTAATTGATATTGTGATTATTAATAGATGAAATTTTATTTTTAAAGTTTGTGATATTACATATAACTTTAATACATTTCTCGATAAATTAAGATTAAACTAAGTATTGTTGAATTTTAATTAAAAAAAGACAAATTTTATTTTTTTATTATATAATGCAGATTTTAAAGAAAAAATAAAAACTAATAAAACTAATTCATAAGAATTAAACAGAAACAGAAAAATAACAATTATTTTTATTTATTTATTTTTATTATTTAAACAAAACCAGAGACCCTCCCTTCAACTAAAATCAACGGCTGTACCACCAATCATAAAACTCTTTAACAAGGATAAGAATGCATTAAAAATACGATATAAATATAGAATTTACTAGATATTAAGATAAATATATATTTTAGCCGCAAAATAGACATATGTTATGTTTTTACGTTATACTTATTTTCATTATATATGAGAAATTAATTAGAGTATTTTTATAAACTGTTTAATGTGAACATGATTTAAAATGAGTAAATAAACAAACTTTAAATGGGAATTCTATTATTTTATCAAAATTATTAAATTTCAAATATCCATTATCAATATTTATTTTTACATATTGGTATTTTATTTCGTTTTTTATCATATATATCTTTAGAATATATAATTCCGTGTATTTAGGTAATGCTTATGTGTAAGTATGAATTGTAATTTTATTTCTAATTTACAGTACACAAAATTTCAAATTTGAATTATCAATCGAAATGCAGTAAAACTTATATTTTAGTTTATAAGAAAATACTTTACTTTATACGATTTATTTATTTATTTATTATTATTTTTTAATTTCTTTACTATATATATATATATTTAAATATATATATATATATATATGTGTGTGTGTGTAATGCCATAACGTACAATAACTGTTGTCATAATTCCAACGAGCTGTAATATCCTAAATTTCATTTGTTTTGTATCGTCGAAATAAATGTAAATGAATTTTCACAAAATGAATTAAAGAAAGTACGAGTGTAATATAAAAGCGGCAACGCACAAAAAAAACCAAAAAACATACTAGAGTATTTTGAATTACGTAACAGTTGAAAGAAAAATATTTGCAACTAAAAGGGGTAAAAAATAAAAAGTATTAACATAAATGAAAAAGAAAGAAAGAAAGAAAATAACAAGAAAGAAAAACATGCGTGATTACTAGGCATCAGAAATGAAGCAAGACAAAAATTTTAGCCTTTTAAAAAATCGAAAAAACCCAATGAAAATCCCAATGGGAAGAAGAAATAGGAGAACATGTTAATGTTAGCTTTAGTAAAATTAAAACGGTAATCATAAGATTAGCTCTGTAAAAAAGTGGAAGATTTTTGCTTCATTACAAATAAATTCCGTCGAAACGTATTTATTCTATATTTCAAACGCCTCCTGCTTCACCAATGTAACCTAAACTGCATAAAAAGGAGGAATAATATAAGTACCATACTATAATAAAAGCAGAATTTTTAAATGAAGAAAATTCGATTTTGTTAAGAGTTTTAAGAGAAACTTTAAATTCAAAATATGGAATAGTTTTAGAGATTGTACAGGGGTCGGAGCGGTCACTTTTTTGAATACCAATTTTTTTTTTTTTTTTTTTTTTTTTTTTTTTTTTTTTAGTACGACAGGACTACTTTTTTTCAGACAATGATTTTATGTTGTCCCACTTCCAATATGCCAGGATGCCTCCCAATATCCAATTTTACTATTTAATTTATTAATATCTTAAAATATTTAGAAATTTTATTGATAAACGCATCAAACGTAAATATCATTTTAAGTAGTTTGGAGTATGAGATTATTTTTTTTATACCAACTATGGGAAAAATACCAGAGCCGGGAATTGAACCCTGGCCTTCGGCTTAAAATGCGGATGCTCTCCCACTGAGCCACACTGGCTGACAACCAGCTCGACATTTCTCACACAATAACCGTTACATCTGCATTTGCAGATACGGTGACCTTGCCAACGGTTATTATGTGAGAAATGTCGAACTTGATATTAGCCAGGGCAGCTAATAACAAAAAGAAAAAAAAATCGTTACAAGATTGCAATATGTAAATTAGTCCTCTCGTACTAAATTAAATTCTGGCAAGGACAGAATTTATCATTTATTTTTCTTTCTTTCTTTTTTCTTTTTGTAATAATAGAAAAATTTAGTAACCGTTTGCAGTTGTTATCCATGACTGAATAATACGGAGATTGCTTTATAAAAATAGTAGTAATTAAAAAGGGGACTGTTCCTACCACTGATTTTAGATAAATAGAAACCTAAAAAGATAAAACAACAGAAATGGAACAAATATCATTCAAGTGAGATACAACTTAAACTTACCATTACATCCACAGATGAAAAGGGATTATGTTCCAAAATTAGCAATAGGTTTCATATACTAACTAAGTTTCTTAGAAAGATTAGATGAGTGAGAGCAAGTAATAAAGAACGATAACACTAAGTATGCAAGGAATCCATATTCAGTTGAAGAGGGAATGATTAAAACGAGTATGTGGAGAAAGAGAGACTGAGAACGGTTTAAAAAAAAATTGTCGAAAGACGATTATTGTATTTGTTTAGAAATTTTAGGTTTTTCATGTTTTAGATTTAAAGATTTAAGTCTGTCAACAAATTATCTTTTCTTGAAGATTCTTTTCCTACCCATCCCTTATTCTTCAAACAATTCAGGTCAATGCGTTTAAAATATAGAATAAATGAGCCTGGTCATTATATATGTAATAAAAAAAAAATCATTTACTTTTCTATTGCTTTCCACTGCTGGTCTTATGGTCACTCTTTTTGGCCTTTCTAAGATTAACATTATTACTTTTCCTATTTCTTGACTGTTTGAGTAAGTGAATTTCATCTCTTTACAAGAAAACTATAAAATTCTTTTATATTCAGTTATTTATAACCACACATATATTCATATTTCTGTAGATAAGCGGACAAATGGAAAATTTTCTTTTCTAAAGTAAATAATTTAGATTGAAAAAATAAAAATAATAAAAATATGCCCTATTTTTTGTTAATTTAAATAAACTTGAGCTTAATGTTTTTGCCGAATATATATATATATATATATATATATATATATATACTGTATATATGATTTTTAAGATACAAATATAAATTAAAATTCATTAACTTTGCAATAGCTCAATAACAATTTAATTTAATTTACTATTATCAAATTATTGTAATAATTTATTTCTAATTTTGCAACATCTCAATTTTTATTTGACAAAGCTATAGACTTATTAAAAGAATATTAGTCATATACGTATATCTAAATTTCTAGATTAGTCATAAACCCACGTGTTTTCAGAAAGTAGCTATTGGCGGTAGACCAAATCTCTTTGGAATTTTACTACTTTTCTAAGGATGAAATTTGGCGCACGTAAATATTGTCTTCTGTGGCAACCCGGGCATATTGGCGACTACAGAGCACGAGGAAATGATGTCCCACGAAAAGTTCTGTTCGCTATGTAAATGGATGACAGATAATTCCAGAGTTCTCTATAAAAACGTGTTTAGCGTTTAATATGGAAGAACAATTGTTTTTATATGTTGATAAAGGCCTTTTATTAAGGAATTCAAGAGTGTATACGAAAAAAGATATTAATGGATTTTATTGAAACCCTTCACAGAAGAGGTAAGAGATACAATATTTTAATTGTAATTTTATTGTTGTATCTTTAATTATTATTTATTGTCATTAGTTCAGAAGCGAAATATTTGTTTTTAAAATAAAATTAAAATAGGTATAAAGCGATTCTGTATTAAGAATAGTAAGACAAATCAATTTATTTTAGTTCATGATTAGCGTTAAGTGACAGAAAAACATCCGTACTGTTAAAAAAAACATGCTAAACCAATGATTAAATCCTACATCTAATATAACTCTCGCCCTCGGAAGTCTTTAATTTATGTCTTTTCGTTCAAAGAATTTTTCTGGTTTTCTTTCGTTACTTTTCTGGGCATTTTCGTCCTGCATTTTTGCTTATTTTTTTATTTTATTAATATGAAAATGTAAATAAATCATTAATTAAATGTATAACACAGATATAAAATTTATCATTACATAAAATGATGCTTCATTATGAAATAAGATAGTTTCAAAATGAAAACAACTCACACAGAATTACAAAAATAAAAGTCTATTAATTAACTTATTAATTAACTTACTAATTAACTTATTAATTAACTTATTAATTAAGTTATTTTTCTTGATTTATTATTTTTTTTTTCAATATCTTTTGCTTTGTATAATGCTTCATTTACATGTGTAATAAATTATAGATAGCTTGCTGTTTCAAGCTTTTCCTTCCTGCTTTTTGATAATTATAACGTTGAATAATTATATATATATATATATATGTTAAAATTTATTTACATTTTGGTAAATTTGTTAAAACTTGTTTGTTATACTTGTCTACGCAAATTTAAATATCTTTAAGCAGCAGTAATAAAAGTAAAACAATCAGGAAAACTTTTTATTAAATTAAATAAAACATATATGCACGGGATATTTTTCTTTATTCTGAGAAAACAGGAAATTACAGGAGATATGAAAAAAAAAAGTTTTTGTGTTTGTGGTTTAAATACTATTTATTTAAGGTTATTTTTTAATTTTATTGTTACTATTTGTTAAGACATTTTTTTTTTTTTTTTTTGGTCATCTTTTAGAATATATCCATTGAGATGTATTGAGAACACAATTGAAATTTACAAAAAATAAATAAATAAATAAAATACAAAACTATTTATTTTCATAAATATTCAACATAATATACTCAACTGAAAAGTTTGTATGGATCCAAATAATATGCATATATATATACAAACAAATAATTTTATTTCAATGCAAATTAAATTATTTTAAAATGTTAAAAGAAACTCTAGTAGTATTTTGTTTCTTTTAATTTTTGTCATATTTTTTTACTTGACGTTTTACTTAAATGTGGCATCATTGTTTTATTTAAACTTTTTTTACGAGTCATTTCCTTGAATAAATATTTGAAATATAATTGTCATTATATATATACAAACAAATAATTTTATTTCAATGCAAATTAAATTTTTTTAAAATGTTAAATGAAACTCTAGTAGTATTTCGTTTCGTTTAATTTTTGTCATATTTTTTTACTTGACGTTTTTCTTAAATGTGGCGTCATTGTTTTATTTAAACTTTTTTTTACGAGTCATTTCCTTGAATAAATATTTTAAATATAATTGTCATAAAAATGAAATTTTAGTGAAAAAATTATCGATAAATTGATCAAAAATGCAATAAGTAAACAAAGGCAAAGAAAGTTTTGAAATATTTTGAAGGACAAAGTAGACTATCGAATATTATTAGTATTTTGATATACTATTTCTTATATAATATAATTGATAATTTTTTTTAAATTATTATTGTTATTTGAAAGAGAAATTTTATGTTACATTAATTATGGATAGAGAACAGTGTATGAATTTAATTTTATGTGCGCATTTAGGTAAAAAATTAGGTTAATTTTACGGTTTATACGTGCAGTTTTATACCATATTTATATGTACATTTATTTAGCTATCTATTTGTATGTGTGTACGTGTAAGTAATATCTAAATTGCGTATGCGAGTTATATCAGTAAGATATGTTATAAAATATGATGAGTTTGTTAGTTAACTGATATGTATATATATATATATATATGTATTATTGATTGAGAATTTTACAAATATACTCGCGTTTAAAAAATAACAGTTAATTCGTTATTACTGCACTGGTGTACAAAATTAAAGTAACAACTGTTTCCTCGTTATATTCCTTTGAGTATAATTTTTAAACAAATGAACATATGGACATACACTACTGGCCAAAAATTTTGCAAGATTCACAAACGATCAGTTTTTATTAGTTTAAAAATTTATCTTTTGATGAAATGTTTTCAAACACTGGATATGTAAAGAATAGGGGCTTCCTCGTGTTTTTTTTTCTTTTCTTCATATTCTTTGTTTTTTTTTTTAAGCGAAGATAAGGTTACGACAATAATTAGGGGGAGGCAACAAAATGAGTTAAATAAATAAGATTAGCGATCGCCCTGTATCTTTAAGAGAACGAAGTGACTTGTTACTATAGGATATGTTAATACAGACCTGTGCAACTTTCTAATGAATTTCTGAAACGATAGCATGTTAAATAACAAAGATATGAACGTTTATTTAAGAGCTTGAAAAAAAATATGGAATTTTTTTTATAGTAAGCAGAGTTTTCAATGAAAAAAATCATCGTTACTTTTAAATTAATTGAAAAAAAGCACTTTTGTAGAATTATACTGCAATCGGAATATAAATATATTAATTATTTCGTGAAATATGAGCGTTTTTATGAAAAGTGTGAACGATAAAAGAAAGATTTTTATTTTTATTTATTTATTTCATTTAATGCTTTAGTAGTTAAATGTGCAGACTGCTCAAAAGAACTTAGTTAGACTCTTATTATTATTGTTATTATTATTTATATTATTATATTATTATCTTGTTTATTTCCTTTTATTCTGGTATACCAAAATATTTGCTGATTTCTGATAACCTGCAATTTTTTTTTTTTTTTTTTTTTTTTTTTGTACGCTATTTTCTATTTTCTATTTATTGTATTTATTTATTCTTTTTTATATAAAAATAAATAATAAAATTTGTACTCAATAACTTCCTCAAATCTTGCCTTTACATTAATTCAGCATATTAATATATATATATATATAATCTGTTTCGTTAAAGGAAAAAATATTAGCATTTCAGGCTGCTTAAAATAATAATAATAATAATAATCTTGCGTTACTTTTGACCAGTACTGCAAAATTTCGATGAAATAATAGACGTATTATGAGTTTAAAAAATATTACTTATATTAAAGTTTTATAAATTTTGATTAATTTGTGATAACGAACATGGTATCTAAATTTTACCTTCATACGTTCATTTGTTTAAAAAGTATGCGCAAAAGCAGAAAACGAAAACAGTTGGCTACTTTAATTTTTCACACCAGTGAATTTTAAACTAATTAGTTTAATTATAATAATTGAATTTATACAGAGTGTCCTAAAAGTTCCAGTACCGACGCTGATGTATTTTTTATTTACAAAACAACAAACCTTAAAACGATTATTTTTATGCTAATGATAAAAGGCACATTTAAAATAACGGAGGAAAAAATACAGAACTTGCATTTATAATAAATGTTCAAAATGTCCACCTTTTCTTGGAGGCAACGCTGAACTCGTTTGCGCAAGCGCATGTGTTTAGAAACGCGTTTTAACATGCTGCGAGTGACTTCTTGTAGAGAAACTTGTACCCACCTGCACAAAAGCTGTATTATGAAATTGTCGAATGAACTGATATACCATATTTTTTTTACTCGGTATTGTATCATCTGGATATTTATATCGCCAAACATCTTTCCATCTTTCATACGATTTACATTCAAAATAAGCTTCAAACAGCGAAATTCTCTGAATGCGTGATAAAAACATTTCACTATGAAGAACAAAATAACATAAAACTTTATTCTCACACAACTTGAGCGAGAAAAGAAACAAACTATAAAAATTAAAGAACTGATGCAATAATAAGCAGTCGATAAAATTTAATATTAAAAAAAATCATGGACACAATAAGTTCTTTAAGTTGGAGTACTGGAACTTTTAGGACACCCTGTATATATATATATATATATATATATAGATAGATAGATAGATAGATAGATAGATATAGATATTGAATATATATATTAAATTTATATATATATATTATTTAAATAATATGCTAATAGTTTCTCATTAAATGCGAGTTTTATAGCTTTTTATTATGTCAATCAGAAGAATGTTTTAACATTTAGGGTAATTGTACCAGTAGTGGAAGCTGTAAGGAGATTTGCTAACTTTCTTTTTTCTGTTCTTTTTTTTTTTTTTTTTTGTGTGTGTGTGTGTGTGTACTGATCATAATTTTGAAAGTTGTAATTATTACCAGTGTTCAATACTTCAATTAAATCCTTAAATGCAAAAATTGTTATTTGAAATAATAGCTTTACAGGAAAAAAATTGTTTTCCAAACAGTTCAAAATGTGCCAGTAATAGACACTTTCTATTCAATAGTACACACCTTTGAATTTTTTTTAGAAAAAGTCAATGAAATATGATTTAATTAAAAATGTATATTTAATTAATAAAAAGTATTTTTGTTACATTAATAGATTAAGAAACGAATATATATATAAACTTAAATTATAAACTGAAAACACATTATCTCTGAAACACTCAGCGGCTTCATTAACACAATATTTTGTTTTATTTAATTTAATTTAATTTAATCTTTTAACGCTTAATATGCAAATAGTATTTTAATCAATCTCTTGTGGGATAATCATAGAAATACCAGGTCTAGCCAGTCTTTCTTTCCGATATTTGCTGGATTTTTTTTTTTTTTTTTTTTTTTTTGTGTGTGTGTGTGTGTGTGTTATTTTTTTCCCGAAAATAATACAAATATCTTCATAAAATTTGTAGAAAAAAAATATGAATATATTGAAGCAGTTTGATCTGTGTGTGTGTGCGGGATTTTGAATAAAATTAACTAATACTCCGCTCCACATTCAGAATTTGGGAAAAGTACGTTCCTGTGTCTTCTATTGGTTCACCCCGTTAAAATTGTTGTATTGCACTACAAAATCGAAATTTTAGCATCGTAAACGCGTCCTGAATGCTTGTTTTAGTCACATTAAAGAAGTGGGTACAAGAAATTAGTTCAAAATAAGTAGATGCAAAGCAAACAAAATTTATCTCACGTTTATCAAAACAACAATAAATTACCAGAAGTTGATAAAAAGAATCCGATTCGTCAGTGAGTCAGTCAATCTTCTCAAATTAGTTAACACCTCCTGTCAAAACCACGTGGGACACTTTTCATCTGTTTTCAGCCGACTTCGGAATTTTTTCCAAGTGAAGAGGGCCGTTAAACTGATCTTATTCTAAAGCTGGTGATTTGAAATCCTCGTAGTTTAAGACACTGATAAGAGAAAGTTGTAACACCAATTCTAGATGTGAAGCGAACATCTGCACGAGTCAGAAAGCATATCATTTAGAGTTAAAATTTAAAAATGTCTACTATGGATACACTTAATTCTTTTTTTTCTTTTATTTAATAAAAGTAAAAAGGATAGTTATAATAATTAGGTTGCTAAAAAATGAAGCTTTAAAAGGTTTTCATTTAGTAGAATTTTATAATTTTATTTATTTGTTTATTTATTTTGAAAATTTTTCCACATAGAAGAGAATACGTTACAATTAATTTCTTTTTATTTATAAGAAATAAGAACTTTAGTTATAATAGATGAGCTAATAAAAAGAAAATGTTAAATGCTAACCTAATATGTTAATAAATTTGTATTGCAAATTTCATAATCCTTTTATGGGTCGAAATATGAAATCAGAAAAGACTCTTGAAAATTTCAATCTGACAGGTGAAGCATAAAGCTAAATTTCTGGTAAAATGTTTTTATGCACTTTTGATTTATGTAAAAGTTTATAAATATCTTCATATGCATAATTTTGTGTATCTTTTGATATTCTTTAAAAATTATAAAAGCAGCGTCCATAAATTTAACTCTCACACACATACAATAATAATAATAATAATAATAATAAATAAATAAATAGTACTTGACACAATATGAAATACGCTTCGAAGCATTTTTAACCATAGCATGAATATATCAGAATTTTTTTGCATGACCCTGTAAACAGGATGTATATTTTTCATACTATATTCTCAAGTGAAAACCGCGATCGATAAAAAACCATTTTCATCACATCCATACAATATTCTATATGAAACTTGCTTTTGATAAAAATATATGTTTATTTTGTTTAGTTCAGTATAAAGATATTAAACTGTACCGACGAAAAATTTCGCCCATGGACGTACAGTATTTCAATACATTTGTATGTACCAGAATACGAACTATTTGTTCCATCTCTATAAAAAAAAAATTGAAGTTACATCCGCATATAATCTAATTTATACATTAATAAGCAAATATGAATTACGTCGTACATTTTTACCCTACTTTTAGTGAAAGGAGGGACTTAAAAGTATTATTGCTCGAAAGATATAGGTTAACGCGAGTTACAGGGGGAAAAAGTCATATGAGGCAAGGAAAGCAGGCAAAAACACCCTTTTATACACTTTTTCTTTTCATATATGTGTAGCGATGCCATCTTCCATGCAGTTTAAGATGGGAAGCTATCTTGCGTTGCCATCTGCTTTGTTAGAGTGAAGCCGATAATTTATTGTATGTTTGTTGCAGTGTCCGGTTCACCAATGTTGCGACTATTAGGACATGTACAAATGGATAGAAAATAAGGATATGTAAAAAATGTAAAAAAAATGTAAAAAAAAAAAAAATGCTTATAATGATTTTAATTAAATTAATTAATTAATTAATTAATTTTGAAAGATAGTATAATCACGAAGAATATTGTTTATACGGAAATTTAATTATTCCATATTTCTTATTTAAGCATTTACTTTAAGAAAAATTGCTGAATTTCGACCAGTAGGTGACACTAGCACATATATAAAATATTGAGTTTGAACTGCTAATATCTTTTTTTAAGTTACGTTGATTACATAATCACACACACACACATAAATATATACTGACTAACCGCTAAAAATTGAAATTTTGGATCCACAGGTTCTGAAAGCCTGTAGACATAGCAAAAACTCAATTTTAAAAATTTGACCAAAAAATGGTATTCTCTTTCACGTATGGGGGAAAGCAAAAAAGCAACTACAAAAATTCTAATACAACATCTTCTCTTTCAGATACAGAAAACCATTGAATCAAATCGCTTTTAATTGCATGAATATTTAATTAACAAAAAATAAACGAAACCTTTAATGTGAGGAAACTACATAAAATTCTGAATCTTGAATGATTTTGGCAAACATTATACTGTTTTCAATGCTTTGTTTAGGCTATATAGCTTATAATTGGAAAATAATAATAATAATAATAATAATAATAAAGGTTTGCCAAATGAAATGCTGGGTTGAAAATATTATTTCCTAAAATTTTACATATATTTTTTTAAATAAGCTTTCATCTGTGACTTAAAAAACGGTTTTATTTATTCTTATTATTTAAGTCCTTCTTATTCTCACAATTCATATTTTTGGACCCACCCAAAACAGAATAATTTTTAAAGGGGAAAAAAAGATTGCTTTAAAGCCATATTAAAAGGCTGAATGTAATTTAAGTTGAAATTTCGAACCTTATTTAAATGTATGGCGATTTGCCAAACAAGCTTAAAACTCATTCTCATAAAAAGTGCTAATTCGAATCAGTTCGCGCTGCATTAGCATTATGTATATAGAGTATGTCAGAATTACATTAGTTGATCAAAAAGAGTTTATGATTTATTTATAAAATTAGATTTCTGATTTTCCTTTTCATTCTTTTCTTTCTTTTTTTCTTACTTTTTCTTATCTTTTCTTTTTCTTTCTTTCTTTCTTTTTTCTTTTCTTTTCTTTTTCTTTTTTTTTTTTTTTTAAATAGAATTTCCAGTTAGATTAGTTATTATTGGTTGCTCTTCTGTAACATTTTTTTTTTCTTTTCTCTCTCCCGTTTTTTTTTTTTTCTTTTTTCTAAATGAAATATTTCAGTATATATGTAGATAGATATACAAAATACTCCTGCTAAAAATTTAGTACGGTTTAGAATTAAGGGTTAAAAACAAACTACGTAAAATTATAGTATTTGAGATCAACCTTTATCTTTGAATGAATAAAATGATCTGTAACTATAGAAGAAAAAAAAAAGAAGTTACACCCTGTAAAGTTTTCTGGTGCATTTTGGCAACAATAACATTTCAAATTAAACATTTATATACATATTTTTAAAAAATTCAAAAAACTGCATCATGTGTGTTATTTATTATATGCAGAATCTTCAATGATTTTTTTTTTTTTTTTTTTTTTTTTTTTTTTCGTTTTCGGATAAGTTAACAAATTATTGCAAAGAAAATATACCGCAATTAGAAAACAAATATATATAAGAGTTTTAACTACGCATGCGCTAAAAAAAAAAAAATGCATAGTTTCATATTTAGCTATATAAGATTACTCATTTTAAAACCTTTGTGAAATATCATCAAAATTTACAAAGGTATACTCAAAAGAAAATAATCTGTTTTTTAATTACTGATATTTTAAAAAGAGGATATTCAAAAGTTTTCGTTTTTATTGTAAGCCACTGGATAATTACACATAATTAAAAAGTAACCTAATAGTTCTTAAAATATTGATACATATATACAGATAAAAAAGAGTACTGTAATAGAGTTTTTTTTCACACATTAACATTACAAAATTTTTAAAGGTTTCTTAAATTAATAATTATTAAATAAATAATCACCAGTCATATAATTTGGAATAAATATCCATTGACGTATAATGGAAACTGTGCTTCAAGAATATTCCTTTATTAAAATAACCCTTTAGTCAATAAAAATAAAACAGTTTATAGTTTTAGGTATGTATTTCTGAATTTTTACAATATTTTACAATGCTTTTGTATGATGTGTACCATATAACTGTCTATCAAATTGTGCAGTATATGTATATACACTCTATAATAAAAAGAAAAAAAAAAAAAGACGCACAAGAAGAAGTGGGGAGAAAGATTGGTAGATGAGGTGGAATGGGTGGTCCGAATGGGACAAAAATTGATAGATGTGATGTACATGTGGAGAAAAACAATTGATTACAGTTTCAAAAAATTTGAATGATTTAATGAAGAAAAAGGGCCTCACAAAAATAAACAAGTCACTAATGCGTTGGTCCACTTCTGGCCCTTATGTACGCAGTTATTCGGCTTGGTATTAATTGACAGAGTTGGCAGATGTGTTTCTGTGAAATATCGTGCCAAATTATGTCCAATTGTTGCGTTAGATTGGTAAAATCGAGAGCTGGTTGTAAGACCTTTTTTTTATGATGCTCCAAACGTCCTCAGTGGAAGAGAGATCCGGGGACAGAGCTCAACCCCACTGAGCCGCCTATTAAGGGTAGTTGAAGTCACTGAAGTACCAGTTGCAAGTAGGATCGACGATAATGATGAATCGTCAAAACCTGTCAAAACCTGTATGTATGTCACCCTTGCATCAAAACCTGTATTTGTGTCCAGTTTGCATTACTCCTTTATGGTGCGTCACTTTTTTTGTTATAGCGTATATATATACAGTCGGTAACAAAAGTGTCCGAACACTAGCGAAAATTCCTATGTAGAAAAAGGTACACTTCATACGGTTTTATTAAATAAATCCTTGTCGAATCCTGTTCTTAGTTAGTGTAAGAACATGATTCGATAAGGATTTATTTAACAAAACCGTGTGAAGTGTACTTTTTTTACATAGGAATTTTTGCTAGTGTTCGGACACTTTTGTTACCGACTGTATATGTATACCTTTACAGTTTAAGAATTTTTCATATAAATGCTCGCATTACATACAGTCGGCTGCAAAATTACTCGAGCACTAGCAATAATCCTTGCCAAAAAAAAGTACACTTAATACAGCTTTGTTAAATAAATCCTTGTCGAGTCATGTTCTTACTCAGTCTAAGAACATGATTCGACAAGGATTTACTTAGCAAAACAGTGTTAAGTGTACTTTTTAAATATAGGAATTGTTGGCTAGTGCTCGAATAATTTTGCAGCCAACTGTAAAGTGTTTAATACATTGTTATATTAAACTTACATATATCTATAGCGTTTTTGCAAATTATGTGGAAATGACATTAATTTTTTTCTAAATTTCGTTCGTTTCGTTAAAATTCTACCCAAGTTATAAAAAAAAAAGTCATTTTAAATATTTAAATTAAAAAAACTTTTTTTTTTTTCACTTGACATGCTTTTGTTACAGAAATACAAGAGATGATTTTACCGAGAGTATATTTACATTTTCTAAAGTTACAGATTATTTCACTCTTTTGAAGAAACAAATAAAAAAAATTTTATTAGTATATTTTTCCAGCTCTGTTGTCCCCTAATTATTGTCGTAAACGTGTCGTTATTGCAAAGTATGTCAATCTTTTTCCTTGTGTATTCAAATTTTCAGAAAAATCTTTCAAGTGGGCAATTTATAAATTAAAGGGGGAAAAAATGTAAATCTTGCTAAAATTTTAAACAGGAGTGAATGTATAGTTCTTATGACAATTTGACCGCTTTTTCAATAGAAAACACAGTGTTTAATATTTGCAAGCACTTTTGGTTACTATTATTATTATTTTAATTGTAACGTAGCAATAGTTGTTACTTTTAAGAAATTTTTAATTTTTCTTACATGTTAGAGAAAGTATTGTTTTTGGGTCAAATTTTCGAAACTAGGTATTTCCTATATTTACGCGTTTTAAGGTACTCTGAATTCGAAAAACATGTTTTTAACGATTGGTCTATGTGAGTGTGTCTGTATGTCTGTTATCAGCATATTTCAAGAACAAATAACATCAGGATGTTCAAACTCATAATCCTAAATATGTATCATTAAACTTTTCGTTGAGATCAAGCTAAAAATAAGTGTGCTCCATATGATTTGTACATATTTTTTGATGATATACAGGGCTGCGAATAATTAAACGAAAACATTCTTTTTTATTGAATATAATTAGTGGAAGAGCTTTACTATATTATTTTACCAGGTCTAGGAACACCACTAGGAAAACCTATAAGGTAAAACATTTTTTTTAAACTAAATAGTCATCGCTTGTTTTTTTTCATATTTATACATTTTGAGGTTTCCTGAATACCAAACTCAACTGTTTGGTCTTTGTTTCTGACTCTTATCAGAGTAACTGAAAAGAAATATTTTCAGGCAGTTCAAATGTTGTATATTGAAGTAAATATAAGTTTGTTGCTTGTTTGATCGACATTGATAAGTTTCAAGGAATAGTGCGGGTGAAAGTTGTCTGAATAATTTCAAGTGAGCTTTTAAATTTAATAACAGATTTGAATTCTCTATAAATGTAGGTACAATAATCAAACGGGGTGTTGTGGGTGGGGCAGACCCCCCCCACACACACACACACAGACACACATACGCACACACACAGAGAATATTTTGTCAAACAAAGAAGCCTAATCTGAATTGTTTCTAACTTAGAATTATATAACAGTACTCGTTATTTTACTTCTTAATTTCCAATGTGTATTGATCGTATTGAATTTCAGCGTACGCGAAAATCGTGTGAGCGCCACACTAGATTATCTTTTAGAATTTCATGTAGATTATTCCATTTTTAGAGGCTTAAGCAAGACTTCATATTTGCCAATAATACGAAAATTAAACCTACAAATTTATTTATTCTTTTTTGCCCTTTTTACTGAAAAATGTGCTTCCCTTATACATTTCTTTTTAATTTCTCAGTATATATTTTGATATTTCAGCGACATTTCTATATTACTCGTATATATATATATATATATATAAATATTTGAATACTGAATAAGCTGTTATGTCAATACTTATTGTACAAATAAATTAATCGTATGCGCATTAACAATTTTAAATAATTTTATCTCCAAATGTAATACGTGGCATGTGACAGATCCCTTACTAAGTTTCAACTCTGGAAAAATATCTAAAATCTAGCTTTACCTTTTTACGATATTTCGCTTAATTTTTACTCTGTTTAAATGAACTTTTGGCATAAGTTGCCCAATATATCTAGCTCTTATATTTTTTGCTCATGCGCAGTAAAAAAAAAAAAATATATTTACTAAAAATGCTTATATCTCAACGAATATTGCACATGCGAATTTTATGTTTCAGACTAGCGTTTCTCTAATGCTTTGTCAATATTTTTGCAAGTTTCGTAAAATTTTCTTAAAATCCATCCCAAAAAATTTATAATTTTTGCAAAAAAAAAAAAAAAAAAAAATAATAATAATAATAATAATAATACCTCCCTAAATAATTGTGCTAGTCCCACAATAATCATTCAAATATTTTTCATAGTATGTACAAGAATGTATTAAAGTTGTAAGTAATTTGTAGATTTTTATGATACAGGGTGGTCCAAAGTACTTGTAATTTTATTCAGTTTGTAGTTGGTTCCCTAATTACACTCGTGACTAAATCGATAGTGGAAAATGTAAGTTTATAAATGTTCTTTGTATGTTTGAAGTTCAAGGCCATTTGGTCCAGTATTTTGTTTTAGAAAATCGAAAAAAATGACCAAAAAAAATCTAATAATTTGATCACCCGCTGTAGTTATCTTTTATGACAAATGTCCTCAATAAATGTGTTTTATGATAAATGATATCAAATTCTACAAAGTGCTTATTAAACACTTATCGATATGATCATGTACTAACATTTCTATGTTAGTTAATTCAAATTTATATTTTTGTGAATTTAAGTTACATTAAAAAAAAATACATGTTTTAATGTAAAATAGTTTTAAACATGTTTTTAGATTAGACAAACACTTTAGGGCGACTAAAAGCAAAACAACCTTAGTAAAAATAGGAAAATACTTAATGTTGCATTAATTATATTTTTAATTTATCACATACATTTTTATAAAAATCTTGAAAATCATACTTAACTGTGGTTAGAGAATTGGCTACAGTTAACGGATTCATAACAGCATGACAACATATCTTCTACAAAATTTAAGAGTACAAACATTTTGATTTGAAATGCTTGTTATCTGATGATTTAATTTTGAAGCTTTTCATAATATATGAAAAAGAATCATAAATAAAGTTTCAAAATTTTCAAAATTTTTCATATTTCAATTTTTCATGTATTTTCCCCCCCCCAAAAAAGTCGATTATTTTTAAGATTAAAACTCTCTAGACCCCTTTAAGCACAACCAAACTCATATTCAACCATTATGCGATCACCACAATTTTAAAGATATTTAAATGAAATTGTACGTAATTTAGAAATGTATGGCATGTATGCCAACCGTACCGATTTTGGGTTATCGTTATCTTTTCATAGAAATTTTCAACTTCTTTAATCATACAAAATTGCTGTAATAACTCCTTAAAAAATGACTATTAAAAAAAAAAAAAAATCATTATCCAAAAATCGGAATAACTGGTAGCTATGTCGTATAGTACTGTAGGATTAACGATGGAAAAAAAAAAGCCCTTTAGAGAAAATAAGCATTAAATTTAGGAATACAATGAGGTTCAATACTGACATCAGTTACAATTTTGCTCATAACTACTGAACCAAAGTAAGTAGAATCATAAACAAGGCATCAAAATGTGCAAAATTGTTCATATTTTAACATACATATATATATTTTCCCCCAAAGTTAAGTAGAATGACAAATAATGCATCAAAATGTTCAGCATTGTTCATATTTTAACATGTATTTTTTCCAAAAACGCCGATTTTATATTATTTATTTATTTTTTGGTTAAAGCCTCCTACACCCTTTAACGAGGGATAACTCTTAACATGATAAATAACTGATTTTAATAAAAAAAAATCGTATATCAATTTTACTATACTATTCTAATTTTATTGTATCAATGTTGTGAGGGTAAACCCTCTACCCTTCCTTCCTTCTGCTCCATCTGGTTGCTACGTAAGGTGTAAATAACGAGGAGACTTTTTTTTTTTTTTTTTTTTTAACTGAAAGCTTAATTCTTTTAAAACTATGGGTATATGGCTACTCGTACTTAGTAACTAATAAACTTATCTTTGCTCTACTAACGTGAAAAATTAAACATATACTGGCTTATATCAATTAGAAGAGGCTGCTTTCTCTCTCCAACTGACCCCGATTTTAAGATCGCTTCCTCTTAAGTACTATCACTGGAGAATCAATTTGCATATTTTCGACATCACCTAAGACGTACTGAACCTCAATTACTCAAAACTTCGCTAACCATGAAATCTAAGAACGAACTTCGTAGAGTACCTTTACAACCAGAGTACTTCTTTGCCAAGCGAGATATTCCAAACTCTTCTGCCACCTTCCAAGAACTCCGCCTAACTATTTCCCCAACCTTCAAATATCAAACCTTCGCAAATCTCCAACAGTTCTGTGAACTTCGTAAGGCGCTTTACAATGTATTTTTTAATTTTTTACATTCCATTAAAAACGGCATTTTCTTTTCTTGGCATTGCTAAAAGGAGAGGCGATAAGATAATAATTTCTAGATAAATTACGGAACAATTTACTAAAAAACACGTTAAGTCATTCAAGTTATACCCAATATGAATAAAATTTTCGTTTACACATGCATTATAAAGTTTAAAAAATCTAATTGTTTCTCTATATTTATAGGACCAATTATAGGCTATTAATGTATGTTTATTATAACATTTATAACTATTAACTGATCATGACTTTTTTTAATAGCACCAATTACTTCTTATAATAGATTAAATTAATCAGAGAGAGAATTTTTAACAGTTAGATGTGTAAACATGAAAAAATAGTGACACCCATGTTCTAATTTTGCTGTATAACTGTACTTGACACGCTATGTATTTGTATTTTATATTCTAGTCAAATCCTTTGCTGTATATTTTAAAGAAAAATCTTCTTTTAATATGCAGTAAAATTTAGCTCAATTAACTTTGAAAGAAACAAAACGGACGGAAATCAGACAAAATAAATCTTGACATGGTTCATTTTTTAACTTAAGAAACTTCGTGCAAGAATTTGAGGAATGAACACTAAGAATCATAACTGAATAACAATTAGGGAAAAGAGTAGTATTTTCTTACTTTTAACTTTATATGCAGGAACGCTTTACGAATTGATGTGTTTAGAGAATATTTAATCATGAGAAAATATCTATTACAGTTGTTAGAACATATGTTAGGTTTTATTCTTTCTCTGTTTTTAATCAAATGTATTAAAATAAAAGCACTACTTGAGAAAAAAATATATACTGATCATAAGAATTTTTTTTTTAATGATTACGTTACAAAGTCATAAATGTAACATTTTTTTATTTATGCCTATTAAAAAGTGTTACATTTACGATTAACTTATTTAAAATATTAAATATATTAATAATTAATTTTTATGTTAATAAATAAATATGTTAATCATTTTAACATGCTTAAAATATTAAATATGTTAAAATATAATTGCTAAATATTAAATCCATTTTTAATAACACTTTTTAGTATTGTTCTAAGAATTCCCTTTACGAATTGCCATAACATTAAAAATTTATTAAGGTATTAAATGTTTCTAAATGGCAATATATATATATATATATATATATAATTTTGAGAAAAGAAATATATATATTATATTTCTAAGTATAGTTGAAAGAATTATATATATGTCTTTTTCACTTATAAAGCTTTTCATAGTTCTTTTTTCTGTCAATTATGCAACACTAATCATACTGTTGTTAAAGTTATTATCAGACTTCATTATCAAATAAATAACTTTAACATTTTCAATTGTGTTAAACGTTTTATCTCTTAAAAATCTTATTAAGAGATCCTTTATGCATTTTACAATTCAGCTAATTTTTTTAATTCGTATAATTCGCAGAAGTTATAAATCTAAATAAAATAATTAATTGGTAGATTGACTCACAAAGTCTTTTCTTGGTTAAAAATAAAGCAAGTAAAGTAAATAAAGAAAAGAAAAAATGTTAAATATATATATATATATATATATACACTATAATTTGTCATATGCTTTTTCCGATGTACGTTAAAGACGTTTAAAAACTTTTTATTAACACCACTTGTTTCCGTAAATTTCGATGTGTGGACCAATATCTTGAGCAATGTCACGGCGGTATTCTACTTCTCGCTACGTATTGTCCAACATTTTAGATGTGGCACTAGACACAGTACATGTGATACTAATTTTTATTTTATCAATAGTGATACATTCAAAGTTAAGATCACGTATGTTATATTCAATGTGACAGCTGAAATGTTGGAAGTCGTAGCAAGAATGACAATACCTATTTGACATTCTTCGAAGTAGCAGGGCGCTAACAATGAAATTTACTCACGTAAGTAGTTTTATTAAAAAGTCTAATTTCGATAATATATCGAAAGAACCATATGCCAAATTATAATATACTAGCACGCTTCACCCGCTTCGCTGGGCACTATATTTAAAGGATTTTTTTTTTATTGAATAATTGAAATGTTTAAATAAATATTTTCGATTGGCGACTATTTTCTTCACAGTTTTAGTATGGGATCTTCTTGACAATATCAAACATTTTTTGAACTTCTCGAATCTGTGCAAAAAAACTATTATTGAAACGAATATTCTCGAAAACAGTCAAATAGAAATGTTAATTCTTCGAATATTCTGGAAATAGTTGAAGCTGTGACTCGTACAGTAAAAGTCACTATTCGATGAATGGTCGAATCAGAGAACTCACGTAAGTCGTTTTCGTAGGAATCACTATAACGCACGTATATACGCTTCATGCACATGAAAAAAAATCACTGGACAGCCCTAGTTCGCTGTGCATGAATCTCAGAACACACGAAACTCGATTCCGCGGCAATCATCATCACACATGTTAAAACTAAAAAACATCACTGGACACCCCTACCTCGCTGTGCATGAATCTGAGAACACACGAAACTCGGTTCCGCAGCAATCACTATCAACGCATGTTAAAACCAAGAAACATCACTCGACACCCCTACCTCGCTGTGCATGAATCTGAAAACGCACGAAACTCGGTTCCGCGGCAATCACTATCACGCATGTTAAAACCAAAAAAACATCACTGGACTCGTTGTGCATGAATCTGAAAACGCACGTAACTTGGTTCCGCCGCAATCACTATCACGCATGTTAAAACCAAAAAAACGTCACTGGACACCCCTACCTCGCTGTGCATTAATCTGAAAACGCACGAAACTTGGTTCCGCGGCAATTACTGTCATGCATGTTATAACCAAAAAAACATCACTGGACTTACCTACCTCAAACCAATGAAAATCAAATAAACCAATCAAGTCTCTCGTAATTCCTCACAACGTAGCTCTGGTTCAACGTAAAATACACTGAAATCAATGAAAAACAAATAAACTAATCAAATCTCTCGTAATTCCTCAAAACGTAGCTCTAGTTCAACGAAAAATACACTCAAATCAATGAAAATAAAATAAACCAATCAAATCTCTCGTAATTCCTCAAAATGTAGCTCTAGTTCAACGTAAAATACACTCAAATTAATGAAAATCAAATAAACCAATCAAATCTCTCGTAATTCCTCATAACGTATTTCTAGTTCAACAAAAAATACACTCAAATCAATGAAAATCAAATAAACCAATCAAATATCTTGTAATTCCTCAACCTCTAGTTCAACGTAAAATGCACTGAAATCAATGAAATCAAATAAACCAATCAAATCTCCCATAATTCCTCATAACGTAGCTCTAGTTCAACGTAAAATACCCTCAAATCAATGAAAATCAAATAAACCAATCAAATCTTTCGTAATTCCTTATAAGGTAGCTCTAGTTTAACGTAAAATACACTCAAATCATTGAAAATCAAATAAACCAATCAAATTTCTCCTAAGATTCTCCATTCTGCGTCATTATAGAAATGGGAAGTTTTATTTTCATATTTTTATTTATTAAAAGAAAACTAATCAAAAAATCGAAAATCTGACTTCGATGTGCACAATGACCCTTCGGAGGACACCTTTGTGTTAAATCACGTGACTGTCCGAGCTACCGTTTTCGAGAACAGTAAAATATACACACACACACATATATATATATATATATATATATATATATATATATACAAATATTGTTCACTTAATAGTATAAGATATTGCACAATATTTTTCTATTATCAGGGAAAGTGTTTGTGACTCTCTAGTTACTTTTTTTTAACAACATGATTAATAAAAAATCTTTAATTAAAATGCTCATATTTGTGGGCTGACATGTTACGTCCATTTGTCAGCTCACAGATTACAAATGTTTCAATATTTTATACATTTTAGTATACTTAATATTGTTATATTTTAATTCAGATGTATGTAAATTTTCTTAATTTGAAGACCCTAATTTACAAAAGACGTTAATTTCCAAAACAGACGCTAATTTGCAAAAGAGACGCTAAGTTACAAAAGAGACGCTAAGTTACAAAAGAGTTCCACAATCCTCCTAATTGGTACAAGAATATTCCCATAGCATTTGCGTGTTATTGTACATTAAAAAATCTTTCACTAGCATTTCACGATTAATATGTTTCACTGTATTGCATATTCTAATATCTCAAATACAATGGATATACTGAGTGTGAAAATGGAATGCCAGATGGTAGAAAAATAAAACGTAGTTGGAAAGATTTATTGAACTGTGTTCTAAGAAAGTATATAGTAATGGGCCTTTTCAGTTTTGTATATGTTTATGTATTTCCATAGTAAACCCGGAAGCGTCATTATTGGAGAGAAATAATGTTACGTCAAAGTCGCAAAAACATTTTTATTAAAAGCAAAATAAATTGATTTTGAAAGAAACAATTTTAACCTTTAGAAATCCAAAGAAAAGCAAAATTTAAGTATTAGTTTTACTAATTTCAAATATAAACGATACTTTTCGTGGGTAAATAATTGATCTCTTTTAAAAATGAAGTTTTTCAAAATGTTGTAATAAATTTTAATTCTAAATTAATACGCAAATGAGCAACATGCTGCTTGAAATATAAATTATGTACTTTTTTCTATTCATAAAGCAATTTAAAATTCAACATGGTGAATATAAACATCACACTACAATAGAAAATGAAACGCAATATGTAAACATAACATTTAATTGTAACTTAGATTAAATTCTTTTGAGAAATGGCGCATCCTGATACCAATTTGCCATTACAAATTGAATAAATAAAATTTGTAATAACTACATTACCATTACACAATTTCGATCAATAATCGAAATCTTAAATTGTCGATCATTAAATTGTATTCTCATTGTTTAACACATTAATTGACGATTGCTGATGTCCGTATCTTCCAAAAATACTATTTTTGAAAAATGTATTTGTGTAATAATATATTACTATTAAATAAGGCAAAGGCAACTATTGAAAAATAGGAATGCTGCAAAATAAGAACCGAAACAACCCTACTGGCAATCCTTTCCTTTCCAATTCCAATTCCGTATTTTCCTTTCCTTTCCTTAATAATATATTACTATTAAATAAGGCAAATGTAACTATTCAAAAATAGAAACGCTGAAAAATATGAACCGGACTGTCTTTTCCTTTAACTTACAGTCGGTAGCAAAATTATTGAAGCAAACATCCACACTTTCATTTATTTATTTTTAGTTTGATTGTTCATTTTTATCATCAACTCACTTTTTTATAAACAGTATAAGACTAAGATCATGACTCGACAAATATTTACTTAATAAAACAGTATTAGGTGTCCATCTTTTAAGAAGGAATGCTAGTGCTTCAATAATTTTGCTGCCGACTGTAATTTAAAATGTTATGTTAGTTATGCAAAAAATGCGGAATTTAACAGGATGGACAAAAAAACGTAATCAACTCTGCCAAGATTTCTTCAGTAGAAATAATTTTTTCCAGAATAACTCAATTATTTTTGTGTTTGCTTAAAAGACACTTAAAAATTTTAGAATTTAAAATTAATTTTTGTATTTACATATTAAATAATCTAATTTAACATAGCTTATTCATATACGGTTTTCTTCAAATCACTTTTTCTTCAGCGTCTTAGTACAAACCGTTTTGAAAAGTTAAAATCCTTATTAATCAGCTGATGAATTTTAATACTTATTTTAATATAATTATCGAGAAAATTATAGATTCAGTCTTGAGTATAAATCTTGATCATCTCGATAAAGCCTTAATCATCTGTCTTAGTTAGAATTTTACTTTTTACTAAACAAACTAACAACAGTATAATTTTCCAAAGGTTTTATGAAAAACGTATAGTGTTTAGGAAACCATGAAAAACATTTAATTTTGTGATTATTTTGAAATTTTTTGATTTAATGTAAATAATATATATTGAGGTAACACTTTACAATACTACTGAAAGCTTGCATGTATTTTTTCATATAATCTAACCACAATCGATTTCTTTCATTCGACGAATTGTTTTCAATATTCATTTGTTATTAACAGTAAACTGGATTTTAAATGCTAGATAGACATACAAATGAATAAATAAATAAATACATTAGTAAAAATAAATATATAAATAAAAAATATATATATAATTATATAATTATATATAATATATATATATATATATATATATATATATATATATATATATATATATATTATATATAAATATATATTATTAATATATAAATATATATTATATAATTTAAATATATAAATATATAATATATAATTAAAAAAAAAAAAAAAAAAAAAAAAAAAAAAAAAAACTTGCTTATGTCTGTGTATTTTCTTTTCTGATTGGGTATTCAAAAAAAAAAATATTTCTCAATTTAAAGAGAAACTTAACAACCGTACCAACAGTACCAAATCAAAGTTGCTTTTTCAGTAATGGGAGTATTATATTAAAATTTTATTCACTTCTACTTATTTATGTCCATTTATCTCTATATCTAAAACATAGCTTTAATGTGCAATACAAAAATTATAGGAAAACAGCACCCAGTTGGTAGTGATTCCCCAAAGAAGTTAAATCAGCAGAATTTTTATAATATTCCTCTTAAGTATTGAGTTTGTTGTGTTTCGTGACAAAGAGGCTGAGATTTCACTCAAATGTTTAAAAAATAACGCTACCTTTTGGGCAACACGCACTATAATTGAACAAGTGTACTTTATTGTAGTAAGCATAACTGAGACATAAAAATAGTTGCCGTTCCATAAATAAATACTACGATATACCCATCAGGAAAATCGTAAAAAATGCGAAGTACGAGCACCACATCCAGTGTCGGTTCTAATCAGCCGAAATCAGATTAACATTAGCCTAATTTTAAGGAAAGCAACAGCTAAGTATAAATTTTTATTAATTTCGGTAGTTCTTGTGCTAAAACTACCACAAAAACTTTTCTACTTAATGGCAAATATAAACAGACAGTAGTATATATTATTAAAAAATCGATAAATTAAAATTTTGGCATTGTAATAGAAAATAAAATATTGTTTTAAAGCTGTTAAGTCCAGTGCTTTTAAGGAAATAGCTTTTAAAATTTCATTAAATGTATGGTGGTAGAAAGTAGAATACCTTAAAAAAAAAAGAAAAAAAGAAAAGTAATTATGTGTGATAACTACAGCCAGATTTTCTTTTAACAAAGTCACTAAATTCAGCAAGAACGATGATTATATGGAAAAATCGTTAACTAGAGACCAACTTTTATGCAACCCTTTGGACTTTATAAAGACAAATTTTAAATTTATAATCATTAAATACCATGTAAAAAGTACCAAATTTACACTTTTTAATAAATTATATTCAATTATTACAATTGTCTTTATTATTATTATTATTATTATTATTAAAAAGGAAAAGAAACTAGTCTGGAAATACACTAGTTCATCATTTTTAAATATAAAACATTTTTTTAAATTGAAACCTATAGTATACATAAAAGTATATTCTTCCAATTTTTTATTATATTACCATATTCATTTTATATCTAACAACCTTTTTAATTTATTCCATAATGTTGTTAATGCCCGCCCTTTTCCCACAACAATTTTCTTAAAAAGTAATTTTCTTCATATTTAACTTAATTATATATTAGAGAAAATTACTTTACAAAAAAAGTAATGTGCAGAAAGGGCGTGTACTAACAACGTTACGAAATAAATTAAGAAAGTTGGCAGCTATGTCATTATAGCGGAATAATTTTAAGAATACATATCATATACGTCTCTGATTTTCATAACTGCAAAAATATATGAACTTTACCTAAGACTTTTGTTTAGAAAGTGTTTTCTTTCCTAATATGTCTCATATGTCAATGCTTTAACAACTTCTTAAGAGGTATCAATCTGCAATGCATGTCAAATTCTTTCAAAAGATTTTATTATATCAGCATGGGAAGTTTTATTGCTTTTAGCGATATGATTGTTTAAATTTTCATTTAACGCAATGTTTTTCTGAACCATTTTTATTTTTCATTCCCGAAGCTATCGAATTTAGTAGGAATTTTCGATTAGTTTTTGGTAAATCTAATTTCAATGGAATGGCCTAAAATGCGTAGGTAGAAAGGGATATTTTGAAAAACAGAGTGAAAAAAAAAATAGATTACAATGAAATTAAAAAATTCGTTAAGCACAGAGTGATATTCGCTTCTGGAGGTTATTTTGAAAAGAAATTATTAAAACTGTTATTTCGTAGGAAAAATTTGTTAAATAGAGAATTTCGTGAAATAGAGGTTCGTTAAATACAGATCCGACATATTTGATATTCAAGGACTGTGATGGTAGAAAGAAAAAAGTACATGTAATAAAAAAACAAGGTAAAGTATGAAGAATATTTTGGGAAAGTCTCCATATACGCATATCCAGAAAATTTTGAAAAATATAAAGAAAGCTCTTCTCATGAAAATATGTATGTTTGTATAAAAATTTCGGCGAAATCTGTAAAAAAAAAAAAAAAAAAAAAAAAAAATGAAAATTTCCGTTTCTTGGATATTTACTGTTCATTAACTACACAAGGAAATTTGAAACAAATCGGTTTTTCTTTTATAATTTTCAAGGAAAGCCTTTTTCTATACTCTTCACACTAAAATAATTTAAGTAGGATTATTCAAATAAACTTATTTATAACTGCAGTTTTGTCATATACATATTTATTTATAGATGTGTAAACTGAAATCTGACGATCGTATATTAACTACCCTTGATAATTGGGGAGTACTTAAATTAACTTAAGATTTGCGTGTTACAGCTTAAAACAGAACATATACCTTTTAAATTGCATAATAAATTAAAAAGAATTTAATAGTTTGCATATGAAGAAATATTAATCAATTATCGGAATATTTTTTGTATGCTCATAGGAAACTTGTTAATATCCATTGATTTAGGTAATTTAAATTGATTAAAATAATTTTTAATTCAACATTAAAGCCCAATTTCTAACATAGCATACACATTAATATTGAAAAAGTACAATTTTCCGGTCATTAACTTTTTGTTTTATGGGTTGGATAAAACATACCAGAATCTTTTTCGATTCTACGCGCTAAATTAGTTTAAACAAATTTATCTTAAATAAATACATTTATATAACAATAATTTTGTGAAATGTGTATGTATGCAATGTTGATTTATTAAAATCTTAAACCAATTTTTAATGGAAAACTATGAAAAGTTAAAAGCTTTAAGCACACGTTGAGTTTAATTTATTGTGCGAGGGAGAGTATCGGAAACCTTTTGATCAACCAAAAATTCGCAAAAACGAATTTCTTGCATTAGAATACTAATATGAATATTAAAATGTGCTTAATTTGAAGATGTGATCCTATTCCATATTCATTGTATCAAGAGTAAGATTTTTTTTTTTTCAATGGTTGATGCTCTTTATTTGAAGTTAAAAAAAAAAAAAAAAAAAAAAAAAAAACATAAGCTAAAATATGAAAAATGTTTTTGATTCTGTAATCGTCTTCATTCATGAAAAATATTTTTTATGAAAATATTTGTAATTTTACTGGAAATAATAAGAGTATTTCTGTACTAATAAGTATAAAGGATTTAAGTCCATACTCTTGATTTTCTAGGAGACGAAAAATAAAGTTAAACTAACTAAAAACTAATCAGAAGAATCGATTAGGAAAAAGGGATTGTGTTGAATTATACCCTTTATACCGTTCAGTGATTGTCAACCTTCATTTAATAAAGGGAAAAAATTTAATTAAATATTTTATACAAAGATTAATGCTAAATTTCTGACTTGAATCTTTCTTTACCAATGGATTTTCTCAAAGGCTAAATGACATGGATTTACAGTGCGTTAAGAAATTATAAGACCACAAGCGTATTGGTGTATTTCTGAAGAAGGGAGCATAATATGCAAATTTTTAGTTGCGTATTTAAAATTGATACGAAAACGCATCCTATACTAATTCCAACTTTTAAAATTAAATTAAATTTCATTAAAACTCATTCATTTTTCTAAAAATTAAAGACTGTGACTGTTAAGAAGTTATAAGACCACCTGAAAAAATTAGCATATTATACATGACGTCAAACTCAATATAAAGCGCATGCGTCAGTATTTCGTAAAAGCATTACCTAAGAAGTAACGGCTTAGGTTTTGAATGTGTTATCTACTATTAATTTGACGATGCCTCGAGGTAAAGATTTATTGAAGTGCGAAGTAAGAAAAATTTTATTTTATAAAGGTTCTGGTAAATCTGAAAGAGATATTGCGAGGTTAATGAACCGTTCTAAAACTGCCATTCATAATGCCATAATTAGAAAAGATTTTTCAAACAAAATAAAACGATCTGGTAGAAAAAATATTTTGACAGCACGTGATAATAGAAAAAATTTTCGACTGTCAACTAAAAAAAGGTCTTTCAACTCGTGAAATTTCGAAACGTTTCAGCAAGAAAACTTCACTTGTAACAGTCTGGAAGAGTCTTAAATTAAATATTAATACGAAATTTATGAAATTGAAGAAAAAACCAAAGTTATTGAAATGCCATCGAGAAGAAAGATTAAAATGGGCTAAAAATGTCATGTCATGGAATGATGAGTGGAAACAAATTATATTTTCTGATGAAAAGAAATTTAACCTTGATGGTCCGGATGGTTACAAACACTATTGGCATGACTTGAGGAAGGAACCGAAAGAATACTTCAGTCGACAAATGGGTGGAGGATCAGTAATGATTTGGGGAGCTTTCAGTTATGAGGGGTTGTGTGATTTACAGCGGATTTCGAGTCATATGAACTCTACACAATATCAGTCTATGCTATATGATCATATGATACCGTTTGGACCTTTATTAGGTGGTGCTACCTGGATGTTTTAACAGGACAATGCTGCTTGTCATACATCTAAATCCACACAGGAGTGGTTTAAAAAAGAAAAAAATAATGTTTTGCCATGGCCAAGTCGAAGTCCAGACTTGAACCCCATGGAAAACCTATGGGGTATATTATCTCGCAAAGTTTATGCTAATAATAAACAATTTTCATCTGCCAATGAACTGGAAGTAGCCATTCTAAAAGAATGGTACAATTTTTCTATAACTGAACTTAACCACCTGGTTACTTCAATAAAAAACAGAGTGTTTGATGTCATCAGGAAAAATGGAGGACAAATATCATATTAATTTTTTTATACAATTTTGTTTTTTGAAAAGTGGTCTTGTATATTATTAACAGATTATTTTTCACTTATTTGTAATATATATTTTAATTAAACATTTATTGCATTATACCAAGTTATTGCAAACTAATTATAAAAAAATATAGAGCAATATGTTATTTTATGTATTTAAGTTATGATTAGAATCTTTCTTTTTCTTATAATTTACAAAATTAAAGTGGTCTTATAATTTCTTAACGGACTGTAAATCCTTTATACCAATCAATAGAGAATTTTTTTTGGGGGGGTCTGACTATGTACTTAACTCAAAATCGACATTTTTGGACTTAAATCCTTTATACTTATCAGTATAGATTTACAACTGGAAACAATTTAAACTGGATATTTTAAACTGGAAACGATAAGGCACTTTACAACAGAAAGAGGAATGAAACCTCCATTTTAGTTGCCCACAGTTTAAGCTCCAAATGCAAAATGAGCCACAATTCCGAATTATATCTTAACAACACTGCGAGTGTTTTTTATTTTTTTTCTAAAACCTTTATTTTCAGGTAAAAATGAAAACAAAAATATTTTTTTCAGATTTTAAAATAAGATCTAAAAAGTTAACAAAAATTATAAATTAATAATTGCATTTCGCAAACTACAAAAGATTTTTTAAGTAAAATAAAGTTCTAAATAAGGATATAACTTAAGCATATCTAACTTAAACATTTGTTAATCATACGACGAAAAACATTTTTAAGGAT